>VZTA01008365.1:24696-43177 GCA_013398855.1 Mohoua ochrocephala | reverse complement strand
AATAAAACCAATGGCGGCCAGCCCGAGGGCCACCTCCATCACCTCTGGGGTGCCTTACCATCATTCGCAGGGAGGTGCAAGGCCCACAGCGGCCATGAGTGGGTACAGCTAGCTAGCAGAGGTGCTAACCTCGCCCGAGACCCCGTGCAGGGGCCTTGTGGAACACGCAGCAGCTTGTCCCACTCAGCACCAGAACCTGCAGGGCGCAACTTTAAACAGAAGGAAGCCGCGGGGACGTTCCCAGAGTTTATCTTCCAAAGTCATCATTATGCATGATGAAGCCCTGGTTTCCTGGAAATGGCTGAACATGCTCCTGCTCATGGGAAGTGGTGCATTAAGTCCTTGGTTTACTTTGCTTCTCTTACCTATTAAACTGTCTTCATTTCACCTCACAAGTTCTTTTGCTTTTTTTCTTCTGGTTCTCCGCCCCACTGGGTGGGAAGGTGTGAACGAGCAGCTGTGTGGGGCTGAGCTGCCAGCTGGGGCTAAACCAGAACACCCTGAACGGCATACATGTTGGTGGGAGTACTTTTGAGTTTGCTGCCTGTCTGGCTAACGGGTTAATTGCCCCTTTTGCAAGCACCCTATTTCATCAAAGCTCCTCCATTAGGCCCTGTTCAGAGCTGATGCCTTAAATTGGCTGTGCAAAGGACCCCCGTGTTTATACTGCATGGCAATAGCTGAACTACAGAGGTTATTGCCGGGGTACACCAGCAAGGCTTACTTACACCTGATACTCTTGTCCAAAGAAATTTGGAAAGGATGTGTTGAAGAGCTTTGAGGTCCTCTTGGCAGTCCTGACTTCTTCACTGCTTTCTGTAATGGAGGATGTGGCTCTGCCGGGCAAAAATTTCATGCAGACGCCTGATTCTGGTATCTGCATTTTGCATTGAATCTCCGTGTTACCACGTCTCAGTTTCACCTCAATCTGTGCTCAGGTTGAGGGAAAAACGTGCCTTCCAGGCTGCAGACCATGCAGACAGAGCTGGGCTAGGCTCAGTCCTTCTGGTGGTGCTTCTGTGGGCACCAAAACTCAGCAGCTCAGGCAATTCCTGCCGCTGTCAGTGTGTCTAACCGGCGCGAGTAGCAGGTTCATTACCTTTCAGTTACAGGATCCCATAGGACTTCTCTCAGTGATGCACAAGGAGAACCAGGAAGCACAACATACATATTCATAGAGGTTTGAGACTCTGGAGGGCTCTTGGGGTTGAGAATAGCCAAACATCATTTTTGTGCTGGTGTCAGCAATAGCTATGCAGTAACTCAGGGAATTTTTTACAATAATGAGACCAAGGAAAAGTTGAGTTACCCGATAGCTCAGTCAGAGATGTCACGCAGTTAAAACAATGGTCCTTGACTTTCCTGACAAAGTTAACATAGGGTAAACAGCTGAGCTTGCCCCTGCTGCACCTTGGTCTGGCATGCCAAAATGACACGTGCCCTGTTCGAGAGCAAAACTCAGTACAGTCATTCTTACAGGAAGCTTTACCCCATGAAAAGCAGTGTGGAAGGTGGTATAATTGTGACACCAGGAGTTGTTATAAATAATATAGTTCCCCTCTGGGGACTGAAGCCTTGATGAAGGAAGGCATTATGCACTGAAAATAGCAGGAATGAAGCAGATCTGTCCTGCAAGACCACCAGTGGAAACTCACTAAGCTTCCATTTGCCTTTGGCTTCTGTGCTTCAGTTGCAAAAAAATAATGCCTTTTATATTATTATTCAGACTTCAAGGCATATCAGGCTTGAGTACTTTGTGATCCATGTCCATGATAAACCTATGTTTTTATCTTAGATCTGGGCAAAAAAAGGCTGTTTCCTAACACTTGGGGCCCCTTTTGTTATATAAAACATGCGAGGACATTCAAAGGGAGACATTCCTTAACATTTTTAGGTTTAATTCTCAGTGTCAGGAAACTTCTGGTGCTCATTTTGTGCTTACCTTTCTGTCACACATCAGCAGGGGAAACTCTGTCTTTCCTTATTGTACCTAAACCAGAAATTCAGTAACACTTCAGTTCACAATTCACATAGACTAACTAGTCTTTAGTTTTCAGTTTTTCCCATTTGTACACTTGACCTCTGGCTTGAGGAGTCAGTAGCAGGATGCATCTCCTTTTATGCTGCAGTTCATTATATCAACCATTTTTGTATCTGTTCTATGTACTTGTTCTCAAAAAGACTGCGGTGGGTGTATTTATTTTTAGAAGTAAACAGTGACAAATATTCCCATACGGAGAATAATAAAAAAGTTGCTTCAGTTGAACCTTAAGTTTGACTCACAAGTAAACAGATTTTTTCCTTACTTTGAACTTCCAAAGTGGAAAATTAGAAGACAATTTAAGATAGTAGTGAAGAGGATTTTCAATGGCTGCTGTATCTGCCAGGCATCTAATTATCTATGACTTTTCTCTGGGAAAGCTTTAGGCTCCTGACTGGTCTTTAGTACCTTTAAAAATCTCTTCTTGCCTGGTCCTGTGCTGTACATACTGTGTGGAAATAATTCTGATTATCCCAGAGGCGCTTTACTTAGGTCAGCCTGAATGCAGCTGTTTAAAAGGCACCTGGCTCCGAGGAGCACTCCCTGATAGCACATTTCTGGAAAACCTTAAAGGCAGGGATGAATCCCACATGGAAACCCATATAAGACAGAGCACTGCTGTTTGAATAGCAAAACCAGCAAGGTTATTACTGTGAGGAAGCAATGGAAGTTGGCACTACAGTGTGTCAGCGTAAGGTTAAGTGATCTAAAGACTGCAGGCCTACTTAATTAAGTAAATAGATGATCAATCACAAAGAATAACAGTCTTAACTAATAGGTTTATAAGCCTTGCAATCTTGTTCCACGGATTCCAGTGCTGTCCTATTTTTATTATGCAGAACTGGAGATTTTCACTTAGGAATCAATTCTCTGCAGGACAGCGGTTACAAGCTCCTGGCAATTTAGGGAAAAACATGGCCAGATGCTCAGAATAGGTTTGACACTTCAAATTAAGAGATAGATACAGTACCACCAGTCTCAAGTGTGCCAAGCTCATGGGTGATTTTTGAAATTTTAAGTTCCAGAAGGTAACACATATCCTCAGGACTTTACTTTGTATTCTGAATTCTGTAACTGCTTTATTCGTATTTTCAGGCTTAAAGGTTGAAGTTGGCTTTATATGTTTTAAAACTGAGCTTCTGGTATAATTGTGTAGCTCTTGTAGCTCGGTTCAAATTAAAACACTGAACTGCAGAGCCTCTGAGATATGACCATGAGGGCTAGCAAGACAGTGAGCTGCTAATAAATTCCAGGGAGGAGACACAACAATAAATTCAAGCTGATAGGAGCCATTTTTAATAGAGATGCCTGAGATCTGATGCTAAATTCTGAATCTGACCTGATTTCTGGTAACTCGTGCACAACTTACAGATGCTTTTCCTCTGCATCCCATAATGATGCCACTTCTTCCATGGTTATGGTCATCCAGAGATCTGAGAAGATGATTGGAGCTCCTCCACCTACTGGTGTGTCCCACTGCTCCTTCTTGTGTGGTGATATATATTAAATCACAAAACTTGACAGCAATGACATTGTAAAAAATCAGGCCTCAGACACACATCTGGTGATCTTAAGATGGCAGAAAGTTTGCCCTAGGACCTTTGTTTACAAAAAGAATTAAAAATATGTGTAGATAATCCCTAGTAGGTGTTTGGGGTTTGTTTTTGTTTGGCTTTTTTCATTTTTTTAATCCAAAGAAGGGAACTTTCTATAATTTTTGGTTAGCCTTCTCTGCTGTTTATCCAGTCTTAGCCTAGTATTAAAGAAACTTTCTAACTCTAAACTGCTTTGCTAAAAGTTAATCTTCCTGGTCCTGCTCCAAGCAGCGTTGGAGAAGTACTTCTTGTTTTCCTGCAAGACATGCTACCAGACTTGTAATACTGGTGGTTTAGTCAAAGCAGATCTTAAACTTCCCATCTAGGTCCCTGAAACTCTTCTTTTTACCTTCCTGTGCATCCCACACCTGCACTTCATGTCGTGGTCCTTTAACTGTGGTGTGAGAAAGGGGCCACAAACCTCCTCCCTACTGCAAAGCGAGCGGGAAAGTTTTCTTTCGGAGGGCCCACGTGTCACTCCCGTTATTGAATGTAGGAGTGACATTTCAAAATGCATGACATGCTTCCTGGATAATTCTTGACTGGACCACTTACATTAACCGTTGCTGCCTAACATAAGGAATTACAAAAATGGGTGTTTGTCTTTTCTGAAATTTACATAGAAAGTCTGATAAAAGGGCGTTTAAATCTCAGCTCAATGGTAGCACAAAGGCTGAAACTGTTTCACAGACTTAAAATTCTTTTAAGTAAAGAGTTTTCTGCTATAGTACAAAGCTGTTCAAAATGCCAGTCTATAAAACACTGGCTAACCTAAACATTTTACTGTAAACTATACAGATTGACTGTCCAACAAGTTCACCAGTCCTCTCTGGCATGGCTTGCTTGAAAGCTGTATGGGCTCATCAGCCTGTCCAGTAATACTTCCGGAAAGGTTTCTCGTTTTTTCTCCTAGGTCATAGCATGTTGGATGGGGGGAAAGGGGGGTGTGGAAGAAAAAGGTACTGGCTGAAAACTGTGCAATTTCAAAGTGTAAGAAATACAGTTCTGTAGAGACAATAAGGGCAGTAGGGGTAGCTTCTGTTTAATCTAAGTTGACTTTTCTCTCTCTGTTGTACAGCACACCTGATCCTGAGAAAAGCTGAACTTTCATCCTCTCCTGTTCCTGGCAGAGTTAATGGAAGGTATCCTGTTGTATTGTGAGTGACTGTGAGCTTCAGCTGTATTGCTCCAAACTAACTTAATGATCCCTGGTATCCCAGAAGGGCTGTATTGCTGTGCCTTCTTCATCTTCTTTATGTCTTGGACTAAGCCTCCTGTTTCATCTCTCAGTAAATATCTAAACTCCCATCTGCTGTGAAATGCAAGAAAACAAACATTGATCTGCCTAAATCATGACATCTTTTTACAGAATGATTGTTCTAAAATAGAAGGAAAGGCACTTTGCTTTTACCCTGATATTACCGATACCTGACTTTGGAAAGTTTTATTGCTCAGATCACCAGTCAAGCCTGAGTATCTCCCAAAGCAGGATGTTTGCAAGTAATCAAAAAATTAATTAGAATGTTATTAGCGAAACATTCCAACTTCAACTTCTTTTCTGAGGTGAGAAATAAAACACAGAACTTTAGAGTCCTTTTCAAAGTATGTAAATGGGAGAAAATATAAAAGAGAAGTGTGTGGAAACAGGAAGACAAAACTTTATGAATATTTAGTATTTTATCAGTTCTTCCTATGTCTTTCTAAGGTCCTGTTTGTCTTTCTGCATTTTGGGGACTTAGTATTCTAGGATAAGCTATTTATGGACTTAAATCTCAGGGAAGACGGAGGCTGCATTTTTGTCAGCTGATCCAGCTCCACGGACACTGTGCTGTTTCTGAGCTGAATCCTAAACAGGAAAGAGCACCAAAACTTGAGACACTGCTAAAATCTGTGGTAATCTCAGTTTTTCTGATCAAATCTCATGGGAACTGATGAAGGGAAGGGGGAAGGGAAAAGAACATCTGCACTAGTTTATACTTAATTAATCATGGTCTAAATGTCTGCTCTTCTACAGGACTCTTTTAGACTATTTCCCATGGCATGGGTTATTTGGAAGTAGACAGCACACAACAAAATTTTAGTTCCTAATTTATCCAGTCAGCCACTAAGTTTTCCAATCTCTATTTTTAAAAACCTCCAACACTCTTGCTAATTAGAAGTGCCTTCTATCTCCAGCTGTTAATGGGCACAAACATGGCCAATTTGAAATATGTCTAATCAGAGCACTGCCTGATTCTGTCCTCATACAACAGCTATTACCCTAAGGGACAAATTATGTTTTCAGTTGCACACACTCATCCCATTCAGCAACAACTAGGAAGTTCATCCATTAGAGGGAAAATATATATTGCAATTAGCTGCACAGGTTACATATCGATTCCTTTTTTCTTTTTTCTTTATTTATTTTGCATTTATTTAATTATCGTGGATTTTTTTCATAGCTTAATTTTTTACCCTAGGAGTGCTATTTTCTTTAAGATACTCTCCTTTATATTTGTGCCTCAGCCTACAAAGAATGTTGAAGAACCCCCCTCTCTTTAAACGCCTTTCAAAGAACATACAGGAACCCTGTAGCTGCAAATTAGTCTCAAAATAGATGTGTTTATTGACAGTTAAAGTTTGATAATCTCTCCAGTATGATCATAGGCTGCAGGTCCTCTGTCACAAAATCATGCACCATCTCTTGGGGAGGTGCAGATTAAACTGCACACACTTCTTAGACAGAGAACAGAGATGCCTTGTGGATTATCCTCAGCCCACGGCTCCTGCATGTATTGTGGTCAAATGGCACTTTGCAGCCGCAGAAGGATGTGTTTGGAAGGTAGGAGGAAGAAATAAAAGCATCAGGGCTCAGCTGTGAGAGGAGGTTGGGAAGGAGGGATTTGAGCATTTATGGTCCAAGCAAAGGTGCTGGAGGCACAAGGTGGTATCCCTAACTTTATGGGGTAGAGAGGGAAAGGCAGGGTTGGCTCAAGTGTTGTTTTGATCCATACTCATGCAAGAATCCACATGCCACCTCTTGTCTCAGTGTCTTCTGTTACTCTTTTTCTTGTTTGCTGAAATTTATAGTGCCTTTTCAGAGGAAGAGAATGAGAAAATGAGTGCTTGGAATTTTAATTTCCAGCAAGTCCGAAGCTGATTTCAAAATACCTTGCATTAGTGTGACAAAAGTTGCTGAAAATAAAGGAGAGACAGCCTATCAGTCAACTTAGAGCTATGTTCAGTGAAAACTAGAAAGCTGAATGAAAACTGCTCACCCTGAAGAAGGTGACAAGTGACTAATACTTCACAGGCATTTCATCGCCATGTTCGCTTTTGCCTAAATTTTGCCCTACTATTTTCCTAATACTAATTTGCTTCTTGCACCACCAAATTCAGCTTCCTAGTCAGTGTGTTATGCTCTCTCTTCAGTGCTGGATCCACAGTTAGTCTGAGGGTCACAGCCAGGTTAAAAACTGTTGTATTTTAGCTTTCAAGGTGTTGGTAGATCAGATGAGGTAGCAGCTTTTATAGAAACACCTGCTTCCAGAGATATCTGCAACTGGACTCAGCAGGCAGTCTCCACAAGATAATGGACAAGCTCTATGACTGCTGCCTAAGAGTATAATGTGTCTCGCAAAGCTGGAACAGAGAAACAAAATGTTTGTTAAATTAGGTAGAAGGAAAGGGGAGACATGCATGGGTACTAGGTAATCCTGCTCTGCCTTATAGGAATATTCCAGGATTTCTAAACATTTCTGTCCATAATGATCTTTTCCAAACTAATACTTTTCCAAACTAATTACCAAGAATTTCATAGAAGTCTTGCTGGTACTGTGAAAGCTGTTAAAAATATCTGACTTCTGGTGATCCACATGCTAAACTAAAGGTTTGCATTGTCTGAAACGCATTAAAATTGATTCTGCACCTTCAGCCTTTTGAATGCTTTCAAATCTTTTTAATGAGTAAAATGCAGTCCATCCCTGTGGTTTCTGCTGGTATGATCTGGCAGTGCAAAGATGACTTGGTACGTAGGCAGAACTGCTGCTACCTGGATGGATCAGCGACAGATTACACACAAACTTGAGTAGCTGTTCAGAGGCTCTGAATGTGAGAACAGCTGCTCTCTGCTTCACGTCCGCAGGAAAGAAATAGATTTGAATTGGTAAATGAGGAAAGACTATGGTCTGAGCTGGTCTAGCATCTCAGCTCAGTATTTGGAAGAGCTTTTTTAAGATGACTTATGGTGGGTCATAGCCTTTATTATCAGTGTTGTTTGTCAGGAAAAGTTACCTGCATCCTGACAGGGAAGGAAGAACAGGTAGGCAAGCAGCAACAGCATTAAAATGCAAAGTGTATTTAGCATAAGCTGTCAGATAGTGAAATACTGCTCTGTTGTTGCTCCTGACTGCAATTCCACTTGCCATGAATTTGTATTCTCGCTTGCAAATTAATCTATTAGTTATATTCTGCCAACGCAAGAACACAGTTAATGCAGCTTCTATATACTATAGTTTTCTCTGCTCTTTAGTAATTACAGAATTTTTGGCTAATAATTGGAAATTTTTTGAATTTCAACCAATTAATATCTGATCTTTTTTCTCTCCATGACTTCAGTATGTGACCCTAATCCTTCATGAATCAGTATATAAGCATGTTAATATTTGCAGATAGAAAAAGCTTTGCTTAGGATTTTTGGTTAAGAAACAGTTTCATACTAGGAAAGAAATAATGTAAGTTACTTTTTTTTTCTGAGGAAACTGCCTCTGAACAGAGCTATTTATAGAATATCAAGAACAATTTGGCTAATAATCAATTTTCATTTGCTTGCAAGTAAAGCAGCCCAGAGGAAACTGCCTGAACTTTTGTCCTAATCCGAAGTTTAAAGAAAAATCTAGGTGATTTTTTTATTCTGGTTTGCAGTTCCTGCTGGCTACAGATGTGCAGCGAGGTTTGCATTTTGTGGCTCATTACAGAACCCATTAAGCCCATGGAAACCATGCAAAGCCTCTCGTCCCAAGCAAGGGAACTCAGCAATGGCAGCGGCTGCCAGCTCGCACTGAGACTCCTGTGAATGCTTACATTAATTGTGACCCAGACCAGCCATGGTGAAAAATGCTTTCTTCCCTATACTGATGGTCCCAGGCTTTTCTGCCATGTGGAAAAGCCCAGTGTAAAGTTTGCACCGTACGCATGCTTAAAGTCTTCTTAATCATCGCTTCAGCTCAAGGATCAGGTATTTCTGCTTTCAGTCAGTTCTCAGTTCCCACTGAACTGGCATCTTAAGATTTCTCATGCTGCTTGGTTAAGCATCTTAAGAGTCTTAAGGAATCTTCAGATTTTTCTTGCTGCTACAAGGCTTTTAAAGTGCCTTGCACTTTCCTTGTGATATATAACTGAGCAGAAATAGGAATTTAATTTTGTAATTTAAAATTATTATGATCTGGGGCTGAAACTAGAAATACTTAAAGCTTATGAGACAGATAGCTCTTCTAAGATTTCAAGGTAACTTCCATGAATGAAAAAAGCTTAAAAATTGTAGAGAATTATATATATTAGGCAAGGACTCCACCTCACCCAGTTTCTGTATAAAAGCTAAATGCCTGGTCTGAACTCATTATGGGCCTCCCTTGACAGCTAATGGAGACAATGAAACCTTCCTGCTAGAACAGAGACCTTTGCCTTATACTATCTTTCATAGTATAAGACAAAATGCTATATAAAAGTTCTTATTTCTCTCTGCTGATATACGTTAGATGGTAACTCTGATAGACATTTAACTCTTAGCCCACATAAATTAACTGTGATGAATCCACTCATGAATATTTGCGTGTTCTATGTTTTGTTTTTAAATTGAAGTAGTAAACAAGGTGATTTGATATTGGTTCTTGATTAGTCAGACATGATTTCTTCATCTGAGGATATAACTTTTCATTTTTGGCATGTGAGTATGGAGGCTTTGAAACGAAACAAAGGAAAGTGAAAAATTGTCGAGATGCATGCTCTGTTTTCTTGCTTTGGTCATTCTTGTTACAATTTTGAATGAAAAAAAACCCACAAAAACTTGTCATTTTTATGGGTTTAATAGCTAAATATTAAAAAATCAAAGTCAATCAAAATCAGATTCAAATTCTATAACTGCAATGAAACTCAATAAATCTGAGTATTGCATTCCTCCAGATTAAGATAACTGGAGTCTAATCAATGAATTGATGAATTAACCATAGCATGTAATTGAGTCAATAATGATTCAGCAGTGTTGGACGACAGTTAAGGTTCACTTAATGAAAAACTTCTACATATAAGTGATTCTTACAAATGATCAGTTATAGAAATAAAAGTGATGTAACCTGCTTCCCTTACCATCTTATATGTGGGGAGAAGGAGCCTCAAGGCTCCTGTTCAATAGGGATTTGCACAGTTAACTCTTGTTTGCTGTGTCAGGATAGAACAATGCTTACCTTTATTTTAAAGGTTGTGTGGCAGATTTTTCCCTTCCATGATTACTCTGCTAGGTTAGACTGATATGTGGTGTTGTGAAATGGTGTTTGCCAAAAATAAGGATCTTCTGGTGCCTTTGCTGACTGTGCAAGGGCAGTACAGCTGCATCTCTACAGATACTTCGGAGACACTCAGAACAGTATTTATAGGCAGAGGTAATATGTTCATTAAACAATCTTGCTGGAAGAATGTGACAGGCTTTCAGATGGACAAGTCTCATTCCATATCTGAAGTAGAAATAAGGAATTTAAAAACCAATGCTCAGAGGAATGCATTAGATGAGACGTATTCAAATGAGAGCAGCTGGTATTTGTAGAGATGGAAGGAGCAGAGAATGGGAGAGAGTCGAAAGGCATTTATTGCCAGCAGTAAAGAGACATCCATAACTCAGGATCCTGCAACTGTCTGTATCCTCAAACCATGCTTGGTGACTATTTTCCCTGCACTCCTCATTCTTGTGCCTTCTTATTATCTCGGAATGTCTTCAAAAAATCACTTTAACAGAAACAACAAAGATTCCTGCTTATTCAGATCAGATAAAGGATTGTCTTTCACGGTAAACAGATTTTACAGGAACAGTATTCCACAAAATTCAAAGTACTTTCAAAAGAAAATCTAAAACTCATATGCACTAGTTCTTAACCAATCTATACCCTCTGCCCCAAAATTTAACAAGATGTAGCATACCCTTAAGAAACCTGTTTAAGACAATAAAAAAATTATAATTAATTTAAATAGGAATGAGACAGAAGATTATTCAATGAAATAGAATGTGCTTTACAGGTATCCATGGGATATATTCCTTCCCAGACATTTGAACACTATGGAAAGGACACTATCAATTGGAAAAAAATCATTAAAAATAATGTCTAATTATTTATCATGTATTTAAAGACAGGAAATCTGTGAATAACATGTGAAAATTATGGATAATAATTCTTGTACAGTCTTTGTCCTGGGTACTTAGTTTGTAGCATTACTTGATTTTTGAAAGTGAAAGCTTATTCATCTTCTAATGCCAAGGAAATAATTATTCAGGTTTACATTCAGCAGAATTTATTCCTTGAATAACCCTACCAGAATTAGGTATGGAATGAATTTCACTGATTACTTTTTGTAAAGAAACATTTTAATTTGCATTTACACACTGCTTGGTATCAAAGGATCTCAAAGCATATGACTGTTAATTAAATTTCATGACTGGTCCCTGGGGAAGATATGCCTAGCATTATCATTTAAACTTTTGTTGTATTATTAAAATCTTGGCATTCCTTCTCACCATTGTCTTCCCATGGAAAAGGCTGAGCTGAATTTGGTGTGAAGTCTGTTTTTGTCAGTTCTACCTCAGTAATGACAGTCAATAAAGACTGATAAACTTTTTAGGTGTGGTGGCCCATGGAATGGAATGTTAATTTTAGGAGATTTAGGGAGTATTTTAGGACTCATTATAAACTTCTTGGACATCGAACAACCAAAAATAACTCCAGGAAATACTGAGGCAAAGAATGGTTATTGAGATCTCGTTTCTTAGCCCCTTGCTTAAAGATGCAGGACATATACCCTTCATGGGGGTTGCATAGTTCTAAGTCCTAGAAAATAGGACTGCACCTCCATTTGAGACATATTTCTAAAAGCAGGGCCTGTAGAGGAAGATAATGCTGCCCTTCTTTCCATTGTTAGTTGTCTTGCAACAGTAAGCTTGATTTTGGATTTAGACATCTAAATTTCACCCTCATCTGATTATAGTATTACTAGCAGTTTTTGCAGCTGACTTTTTGAGACTAAGTAAATGTAACACACCAAATCTTCCCCTTCTAGAAAATCATAGGAAAAAAGTGTATGAGGAGTATAGCTCAACACCACAACAAATTACCCAGGGAGATCACACAATTTCTGTCCTTGGAAATTTTCAGGAGCAGATTAGACATATCCATGATACCTGATCTCATGCTGGAAACTGACCCCCTCCAAGTAAGACAGTGGTCTAGGGGGCCTCATGATTTTCCTTACAACTGAGATGATTATGCTTCTGTGAAATCTTGCCATGCGGGTATCTGGTATGGGTACTCTGGCAGAAACCAGCAATGCATGGTCAGTGGTTTTGCTGACCACTGATCGCACTGTGTCAACCCAGCCACAAGTCTACCAACAAGCAGGTTGATTTTTGGGATTATTATTGCTCAGATTCATTTGGTTTTATCTTGTATTCAGCTTTTTAATAGTTTTGTCTGCTTCTTCTGGGGTCTACCTTCTTATTTAACTACAACAAGAGAGACTAAGTCAGGAAATGCTGATTCATGAGAGACTCATTGGCATAGTTGTTAATACAAACCAGAAAACTCGACTCTCCGTCCTCATGATGCTGTCTGCACTGAACATCAGCTTTTCCAAAAAGACCTATTCTGGACTGCACAAGCAGAATGGAGCAGAGCACAATTATGGGAATTAAAGCTCTGCTTCTTGGCTGAAGTCTGTGTAAAATCCCAAGCTTTCTGTGCAGTGGTCAATGTCCAGTAGTCAGTGCTAGTCACAGCCACCACTCACAAGTGATAGGGTAGTTGTTTCTTCTAAGCATTCAAGAGGGAGCAAAATCATATGAAATGCTTCCACTTTGGCTGCAGCTGTACAGCAAATGTCAATATGGAACTTTTTGTCTAAATTTTTGCAATTCACTGCCCACAGAAGGCTCTAGTAGGCTTGAAAGACTTTTCAGGATCTGATGGTGATCAATCATTTGTCTACCATCCATAGTCTACCATCCTGGTTGAAAATTAACAGAGGGCATGGGTTTTCTGGAAGTGATACAACTGCTCAGTCACTGGCAATTCAAAACAATATGAAGACAAATGGAGAGTATATGTGCATACATATGTATATGCAAACATAGCAAAAATATTTTTATTATGACCAAAAATCCATGGGACAGGGTAAATTTGGTTCTATTGCCTTCTTACATTGATTGTTTTACTAAAATTTACTGCCTGGGTAACCACAGGTTGGTATTAATCTCAACTAACTACGGGCAACTAATTTCAAGCTCTTTTTCTTCTCTGAGTGATGAGAAGAAACTGGGCACCATAAAACAGTGTCATGCGTGAAACAGCTAAGATATATGCATGGATACAGGAGATGAATCCTAACCAGAACCTTGCCGCTTCAGCTCAGTTGCCATTACTGTCATTACTTTCTTAAGAAATTCTTCCAGAAAGTGAATATTCCAGCTTCCAAAAATTTGGAAATTTAAAAAAGTGGTGTGATGACTTCTGCTTTCTTCTGTATGGTAACTTACATGATCTTAATGGATTCTGTCTCTCATCATAAGACTTATGAAAGGTGTCCTTGCCAATGGCAGGGGGTTGGAACTAGATGATCATTAAGGTGCCTTCCATCCCAAACCATTCTATGATTCTATGATCTTCTTTCTCCAGAGATCTACCATGAATAGTTATTTCTATTTAATTTTTCTTTTCTTTTTTTTTTTTTTTTTTTTTTTGTTTGCTCTTGCCTTTTTTTTTGGACTCCTCATTTGAGTGCAGATATCAAGTAAGAATCAGAAGTTGATCCCCACTTTCAGAAATCAATAAATATTAACTAAGATATTAAATATTGATGAGTTCAAAATCAATGCAAATATCAAGGAACAATAAATTTTGCGGTGCATCAAAACAAGACATAAACCCAGTATTTTTGCCCTGGTATACGTGTAGATATTGCTAAATTCACTACAACTGTGTGCATTTGAAGATAAAAACTGATGAGTTATGCTTTGCTACGTATATTGACCACCATAATCATATTTCTGTGTTGATGTTTCTAATTTGAACTTCCTACTTAAATTAATGAAAATTCTAAAGAAGAGGTGAAATTAAAACCACTGAAAAAGAAAAAAATGGCCCCCGTCTTCTGTAAAAGCAGCATTAAATTTGATAAAGTTCATTGTTATGAATTAGGATTGAGTGAAGTATCATGACTAGAGAAATGTATTTCCAGGATCTGTTATTAACCATTACTCATGAGCTGAAAGAACAGAGATAGTTTCAGCTGGTTTCAGCCAGTCAAGAAATATGCTTCCTATGTGTAAAAATACTAAGTATTTCACAATAATTTTTTCTTTATATGTCATGTTTACCATTATTTTAAAATTTATTTTCTTTATTAATTTCTCTATAGCCATACTTTCTAGGGCTTTGCTTATGGAAGAGATTCAATAATTGTCAATGAAATACAGGTATGGGAAGTATGATGCATGGGAAAATATGTTTAGGAAGATAAGCATGAACAGAAACGTACTAAAAGATGAATTTGGCAAAGCTAAATTCTAACCATTCTGTTCAAAATGTCCCAACTCATCCAAGATGAGCAGTTGCAGACTCAGGGAGAAAAAGGCTTAAGTCCTCTTCTATTTAGGACTTCACCCATATTTCAGAATTAGCCTCATTGTTTTGGAGAAAGTACTTCACATTTGTCAGGAACGGCATCTATGCCAGAGGTGTGCAGCCAAAGGAAGCCCAGAGGAGAGCCCAAACCAACCACTGTATAATATGTGGCAATGTGGATGTGGCAATTTTGTCTATATTCTGCTTACAGGAGAGTCTGAATATCGACTCCCTCCACAGAGCATCTTTCCTCTATCCTGATCATCAGGAAAAGAGTCAGACACTGTAGGAGATCATTTAGGCTGAACAAGGATTCCTGTTGGAGGTCAAATTCATAAAGAAATCTCAGATGGAAGCTTTGCCAGGAAATAGAAATGAGGACAGGCTACCGAGAAAGAACTGTTTGCAGTGATTCTTTGAGTGATGAATACCAGGCTGTACTGGGATCCTTTCACAACAACAAGGTTTGAGAAAATATACCTATTAGATACGGTTTTGCTCTCTATTTGAGTATGGTCAGGTTTGGGACCCAGCTACGTGTTCAGGAACCCAGACCACAAGATGCATGAAAAGAGGGAGCTGGATTTTTTCAGCTGGAGAAGAGACTAGAAAGGGGATCTGACTGTTCTCTTCACTTACCTGAAGTGAGTTATAGAAAAGAGGGAACCAGATTCTCTTAGTGATGCATGCTGAAAAGACAAGAACCAACAACTGCAAGTCATAATAAAGGGAATTCCCACTAGGCATAGGGGAATATCTTTACAGACTGAATGTGACAGAGCCCACAAAGGCTGTGAAATCTCCATCTCTGGAAATGTTGCAAACTGTTCTGGAGAAGTCACTGAGCAGCTTAATCCGACTCTGAAGTTCACCATGCCGTGAACAGGAATTTGGACCGTGTAGTCTCCACAGACCCTTCCCAACTTAATATTCTCTCATTCTGTGCCATCCAGCTTCAGATCAAGGTATTAATCCCTATCCATTTTTCACTCCTAAAAGTGTATAATTACTGTCTTTTAGTTAGTGTTGGGGTGGTCTAAAAAAATAATTAATCAATCTCAAAAGGAGCAAGAACACAAGCCAGGTTGCGAGAGAATAAAAGGAATACTGCAGTGCAAGAAACCTCACACTTCTCCAATGGATGGAAGCCTTATGTGTGAAGTTTAAACTGTGGATCATATAATTGGGATGACTTTCTGTTAACTCGATGGATTTAAAAATGGTGCATCAGAGAGGGTATGACTGGGTACAGACACATTATCAAAGGATCCCCATGGCTCTAGGTTTTTGTTGGAGGAAAAGTCAATAGTGGCACAAGGACCTGGGACCAAAGAGGCGGAAATGGTACCACTTTCACTGTATAAATTATGGATACTCCAGTTGGGAAAGGAACAGGCAGGCAAGGTCTGTGCATGTATGAAGATTTTCAAGCATCAGTGGGAATGGAGAAACTGTGAAAAGAGCTAGCAGTATCTGTAACTGGCCAGGGAAAGAGTCACACTGAGGATAGGCAGCCTGAAAAGTGAAATGTAATACAGCCTTGCCAACGAAGGAGATGGGAACAAGAACTGGAAAGAAATTTAAATAAGAATGTCAATCTTCATGGCAAAGGCTCCGTTTATCACTCCATGAGAAATGAAGTGCAGATCTGGTGAATATATCAATCCTCCACCATCAACAGAATTGCATGAAACATACTTGGAAGCATTTTTTACATCCTTTTCTTAAGTCTTTGATACAGGTTGTGTTTCAATTAAGTTATACATGTATTCAGTTCTGGAGCCCCATAACAGAAGTACAGGGACTGCTTGGACCAAGTCCAAAGGAGGGCCACAAAGGTGATCAGAGGGATGGAGCACTTCTCGTATGAGGAAAGGCTGAGAGAGTTGGGGTTGTTCAGCCTGGAGAGGAGAAAGCTTTAGGGAGACCTTCTAGCACCTTCCTATACTTGCAAGGAGCTACAAGAAACCTGGAGAGGGACTTCTAACAAGGGCATGTAGTGATGGGACAAGGGCTAATGGCTTTTAACTGAAAGAGAGTATATTTAAATTAGCTATTAGGAAGAAATTCTTTACTCTGAAGGTGGTGAGACACTGGCACAAGTTGCCCAGAGAAGCTGCGTATGCCCCATTCCTTTTTGCATTTTCAAGTTCTGATTCTCAGGTCATACCCAGCTGCAAAGCAGTTGGCAAGAGAGAGCAGCCTGTGGCAATACTAATGGTGATGCCTTGTTTATTAGATGTTGAAATACCTTTTCCATCCTGAGAGAGTTTGTTTCTATATTTGAAACATATGGAAGTTTATGTCCTCTCATAATTTTTACACTCTACTAGTGCAATTCAGAGATTTTTTTTTTTTTTAATTCATCCTATCTTTTATTTAAAAAAAAATCTTACTGAAGTTTTGATATTGAGAAATTTTTGTGGCCGTTCCCCAAGTTATGTGAATGCCACAGAAATACTATTGTGTTCTGGAATTTCTGCATCTGTCACTTTTCTATGTGGGTTTTTCTCTGAATATTCTCAGGATGCTAGAAAAAAGTGTCAAGGAGGGAGACTTCTTCTGTGCAGTCGCTTTTTAATCTTGGGCCTTGCACTCCCCTGTTCACAAGGCATGGATGTAAAAGGGTAAGTTCTTCACAGGCATAAAACTCTCACGAAATGTTCCTTGTTTTGGAATATGGAAAGTAGCCATAGGCTACCTCTGTTTTATCAGTGTTTCCTCCTTTTCAAAAGTTGAATTTCAAAAAAAGACCTGAAACTGTGAAATCGCTTCTTTGGTTTGTTTCCTAGTTTCCTCTGTCTGAGTAAACATGTCAATCAGTCTCAGATCCTCTGTCTTTCATAGGCCTGGGAAAAGAACAAATAAAAGAAGTTTCTCTCCTCTCTCATCAACTTCCTCTCTTTTCCTGAGTCCTAGTCCACAGGGTCTGTTTGGGAAGAAATTAAGAGTCTTGACATCAGCGTTTTAAAGATCTGAACCTTTTTAAACTAACTGTTCCCCAGGCTTCATGCAGAAAACATTTTACCTTAGCAGAAAACTGACTGAGATCAGTGCTTGGCATCATAATGATAGAATCATAGAATGCTTTGGATTGGAAGGAACCTTACAGATCATGCACCTTCTCTGCCATGAGCAGGGGCACCTTCCACTAGACCAGGCTGCTCAAAGCACCATCCAACCTGGCCTTGTACAATTCCAGGGATGGGGCAGCCACAACTTCTCTGGGCAACCTGTGCTAGTGTCTCATCACTGTCACAGTGAAGAAATAATAGTTCATTTTATTAAGTGATAATTAAATTAACTCCAGCGGTGTTAATTTTGTTTTCTTGTGAGCCCAGAAGACAGCTTTTAAAAAAAAGAGAAAATGAGAGGTAAATCAGCTAGGTAGACATTTGTGGTCTGGCTTGCTTGGTGATTGATTTCTCTATGCCTTTTCCAGGTTCAAATGGAGTATTCTGGTCAACGTCATTCTTTCATGCAGCAGCACATTTTTTCATGAATTATGTATTTGCACGAAGTACCTGTGATTCATGAATGGTGTGCTTAGTAGTCAGGTGCTTCTTTTTCCTATAAAATGGATAATATGTAAATGAAACAAAGACTGTAAAATTTCATCAGCAATCTGTTTGGCTGTAGTTTATGGCTCTTCTACTATTCATGTGTATTTTCTCTTGGCTGTTTTTTTTGCTCGTCTTCTTGTGTGCAGGTTTTATTATATCAAGTTCCCTTTCCAGGTCCTTATGCAGCACTATTAAGCTTTCAGTTCAGAACTGCTTGCACAGGCAAAACTTGACTTCACATAGAGATTTCCTTCAGTGAGACACACTCCCAGTACTTCATTTTCCCCTGCAAGAAGTTAGAGGGGGAATGGAAGAGTTTAATTTCTCTTAAGAGAAGTGACTCTAAGACAATATGATTAACAACTGCTTACAGAACACACTTACACCGTAATAGAATATTTTTACACCAAAAGATATCTGCGTACA
>VZTA01008365.1:0-24630 GCA_013398855.1 Mohoua ochrocephala | reverse complement strand
TTTCCACTGTAAATGTAAAATATAGGTCGTGTTGTAGAAGCTCTAATTAGCAATTGATGTTGAGACTACAGGCCTTTTTTCTTTTCTTCAATCTCTTTGAGCTTTCACTATAATTCAGGGTTAGTATGTGCCTTGTTTGCTTCTGTCTGTAAAACTCACTTCATGTCAAATGATACATATATTAGAAACTGAAAGAAACAGCTTACAATCTGAAAGAAGAAAATTTGAAGCCAACATGGGATAACAGCGGGGTAAAAAAGAGGATCTTTTTTTCATTTTGATGCCTATAACCTGAGGAACTGCAAGGAAGTTACAAATCCACATTTCCAAGCCCATGCTTGCATGTTCAGTATGTTCAATATTGACAGTGGAGTGGAAATAGCAGGTGTTCCAGGGCTGTGTCTAAAGAATCTTTAGCAGAGGGATATAAGACAAATAGCATAAAGGAGAGGGTCTTGTTCTAGCATCGGAAGTGTGGAAATCCATGTGTCCCACAAGGTTTTGATAATTCAGTGGTCTCCATAAGTGGGTGATTCTAGGCTTTAGAAACCCCTTATAGCAATGGATTTCATAAATACATATTTTATGACAAACAAAACTAATCTTTTTTTACCAGCTTTGTATTTCCCACTCTGTAATATAAGCTGCATTGCTCTGTAAGACAAGGGTGAAAAAGTAACTGAAGCTCCTTTGGTATTCTGTGTTTGGTATTCCATGCAGAAACAAACGGTTTTGGTAAAAAAATGCTAGGAATTGCTGGGAATTGCTAACTTTAAAGTGGAAGATTCACCCAAAGTGACTTCTCCTATTACTAAAGTATATCCAAAACAAATTTTGTTTTGATGTGTTATGTTTACATATTTTCCTTTTCAACTTACTTACCCTGCTGATAGACCTGAATCAAACTATTAAACTAAGCTTCCCTTTGATTCAGTGGGCACAGGTGGCATTGTGCATGACTGCAGGTCATCCTGCCAGAGGAGGGGTGTACCCTGAAGCTTTTGTGTTGCAGGTGGACAGCAGCACTTTCCTCTCCCTCCCAGCGAAGCAGCACAGCATTGCCTTCCCTTGCCAAAAGAACAAATAAATGTTCTTTTGCACATTCTATTCTTCTTTGTACTTGAATTAAAAATCAATTGAAGTTGCATGACTGGCAACTTCAAGACAAGAGCATCTTGCTGGCTATAAAACAGCATGTGGAGCACTGTTGGAAATCCCTCCACCCCACTGTGAGCCTTTCTGAGAAGCTCCTTTACTGGTTCTCTACATTGACTGCCAATTATTTTTCCAGTAAAGGCCAGTTTTAGTGTTACCTTCTGTAAAGGGAAGCCACGAGACTCCTTTCAATGAGCCATTGAGCAGGTTTTATGCACCTTTTCATTTCTGTCACTGTCAATAGGAGCTGACTCCACTAATGGCCTAACTTGCTGTCATTCAGACATTACTGGCTGTGTCCCAGGCACTCTCTGTGGTTACCAAGGTGTCATTCAGTTCCAAGGGAACCTAAGGCTCATCTATCACTTTAATATTGCTCTGCTATTATAATTGCACAGATGACTCATCGTGGACTATAACAAAGTCTTCCAAGACAGTTAATGGGAACAATAAGGACTAAAAGACATTGGCTGCTGCTCACTCAGTGGAAAAGTTTCACTTTGTTGTTATGCGGGGTAGGACACTGGGTTCTGGCTGCCCCCTATTCCAGATGTGAAAGCCCAGGTATTCAACCAGGATAGACCAATGCACTGGGATTGGGATGGAGCTCAATTCTTGAAATCCAGAACTGGCTTCCAACAAGACTTTGCCCATGATACACCTACACTTGCTAAATCTTTTCCTTTGAAGCTACTTCCTAAGCTTTCTAATCACTCTACATTTACATGCAGGCATCCATCTTAAGTCTTACCTGCTCCCACCTATGTTTAGGAAACTGTGGGGGCCATTAAACCATTTAAACACATTGAGCAAGTGGTTAATATAGGAATAATTTTTGGGTACTGGACCCTCTATGAGGAATCACCTGTCTATTAGTCCTAAAAAATAGGGAAATCCATACATTCCTGTATGAAGGAATTCCTATTGCTTAGTATGTGTCTTCTGCTGACTACCTGAGCATTGCAGATTACTTTTCTGAGGTGTTCTGTTTGTAAAAACAGTGACCTTTGGGTTTCCCATTGGTGCCAATCATATAAAGTATTTGTACTATGATATCCAACTTAAAGGCAAGTAAAACCATCCTGAGGCTTGCTCTGAAGTCTACTTCTCCTCCCAAATCAAGCGAGCCGATAATGCCACAAGAAAATATGGTGCGTAGAACTGTGGCTGAATCTTTATCACCTCTGAGATCCTAAACAAATATATCAGGTAGGCTAATGAAGAGCTTATCCTTGAGACAGTCTATCACTTTTTCTTCCATTGATGTGATGACTTTTACTTTCAGGCTGATGGTCAGGAAGCCTGAAGAGATGATACTGTCATAGCTGCTTGGCTCTCTCTTCAGTGGGTCCTTCAGGATGGCTGAACAAAGGCTTGTCACAAGGAGAATGAAACTTTTCAAGAGTTCTTGTTAGTAGAAAATTTGAGGATAGAATTAAACCTGAGACTGAAAAAAAATATGCCTCTTAACTAACTGGAGCTGCACCAACTTAGTTTTTCTCCATACTGCACGTTGAAAAGTGCCCAAAGAGTTAATGTACCTTTTTCAAAGCAACTATTATAGGCAAAGTTTTAATACTTTTTCCTCTTTCAGTCTCCTAAAATATTCACCTGAAACTCATTCTTCCAGCTAGTTATAGCTCCCTGCCTTGCAATTCGTTCAGTACATTTTTTTTCCTGCTAATTTTGTATTGTCCCTCTTTGCTGAAATATGAAGGAGACCTATCAGCAGAAACAATTATTGTAGCTTTCCCTTCCAAGTTCACAACATAATTGTTATTCTTTTGTTTTGTTTGGGTGCTATGGAAACTCTTAATTGACTTTTAATTAATAGCCAAGCTAGATACAGCTGAATCCAGTTTAACGGGCATATATACCTTTAGGATTTACAAACCACCACTAACCCACTTCAAACTGTGCTTGAACATGCTAAAGATTATGCGGAGTTATTCAGAGAAAGGAAAGCTAAGAAGGGCAAAAGTTGCAGCCATATGCTTCCTGGGAACTTATCAAACAGAAACAAAGTCTATTAAAAAAAGCCAAGGTTATTCCTTTGCCCAGGTTAATCTGTTGTGCTCTGACAGATCAAAACTTGAAGGCACAAACACAATTTTGGAATAGAGAGCTGCCATAAGCCATGAATTTGCAAAAGTGGAGCTGGCAAAGAGGGGCAGGTGAGCAGGCTGGGCTTAGCTTTAGATGTGTGTTTTTAGACTACCTTCCTCACCTTCAGTTTCTTCTTTAAAACTGTATCTGTAGCTGCGGAATTTTTGCATAAAGGACATTGCTTCAAAGCTTTGCATAATTTACGCTCCTCTCCCTCTGATCTTTCTGTTGGCTGCTTACAAAGAAATCCATAATAAATTATCACTGGACTAACCAGGAAAAGGCAAGGATGACAATGTTAAATTTTGACATTTACAGTGTCTCCTATATTTCATCCTTATATTCAGTGATCTCAAATAATTTCAAGCATTTTCATATAGACCACCTACAAAAGTATACCCACAAAGCAATTATGGAAATACTTATGCATTCAGAAGCTGTCAACTTCTGTTCAGGGTACTGGATCCAGGCTTCCAGAAAAATTCATCTGCATAAGCCTGTTCCCTCCTGCCTTTTTTATTTCAGAAGCCATCAGACATAGGTAGACGGGTAAAGCGAGGCCTCTCATGTTTTGGCCATGTGACGAGCACTCAACCTGTTATGTGATGGGCTTGAGTAGAGGTACCTGACCAGTTTGGTAGAAAGAGCTTAGTCAGCTTGATTTAAAGAGCTTCTTATGGCTAATGGCAATGAAGATGTTGTGCACCAAGAGCACAAAGTTACACAACGCTGTGTTATTTGTTTGAAGAGGCAAAATTCGGTACTTCTGAACAGTGTTTGTCACAGGCAAATGCCCTCTGCTTGTACAATTACTCAACCAGAGCAAACTGAATTTGCAAGAGAAATTTATGAGAGCTCTACTCCCATTTAAAGAATCTCAGTGGATGACTAAAAACTCTTTGCATTTGGGAACCTCTCCCTCTATGTTGTGCATGGCCATATGGTGGCTCAGCAGCACGGTGCAGGACCAAGAACTCCAGTTCATACTCTTTCTGTGTCCTCTTTTCTTCAACCATATAGCTTCCCTATCACCTTTAACTCTAGTCCAGTATCTCAAACATGTTTTGGTTCATAGAACTCTTAGGAACTTAAAAGAGTCTGGGCAGTATTTGTGGAGTCCAATGTAGAATACAAAAAACCAGAGGGTTTGATCGTGCCTTGGAAAGTCATTCTGATGACTGTAGAAATTTCTTTTTGAACTTTCGTGGAAAGGGAAATCAGCTGTATTGACTTTTATGAAATGATCAGAGTTTCTTTGATGGTAGTTTCTACTTCAGTAGTGTTTGTTGTTATCAAAGAATCGGAATAGCCAGTTGATATCTTGTACTATCTACACTATTTTAAATGCTTTCATTACATAGGTCAGGTTAATCTGCCAGTGAATGATTATTAATATTAATTGATGTCATCTTTTGGGGTGTGAATTTTGATTTCATGACATGCTAATTTCCCTGGAATTACTCTCATTTTAAACTGGTGAAAAAGGAAACCAGAATGAGTCCAAAGTTTTTATGAATCAAAGAGATTTTCGTTGATTTTGATGGGACATGCTTATAAATTCATAGGCAGAATTGGTTGTGCAGCAATCATCTGGCATTTTGCAGCTCTCACACTACCTGAATACAGAAAATGAGAAAGAAGTTTCTGAAACTCAAATAGGTCTCATTACTAACTGATGCATGAACACTCTCGTGTGCACAGCCTGCAGCACCTAGGAGATATGAAAAATTAAGAATGGCATAAAATTAACACAGAGCTTGCTGTTCCTGTATCTCTTAGGATGTAATTTAATGATTAATTCTCCTGAGAATAGACTGTGTCAACTGATCAATGCAAATGAAAGCTGTTGAGTGGCTAATACCTGCAGTGATGGTTTGAAAAGTGGATGGAGCTAGAAAGTCTTAAGCACCAGAAGTAGAACTCGTATTACATTAAGAGACACTCTTTTTGCTTCACTCAAAGGAAGTCTAGTGGGCCTGTGGAAAACCAGAAACCCACTCACTGCAAACAGGTATCCTGTGTACCCCAGGTTAAGTCAATAGGGTGTGATGGGACACCAAACCATGCTGAGTATGCCCCTATGTCTTCTGTAAACTGTCTTATCCATTTTTTCCTGTGAAAATATAATTTTCTGTACCTGTCCCAGTATATCTTCTCTCTACCTCGTTTCTGAGAGCCTGAAATTGTCAATTTGAACTTAAAGCAGGATATCATAAGGATCTTGGTATCTAAATATCTTTCACTGATATGTTGAGAGACACACAGCAAGTAACTTAACTTACCTGACTAAAAATATCACCACGTTGTTTTGTGTTTGTACTGCACAATGCTGTTTAAAGAATTTCTTGTTCAGTAAACTTCCATATACAATGTCATCATGATGCATATTGACTTGAAATCCTAAAAAATTAAGCATAGTGGAGGCCCTCATTTAATTAAAAAAACCCAAACAACCAAAGCCCAACAAAATAAGGGGAGGTTCAAATGTGACATTAGGAAGCATTTCTTTACTGAGAGTATGGACAAACAATGGAAGAGGCTTCCTGGAGAGGTGATAGATCCCCAAGCCTGTCAGCCATTAAGAAGCATTTGAACAATGGCGATGATAATAATGTGCTTTTATTTTTGATCAGCCCCGAAGTGGTCCGGCAGTTGGATCAGATGACTGTTGTAAGTCTCTTGCAACTGGAACTGTTCTATTCCATTCTATTTTATAAATGTCATGCAAAGTCAGATTCTGACATTTTGCCCCCAACTGTTGATCTTAAGTCGATCTGAGAGCTCTTGGTGAATCTTCATTAGGAAATTTTCTTGATTGATATTGCATTATTGGTCACTGTTGCTCTTGTCCTTTATTAGTTTGTCTCTGTCAGTTGATGTTACTCTGCATCTCCAGCTGCCTATGTTTCATTCCACTATTTTCTATTTTTCTTATGTGACCTTTATAGTTTTAAATTTCACTGATCCACATTTCACAATTTTCCATTTATTTCCCTACATTTTTTCATGGACCGTTACTTGCATAAGTTTTCAAATGACTCTATGGATAAAAATCTTTCTTGGATGAAGATTGGCAGTAAACCATACTCATTCAGAAAGTCTTATCAGATATTATCAACTTGTAACACCCCTTTTTTTCTGAAAAATTCTTCCTTGCTTTTAAACCTTTAATAAAAAACTGCATTCCTTATTTTTTTATGCTCAGGAGAGTGAGGGTGAATTTAAAATGAACTGTAAAGATGAAATAGAATTAAGAGCAGAAAACGTACAAGACCTTTTGACTGAAAGTATGTACTCACAAGAGCAAAAAGTAGAGGAAAATATGGTGTGGAATAGTGTGGTGTGGTATATAATTATCTCATGAAAAATCTGTTCTGCTGAGAAATGGCAGCCTGTTAATGTTAGCTTTGTCGTCAATACTGAGATTTCTCCTAAATTGGGCAACCTATTGAGAAAGCAGAAAGGATTGCCTGATGCAGGTTTCCTTCTTGCTACAAGAACATTGTGCAACCATCATAAGCACTTAGATGTCATTTATGATGGAATTCTCAGAGAAAATCAAAATATACTTCCTTGAGCTCAATGACCTCATCAGCTGTAAGCTAAAAGCTTGTTTGACTTTTATATTTGGCTACACATATAAATCGAGATAAAACTCCCCGACCTCATGGGATGGACAGCACCACAGCAGCACTATATGGTCCTTTGTGAACTTGGTTATTTTTCTCAACAGATGAGGACCAGAAAGGGATTTTAAACACAACTAAGCTTTTTTCAAAACTACCTTAGCAATGTAATCTATGTTGGAATAACCTCTGGCACAAGTGATTATTGCTGTTGGATGGGTCACTGAAGCACTTAACACAAATCTGCATCCAAAAAATCAACCCAATACTGCCCGACAGCTGCAAAGCAAATGGTGAGGCTAGTTTTGGCAAAAATTACAGGACAGGAAATCATAAAGAGCTGGTCTGATGCTCACAGCTGTTGCTTCTGCTTCTGAAACTCTCCAAGAATTATTGTATTAGGAAGAACAGCAAATTTTATGTTACTTTTTCTTCTTGCTCCAATCAAACTCCTAGTTTAAATTATACAAAAGTTGTTTCAGTTTAACAGTTACTTAAATAAGAAACATAGATTGTGTTAGGTATTGTAGACTCAATCAGCAACAAGACGGCTCTTGTGAAAGTTTATTTTTGAGCCAAAATCTGGTTACTTTGTATGCAGAGCCCATAGTTTTGTGTCAAGGCTGACGAATCATATGCATAGCCTGACAATAACCATATATGCACAGGTGGAGGCAGTTTCTGGAAGAACTCTGGTTGTAGGGAACTAGTCAAGACCACAGATCGAGGACTGTGAAGACATATGTCAGTTCTTAAATTCACATGCTTGGTGTTTTGGTGCTGATGTGACTGCCAAACAGTTGCATGAATTTGAGGAGTCTGTTGCCATTTTAAACGAGCTAGGACAAATGGGGTTCAGCATCTTTGTGATAACCTGGAACGATGCCTAGAGATTTGATCCAGGCAGCAGTCTCCCAACTACATGACTTCATTAACTTCTCTATCTGATTGATGTTGATGAATGTTGTGGGTTTGGACTTTATACGCTGTAAGTCACATCAAAGACTTTAGGGAAGAGGAGAACCTGACAGTAGCTGCCTTGGTCTTTTCTTAGTCCTAGTGGTGCTCCAGTGGAAAAAAAAAAGACTTCTGAAATTCCATTGTCACACTGGATAAAGTGCAGGAAAACAAGCACCATTTTTTGGAAGTGGATCCAAGGCAATATCGAAAGATCTGAGCATTTGTAACAGATTTGATGACATTTGGCACAGTGAACCAATGAGCCAACCTGGATTTCAGAGCATCATGCTAAGACTGTCCTAGACAACAAGCTTTTGTTCAGTTTTGAGACAGAGAGTTCTGTGCTGGTATATTTAGAACAGACTTTTCCAGTAAAATAACAGCCCAACGGTAATTAAAATGAAAATTCAGTTCCTTACGTGAAGATTCAGAAATTATTGTGGATTGTTTTCTAGTACCAAAATCCAGTTTGAGAGTGTTCAAAATCCTTTCTATATTCTTTTGTTTTTCACTAAAACTGTTTTGAGTCCACGTTGTCTCTTACACAACATTACCAAGATTTTTTGAGGCTCCAGCTCAACAGATATTTTTGATTATTTCAGCAAGCCATATCAGCCACCTCAAGTAATGCTTGCAAACCACACTCAGATATGAAAGTCTTTTTACTTCCCTTGTTTCGGTCACTACCAATAAGTAAAAACAGCATATGTGAGGAATTTTTTTCAAGTAGGACCTACTTAAAGTATAGATAGTTTATGGTTTTGGGAACCAATTGTGTAGGTTACATACACATTACTGGAAAGCATATACCCAAACATTCCCTCAAGCACGAATTTTGGCAAGATCCTACCAGTTTATTACATCAGAAAAGCTGAATTTGCATGTCCAGATTTACATTATGTTTACTTACATCATATTGCTAAATATCTTATGATTCTGCTACAGCCATAAGAAGATAAAGGCCAGTTTTTGAGAAGTCTTCAATGTCCATGGAATTTTCCCATGTTGTCATTGGCTGTTACTTTGTTGGCTAAGTTTCCCTCAGCTTCAAAATAAACAAAACGAGTTCTCATATTGCACAGAGAAGTTGTGGCCACTGAAAAATAATGTTTATATGAATATAGTGAAAATGCTCATGCCAAGAACTTCTTTCAGACTTCCTGCTTTGGCTGCTCATACAGTGTTGGATGTGTTACATTTGTGACCATATAGCACCAAAAAAGCGTGTTAGATGCTTTCCGAAATGCCTCAGTTCACAGTCATTCTGACTCCAAGACAAAAAAAACCCCTGAGGATTATACCTGAGGATTTAAAATAATTCTGCATTGCTGTATAAGGACCCAGTTGGTAGAATCAAGTGATTGCATATAAATGTGTTGGTTTTATATAAAAATTTTCTTAGGTTTTACTATTACAAAGATATAAACTCAAGAGCCAAATGTAGGTTGAAAAATGCAAGAGAAATATTTGTTTCTTCAAAGAGTTCTCTCTGAAAATGTAGGCTTAAATGATGCTTTTTAAACACCAGGGTGTTTGAGATTATGAGAGGATCATACAAAATATTTAGCCTGACTTGCATTTCCCTGACTATTTAATGCAGGAGTTCCAGTGTTAACCCATTTTTGCCTTCTGTATTTTGTGTTCAAGGATGATGATATTGAGAAAGAGGTAGATTATTCAGTCAAGCGCATCTGTGATGATCACAAATGTTTTCCAACAAAATTTGCAGTAATATCTAAAATAATTATTGTCCTCTTATTCTGCAATGCTCCAGCATATTCTTGTGTATATTTATAACATTGCTATACACTGACTCTTCTTCCTTCTTTTATCTGAATATTCATTGTTATCTATTGAAAGGCAAAAGATCAAAGGAGCTCCCTCTTGCCAGGCTTCAATTCTTTGTGGGAGAGCTGCCTGGCCTATTCTATGTCATTCATCAGAAGCACAGGAGGGATTCATCCTAACTAGCTGTAGTCATCCCTACTAATAGCTATAGCTGAGTTTGTGTCTCTAGTGTGTTCATAATGACTGGAGGGAAATGGAAATCTGTGGTGTGCATCAGCTGGTCCATTCTAGACATCTACTCAGGATGAAATCCATCAGAGAAACACTAGACACCCTAATTTCTTCACTGATTATGAGAAGAGTCTAAGGCCTCTATATATCTGAATTCAAGATATTGGCATTCACTCAGATGACTGATTAGTCCCTTGGTGCCTGCTGTCAGCCGATGATTTGTTCTGCTGCTTAGGGTAGAGCAAAGTGGTACTCAGGACGAACATCTTTGGCAGACGGGCAAATGTCCCACACAGCATAAAACACTGGTCTTTCAGAGCCATAGATGGATTGGGTTTGATTGACAAGGAAGGCTGAGAGAAGGGTTTTGGTTGGAGAAGTGTTAAAGCAAAAAATGCAAATGTAATTTCTTGCTGTATGTGTGAGCAAACTGTCAGCTAGCCATACTTTTTGCTTGGCTTTGGATGTTCTTCAGTAACCCAAAATAAGGATAACCGTAATTTTAAGAGTGCTGTGAATTTCCATTACCTTGTCTGACATATCTAATTAGCATTTAGGTAACAGCAGCCTGACATTTTGAAATATGCCAAGCACCTAAAGCTTCTTCACATTTCAATGGTTCTTGTTAGCCAGAGTCTCTAATAGCCAGGCAAAGAAGAGATTTAAGGACTAACTTTAGGCACTGAAGACAGACCCTGGGCCACGAGAATCTGTAGCAGTTCTAAACTAATATAGCTATCTAGGATGAGAGCTATTAAGAGACCATAATCAGAACCAATGCAGAAATCCAGGGCTTTCAGAGGGACTTGGTCAGCTTTCTGGGCTCTTGACAATGGAAACTCTTATTCACATATTTCAGCATAAATGCCTCTAAGACCAGAACTAAGAATCTGTAAGAGCTGTAAACATGGACTTCTAAAGGCTAACACAGCCGTAACATTCTATGGTAACATACTTCAAAAAAATTAATAAAATCTAACATTGACCTGAAGTTTGACAAAAATGAATTCAAGAGTTTCCTGGACTAATACAAAACTTAAAAAATGCAAATGATTTACAGCTGAATTTTGCAGACCCTTTGTCTTCCATAGAATCTAGAACACAATCTTACACATGTCTAGAATACAGGTTTACTGAATAGTTTACAAGTGTCTCAATGCATCCCTCATAAGCATTGATATAATAAAGACTGAATAATAAATATGCATTTTATGAGGGGTTTTTATGAGCTGAGAAGAGAATTTTTTAATCTCATCTTACCAGTGTCCTAGTCACAGTGAGTACAATGTGCTTTAACATGGCCTCAGGGAGGTGTCTATTTGTGGTTCATTAATAAGGGCTGTTTTCCAAAGAGCTATCTGTTATATAATTACAAAGAACTCTGAAAAATGACCTCCCAGTTTCTGTGGTGGTGTTGTTCAATGTTTCCTGATGGCATGAGAACAGATGAAAACATCTGTGCAGTCCTAGCTTCTTGCCTAATTAGGCAGCTCTTGTATATTTGCTTTTACTTAAACCATGCAAACACATTTTGCAATTTCATTATCTCATTTATAGTCTAT
This sequence comes from Mohoua ochrocephala, assembly GCA_013398855.1. Lineage (NCBI taxonomy): Eukaryota > Metazoa > Chordata > Aves > Passeriformes > Acanthizidae > Mohoua > Mohoua ochrocephala. The sequence goes on along the minus strand of VZTA01008365.1, from coordinate 13,202 downwards.
TGGGTGTAGGGATGAGATGTAAATTGCTGTAGTTAACCCTTTTTCTTTCTGCAGACAGATAGTATTTCTCCTTTTATGTGTCTGTGAGTGACATGCTGGGTGTTTTCTGAGGGACCTCAGGATGCCTGATATACCATTAAGGGGAATAATATGTAGCAGGACCAGCAACTGAGAGACAAAACTTCTTTCTTTTGACATTTGCATCACATCTGAGAAAAGAAGGAGCCATGACAGCCCTTAGGCTGGGCAGGAGCCTGCTAAGGAGACTCGGTGAGCAGGCTGCATCCTACTGATCTTCACTGGCATAAAGCACTCCACTGTCTGTGTGACTCTAAGCAAGGTGGTGGATTCCTTCACCACTGTGTGAAATATTAATGCCAATATATAATCACCCTGCCTGCTGTGAAAGGGTAGTTCTGTCTGTAATAGGCTTTGAGCTTCCAGAACACAAGGTGCCCCAGCAAACACAAAATATATGATGGCTATGAGGTTGAATTATATTTCAGGCAGGGTAAGGGAAAGAACCCTGATGTAGACTGCATAGTGCTTCCAAATAGTCATTTCTATGTGTGTTTTCCAGGAGTATTTATTGTTTTAAAATTCCTTGTACAGGTGTAAGAAACAACGAGGTGACCAGGTCTTGTGTTGTTTCTGCTAGCAGGTGATTGGGTTATGCAAAAAGGAGAAAGCCCATCTTCTTCCTCCCAGCTTTCCTCCAGTTTCACAGTGTAGTTCTTAGTGATGGAAGTTCAACACAAATAACACCACACTGTGTTTTCTTTTTCAGCTCTATAAAACAAATCCTCAGTAAAAGACTCTTTTCAGATCGTCTCATAGCACGTACTGCACTGCTCCATAGTAAACATTGTTAAATGGTATTGCAGGCTGTGTTCTGAGTCATTGCTGCATGAGTAGGAAAGGAGGCATTTTTTTAAACCTTCATATACAAATTTATGTAAAAGGGTTTAATAGATGGTTAATAGATATTTCAATAAATAACAAATTATTACAGAGTTTATCAGGTCATTATTTTGCCAATTTCATGTATTTATGTACATGATGCATTTATGACCATTTGGTACATGTGCAGCTCTTTGGTACCTGTTGCATGCTCTTCACATCTATTAATTATCATAAATAATTTGTAATTTTAATATATTAATGACGTGTGGGTTTTAGCATAGGAAAAAACAGCCATTTCAGGTTTCTTAGAAGGAAAGAATCATTTAGTTATTGGTTGTATGTTAAATATGTTCAGCATCTAATTTAATTTTTAGCTTCTCTTGTTTATGACATGATCTTTTCCTGACAGCTTTCCTTTGACAGTGCCAATACTTGCAGTTGCTTGTTCATGTGTGAATACTATTTGATAAGTCTCTATATTCATATGCTGTCATTATCCTGCAGTTAAATAAACCACCATCCCTTTCAGACATGGGTAGAATCAGATCAGAGCTTTTCTTTTCACATGAAGACAAAGTAAAATGCTGAAGGACAGTATTGCTGTGTTTTGGGAGCTTTGTGAACTGAGCTGATGAGGAAGCAATTAAAGACAGGAAAAAACAGTCCCACTGAATCCATCTCATACAAATTATAGGAATCAGAAAAGCTTTTCCTATGTAGGAGCCTGATTTAAAAGCTTGAGCAGTCAGGAGTGAAAAAAACTGGATTTGTGAGCAATGCACAAAATGGACTAGTGTGAACAGGCATTAGCTCCTGGAGCTTGGAAACTGTGATTCACCCCTATTGTGTGCTAAGTGTTTCGGGGAGCTAGATGTCCAAGTCCTTCCAGATTTATTCACAGAATCGGAACAATAAAGAAGAATTCTACTATGATTGCAAAATGTTAAATATTTCTTACTTACATTTCCTTCAGGGATTAAAGGCCATCTCTGCACCCTTCCTGACTGAGACAGAAGGCACAGGTTTAAAAAGAAAGTTTAATTCCTTGCACACGGGGAGTAAATAGGAAGGGATAGATCTTATTAAGGACTACAGATAATTCTTCAATATGACATTTAGGGACTCACATATGATTTGCTGTGAGTCAGAGTCAGGCAGCTGCCTCTGAAGGTGCCTATTGCCCAACCTGTTCCCAGGCTCAGGCAGACTCACGCCGCCAGCACTGCTGCTGCTGAGGATGTCACATAACTTGTACAAAGGTTTGCAGGGCCCTCCACAGCCACACAGGGAGGCTAATGCAGCCCTGGCCAGCACACCGGGTAGGATTTTACTCAGAAGACTGAAAGATGGAGCAGAGGGTGATAGAAATGGGTTTTTAGCAATTTTCAGTGTTGCTAAGCCATGTGTAGGAGTCCATTCTGCCTTAAACAGCTTCCACAGGGCTGTAAATTCTTGCAGCTTCCAGGGTAAAGATAAAGGAATCTCCAGCGTAATGGAATATTACTAAAATATAGTAGAGGCCTCTCTTCCCTTCCTCCACCACAGATGACTGTGGATTGTACAGTGGTGAAAAGATATTCACAGGCACAGGAGCTAAATTGACTTATTAGTAGCTTTCCCTATATGATTTTCATTCTTGCCAGTACCCTCACCCATACTATTCCTGGATACGACACAAGGGCTGTTTCCAAGGGGCTGCCTGGATACAGCCACCCAATGTTGGAAGCTCTGAGACGTCACTCTATGGGCACAAGCCAGTTCAGCCCTGTGGGTCTCAGGGCCTAAGAAAGACCCTGGGCACATTTAATTTACTCATACATGTGCACACTCTGTGCTTAACTGGTACATTAGTGAGTCTGATCAAATAGCAAAATCTAAAAGTTTAGATTAAGGTAGTCAGTACAGCATCACAAATAAGCACCTATTTACAATCATAGTCCAACAAGTAATTTTTCAACTTGTTTTAAAGTTTTCCCTCTTCTTATGCACATGATATTGGCAAACAAACTTGATAAGATAATATGAAATCAAGCCTGTTTCATACAGGATACCCTATACATGCTAAATAACGTTAATTGCAAACCATCTCTACTTTACAAGATTACTTACAACCATAATTTTCCATTGAAATTTGTACATTTGGCCTCCCTATGGGATCCCTGGTCTGGGGCCGATCTGGGAACCTTGTATTCCCATGGCAAGAACCATTAAATAAGTGAAGATCAAGCTCAATGTTATTTCATTTAAAGAGTGAAGTTATTTTTATCTCTTACAGGAGTCCTAGGTAGTTAGCTTACATTAGATTCTAAATTTACAGATATCTAGACTCATCTGTACTTCCTTCCTGTTTGCTTGGTTTTTCAAACGTATCCCCTAATGATTCTCCATTCCTCCCAGATGAGTTTGACTCTCTCAGTTGAAACAGCTTCACCAGCGTCTGGATGTTTCCGTCATCTGGAAACTGGCAAAAAAGTAGAGGTTTAACAAATGACATGTAGTTGCCTCTTACATTATAAGTAATTGCCAGCTCTGAAGGCCTTTTTTCAAGATAATCAGTGATGAGGGAATTTATACTGCATGTAATTAACTGGGTTTGTTTTATGGAACTAAGGATAGGCACCTGAAAAAAAGTGCATTAGCAGTGATTCTGCTTCCACAGAAATGGGTCCATCTAGTTTACAGACTTTAATTTACCTAGGAAAAGCACAGGTGTGTAGAAGAAGGACATGAAATGACAGTGATGTAAAATATGGAGGAAAAAATACTGAGTTCAGTTAAGGGGTAATGTAATAGTAAAAAAAATCAGGCAAACAAAATACTTTGTGCACACAAAATATATTGCTTCAAATTAATAGTGTAGCGCAGACATAGATGACAATGAGCACAGCCATGTATTTGTCCTTGTCATAACTGTGCATCGAATACTAAATTAACTCAAAACCCAAAACAAGTCAGGGATGCAGAAAGCTTGTGTCTAAGTCATCAGTGCAGGAGTGCTGGTGTGGAGCCAGAGTAATATAGTTAGAACCAGAGACAATGGTTAAATCAATTGTCCTGAGATGCTGCAGTTCTCATAAAGAAAATAATTTATTACTCTTGTGTGGGTCTCTGAGTAAAGACAAAGAAATGCAGTGGAGTTGCAAGTGAAGAAGCTTTGATGCAGCAAAACCATAGCCTGCCCCTGTACCATTAACTATAAAAAGAATTATGAACTGTCTCAAATACTGGAAGATAATGAAAGAAACAGTATCTGATTCCCCTACTTGTCTTTCCTGTCCAGTTCTGATCATATTCATGTTTACTTTACATATAAACAACGATAACATCAAGATCTTAAAAGTGGAAGTAAGGCAGGCCAGAGACACTCCTGCCTCACCCCCCTTTGTGCAAACAGAATCTGGACCTCTGATAGCAGCAAGGACAAAAACTATCTGGGAGAAATGACAAAACACAAAGAAGACTGATTTTCCCAGGGTGGAACCATACTTTGTCTGTGAAGAGCTGCTTGACAGAGTATGGTCAGCTGCTTTTGTCTGTGGATTAATCTCACTAGAAGTCAAGAGATAGAGGTCAGGATTCAAAATGCTAATAGTGAAGGAAATTAATTTCCTCCCTCATCCTCCAGAAATTAATTGGGAAGTCTTCAAAAACCTGACCAGAGTGGTGGGATCCTGCCTGGCTCAAGGGCAGTAAAAAAGGTTCAGCAATGGGTGGTTGTGGAGCAAAAACCCAGACATGGTACAGGAACCAAGCGCCCTTCTGCTGCTTGGAAATATTTGAAGTTTCCAGGGTTGGTGTTGAAAAAGCAAAATAAGCCGGGAAACGTAAGGAGCTCTCTCAGCCTGGATGTCACAACAAAGAATTGTGCAGATATGAACAAACTGGCAGTCATGTAGGAGGGTGGAATCAGATCCCTTAACTCCAGGTGTCCAAAGTGTCTAGTTTCTGGTAATCTCAGTTTCCTTTGGGATGACTATAGGGACGGAGGACTGTTAAAAAATACCACAAATTGCTCTGTGCATGCGCTTTTGTTTTTCACTGACTAAAGGAACTCAGACAACCAGCTTGAACCAGACACTGAACTCAAGATGCATGGAATTAGGCAAATCCTATCTTTAGTAGCCCAAAGCACACCAGAAGCTTGCCAGTCAAAGAGGGTGACGGAGACTTGGGCCACTTCAGGCTTGCAGCTATCATCAGGAGCTCCAGTATTTCTGGGTAAGAGTGGATTTGGGACAAAACCATCTCTCCATGTCAGCCTACAGTGAGAAAGTTCTACCAGTTCAAAAGCAAGTTTCCACAGCTGCATGAAAGCTGGTCAGCCCAGACTCCTACAACATGGTTGGTGCTCAAAATTAGTGAGTCAGTGCTGTTTTGAGCGAGGATGATAAAGCCATTGTGCTAAGAGTTTACCAGAGCTGGTAGAAATTTCTAACTTCTGGAAAAGGAGATTTGAAAAACGGGTTTCAAATATAAAATCTGTTCTCACATGAACAACTTTTCCACAAGGCCGCACAATACATGCTCTTCACATCCCCTGCACATCACAGAGTATTCTATTCATTTGATTCTCCATTTTAAATTGTGAGCTTCTGATACCAACTTTGTAATATACTTTAAGCTCTATGGACAAAAGATCCAGGGATGGTTATCCTCACTGTTATTCCTTAATCCCCCGAGAAGTTTGCTGAAATGACTATTGATTACTTTTGGATGGGTTTGACTTAATATTCCTGTGTGCACATGTGAAGAGACAGGTGCCAGATGTTGACTACAGTATCTGCATGATCAAAATTAGTAACCATTGTGCATTATTTGTTTCATCACCACCTTGAATGCATAACTCAGAAGCTGACTGCTGAGCACTAGCTGCCATGATCTTGGCAGCGTGAAGAACAAACCTAGCAAATATTTACTTATGAGTCCAACATCTCATTAAATAAGGGACTGGAAAGAGGTAGAATAAAACAGCTATGAGGCGGAAAATAAAGAAAGTGTTTCACAAGTTTGCCTATACTCCAGAGAACAGGTCTAGTTCAAAACACAAAAAAGATGCTTTGACTTACAAGCATATGGCATGCTTGTTCAACTCACAGTCATTAAATCTGCAAAAATTAAGTAAATATTCTGGCAGCTGTATTATGCATTCTGCTTTCTCTACAAAAGCATATCCTGGACTGGATTCAGTTCAGAGAGAGGTTCTCAGGCTTTACCAAAGGCACAAAATGCAGCAACTACATCACTCAATTGATGGAGCTGCCATCCTTTCCCTTGGGAGGCTTTTCACAGTCTGGTAGACCTCACGACAAGGAAAATGGCACTAAAACGTCAGGTTGAGATCCAAACTATTTTTTTTTATTTTTTTCTTTTTTTTTTTTTTAATATATCTTCCTCCCCCTTCGATTAAAACCAAATATTGTTACAGTCATCAGCACTGAGGTATAAACCCTTCAACTTCTGCCACTCAGTTATCTTTTTCTTGAATTTTGAGCCTTTTGGGTAAAGTTATAATAATTTCTAGTGTATTTCCTTTGACAGAATCAATCAGGACTTTAGCTGCTGTAGTGACCAGCTATTACTGCCAGCCAGGAAAACTCTCTACCTTCACTGCAGCCTGTGGACCCCTCTGTGCAATGCAAGGAGACAGACAGGCATGTAAGCAGGGAATTTTCAGAAAACACAGTGAACTAAATATGACATGTCTAACAGGAGTGGGCCCCTCAGGAAACCCTGCCACTTAAAAGCAGTGGATACTCACCTGGACTTGGCATTCCCAGTCAATGTATCCAGGTCAACCCTTTGCCATGAAGGACCTCAAGGTCTATTGCCAGTGTGTTCCATAGATGAGGTCTGTGTCCTCTCCTTTCCCACCATTTCTGCGGAGCCTAGTTGGATAACTCATAGCTCACTCTCTGTCATGCTCCTGTGTTTTCTTCCAGACAGAAGGAATTGTCACGTCTCCGAGCCCTTGGATTTAACCTGCTCCAAGAAATGTACTTGTCTGTGCTTCGTGAGGACAGGAAGGGCAATGACAATGTTAAGCCTCAGATGGAGTCAGTAGCAGAGGCTGTGATGGGAGCTCTGAGCAGCTCAGCAGGGACACATGGCTGGTGGGCTGGAACAAGCATGCAGACACGAACATAAAGCACCTAATGGGCGTTGCTGTCTGTTTAGTCTCTCAGCTACTGTAAAGTTAGGCTGCAGTTGGGCAGAGGGCTTGAGAACTGAAATGATACTCAGTCAGTCAGCCCATGGTGTCTCTGGAGAGACCTGAAACCTGTATCTGCCATGGTGTGGATGTTTGGTTTCCTGGAACTGAGAAAACGTTCCTTGAGCAGAAAGAAAAACTTGCCTTTTGAGGGAAAAGGGGGATTAACAATGATGCAAGAACTTAAAATTACTTTTTTCTTTTCTTCCCCAGAAGGACTAAAACACAACAGCTGAGTAGGTCCTACAAAAAAACTTTGATAGTGGTGAGAAGGTTGTGTGGCTCTACATGGTACAGATTTATTGTTGTAGCTGAAGTAGGTTTTGCAGCAAAACAGCACTGCCTGTGGTGACACCTGCCCTCTGTGAAGTCAGTGGGAAAACTCCAATGACCCCAGAGGATGAGAAGCCTTGAATGTGGGAACCAGTGAGCAGGATCAGATCTGCTGTCTGTCCTGTTTGCTTCTGCATCTCTGACAGATGGGTGCTCAGTTACAAGTACTTTGGAAAAATATGCTAAGTGTGAAATACTCAATTCCTAGGCCAGCATCTTGTAGCCAAGATAGTGTCACTGCTTTTTGTCCTTAACCACGATTTTAGATTATTTAGATATGTTTATCTCATTGCACAAGATATTACATGGATTCTTTGGACATGGAAAAGCCACATCCTCAGCCTTGGAGACAAAATAATTTCACATTTCAATTTCTTTTTCTGTGGGATTCCAGTGATAATTTGTGCTCTCTTTGGAGCAGAATGCATTTTTTCATGGTCCTGACTACACTTTTGTCCTATGCCTTCTGAACCAAACAGCTTCTCCCTTCCAAACCCCAAGGACTCATCATCAAAACCCACGAGACACCCAGAGTACTGTGAAGTTTACTTCTCTCCATTTAGCATTTAACATGAGTTGGACAGGGAAGCACAGAGCACGCAGAGCGCCAAGACAGCCTGGCACAGTTTCTGAGACACGTCAAGCGCAGTAGGGCACGTCAGCCCGTGCCAGGTTCTGCACAGGTGGGGAAGTAACGCAGCCGCAGTCCTAATCACCACTGCCCTCCCAGGGGAATTCCGTGCATGCTTGTGAAACGTCTCCTAGGGGATGTCGCCGGCTGGGAGGGTGTGAGAATAGAGCAATGGACACAGCTGTTTTCCTCGTTCCGTGTGCCGAATGTTTTCCCTACTTGTTTACAGTGCTATAAATTATTTTTTTGTTGAACCTTTGTTCTGGGCGCAGCTTAGCTTTGAGCTGGATTTTCTTGTTTGTTTCCGTTCCTGCTTCATTTCCTCTGCCTGCCTCCCAGCATGACTAACACTGTCTCTGCTGCTTCCCTTGTCTCCACAGCTTCCCCTGCAGTGCTCTGTCCTAGACATGGGCAAATGCCGTGCTGGTCCTCTGTGTGCTGCCAAAGAGTGACCTGCTTGGCATCCAGCAGCACGGGGAAGTCTGCTAACAGCGGCAAAGAGGCGATGACTTCATAGAATCACGGAATTGTTTAGGCTGGGAAAGACCTCTGAGATCATTGTCCAGTCATTAACCCAGCACTGCCAAATCCCCCACTTAAGCTTGTCCCTAAGTGCTACCTCCACACGCCTTTTAAATACCTCCAGGGATAGTGACTCCATCATTTCCCTGGGCAACAGACCTTTGTTTCTTGTTAAGAAAATGAAAACTTTCCTAGGCTTTCCTTTTTTTCCTCTTGCACTAGATGAGCAAAGCAAGATGGACGTGTGACAAAGAGAAAGAAGCCCTGTGTTCCCTGATGTTGTGGTCTAACCCCCGCCAGCAACTAATCCCCACAAAGCCACTTACTCACTGCCTCCAGAGGGATGGGGGAGAGAATCAGAAGGGTAAGAGTGAGAAAACTCCTGGGTTGAGATTAAAGACAGTTTAATAGGTAAAGCAAAAGCTGTGCATGCAAACAAAGCAAAACAAGGAACTAATTCATCCCTTCCTATGGTCAGGCAGGTGTTCAGCCATCCCCAGGAAATCAGGGTTCCATCACACATAACAGTTTTTGGGAAGACAAACGCCATCCCTCTGAATGTGTCCCCCTTGCTTCTTCTCCCCCAGCTTGGTATGCTGAGCATGATGCCACAAGGTCTGGAATGTCCCTTGGATCAGCTGGGGTCAGCTGTCCCAGCTGTGTCTCCTCCCAACCCTTTGTGCACCCTCAGCCTCCTCGCTGGTGGAGCGGGGTGAGGAGCAGAAAAGCCTTGGCTCTGTGTAAGCTCTGCTCAGTGGTATTGAAAACATCCCTGAGTCATCAACAGTTTCCAGCACAAACCAAAACCACAGCCCCATAGTAGGTACTAGGAAGAGCATTAACTCTGCCCCAGCTAAAACCAATACCTGATGTAATTTTTGATGGATTAATACGAGTCTGGGAGATGTAAAGTGGCACCTGCCTTCATTTGATCATTCATATTCATTTGAACTGATATGCATTTTTCTTCTTTCACTTTGTCTTATATTTTGCTGGTCTGGGACAAGCTTTTTGCTCTCCTATAATCGATATGATACATCTTCATAGATGACAACTCACTTCATCATTTCAAGCCTGTTAAGCCTCCCTGCAGACCTCCGCCACAGTCCTTCAGACTCTGCAGTGCCTTTGCTGCCTCTGCAGCTGCTGGCAGCCTCTGAGCTTAACTTCTGGTTCATGGGCTTTCAATGCTTCTCAGAAAGTGCAGACACCCCCTTAGCACAGGAAAGGCTTCATGCAATCGTGAGTGACCGTGCACTGCAAGCGTGGGCCTGGTGAGCTGACTGGCTTGAGCAAAAAGGGTTGAACTATTTTCCTTATTTATTACTCTTTTCATGTATTTTGCAAGTTGAAGCGAAAATGAACTTAAACCAAATCCCACTGCAGTCAGTGAAAAAATTCCTGCCTGTTTCAGGGGATACTGGAAACTGGCCCTGAAACCTACAGCTCCTCAGAGTACCCATCTTGACCAGCTTTGCACCTCAAGTTATCCCACTGACTTCAGGCAAGTATTTAAAAGCTTTGCTGAATCCTTTGGGAGCTCACAGAGACCGTGTTTCAAAGCTTGTGTGGCAACAGACCAATGACAGCTCAAAATGCAGCAAAGTATTGGGAAAAGCAAGAGTTCTGCTCCTTAACAGGAATGATTCAACGGAATCAAAATGAGTCAGTGTAAGTTTGTGAGCGGATTTAATGAAAGTTTTGCCAAACCTAGCACGTTTTGCAATTTACAGATTTCGCCAAAAGAGAATGTTTTATCACTGTTTTGTTTATTTCTCTGATATAAATTAAGATGTTGATGGCAGTATTTTTCACTCTGGACTGTTACCTGTATCTTCACAAGTGTGAAAAACAATGCTGTGGGAGTGATTGGATCCAGGGCCTGGGACACCTTTTGGGACCCAAAGGACCTGGATCATTCTATAGCTCCATCATGGACATCGTAGATGGTGTGTGTCAGCTACTGCATCTCATTTCCTCGTTTGTAATATATGGATTGCAGTGCCTCTCTGTTTTAAAGAATGCTGTCAGGATAATGCCTGCTAATGATTATGAGACACTTGATAGTGATTGAAAGCACATATGCGGACAGATGAAACCTGCTGAGACACAGATTGACAAAAATAAATGGGGATAATCTGAATCCCGAGAATTGTTTTCTGCTGAATTACACTGTAGCCAATCTGTTATAAAACACACCACCCCAACACAAAAATACATGCGTTGTGTACATCCTTTGTAGAAGTCCTTCTGAATGTATATACATTCCCAACAAACAAGGGCAAGTATTTGAGGATATTCTCTGCACACAATCTTTGTCATTACTCATTGGCAGGAAGTAAGCCAGCTAAGCATTTCCCCAGCTTGTCAGCTTTTTGGGAAGCTGAAGTCAGGCCCTATCGCTGGGCAGGACTGACAGTAGCAGGCTTGTATTTCTTGTACTGAGGAGCCCAGCACTGGACACAGCACTCCAGATGTGCCTCACCAGGGCTGAGTCGAGGGGCAGGATCACCTCCCTCAGCCTGCTGGCAAAGCTCTTCCCAATGCACCCCAGGATCCCTCTGGCCTTCTTGGCCACAAGGACACTGCTGGCTCAAGGACGGCTTGTCGTCCACCAGGACTCCCAGGTCCTTCTCTGCAGAGCTGCTTTTCAGCAGTTTGGCCTCCAGCCTGTGCTGGTGCCTGGGATTATTCCTCCCCAGGTGCAGGACCCCGCATTTGCCTTTGGTTATCAGTCCCTCCTCACAGTTCTGTATCCTCGGCAAACTTGCTGGGGTACACTCTGGCCACATCCAGGTCACTGATGATTAAGTTGAACAGCTTGTTCAGTTCAGGCAAGGCTGTGCAGCCTGCTGACCATATATAATGTATTTTTCATTGCACATGTTGTTACTGTATAAGTCTGTTAAAATGCTCTCGCATGGAGCCACAGGAGCTTAAATAAGTACTAGAAACTGTGTAAAAACTACTTGTACTTTAAACTACAAGTTCACCATGCTGTAGGGCTCTTATATGTGTCATTCAACAACAGTTGATATTTAAGGATATTTAAATCAATATCTTTATTGATTTAAATTGAACTACAATTTAAAATTAAAAAATAAAATTTAAAATAATATTAAAATTGAAGTAGACTGAAAAGAAAGGGCTGTTACCCTTCCTGGCCTAAGCCAAATATCTTACTCGTATGAAGTCCAGTTGCCAATTATAAATTGTATAGGGCAATGCAGGTTCCTGGTACTGGAACATTGCATTGCCCAAGTGTTTTATTCAGTGTCAAACAACATGTTAGTAACTTATTTAAATGCCAGTGCATCCAGTAATTTTATGATATTAGGATTTAATTTATTCCCTAATTAAACTAAGAAAACTAAGGCAGGAGAAGAAAATTTTAAAAAAAGGGCAGAGAAGGTGAGATTTGAATGTAAATGTAACTCCAGCAATGATTTGGGGCTGGAAAGAAAGTATGCATCCCATAATCCATATTCTTTTTCAGAAAAATAAGCATAAAAATATGGTTTACCTAAAAAAGGTAGCATCAGGACAGCTCATTATATAGACAACATGGAGTGAGAGAAAACCTCTGGATTGCTTGAAGGAACTTGTTCAGGAAAATAAGTTTCTGAGGTCCCAAGGAGAACTGAACAAACCAAATACCTTGGAATTTAAAAAAAGTAAAAAGAAAATTTATAAAAATGACACCATGTACACCCCAAGGCAATCAGGACAATCATCCAACCTCTCCTGAAGAAAAGGAGGAAGACACATCTGTTGCGCCACATGGGTGGCTGGGTGGAGGAACAGCTGCTTGTTCAAGAAGGTGTCCTTCAGCAAAGGAAACCTCTGTGGTGCCTCTTTGCTCACTCGCTGCTTTACCCTCTCACACCCGTGCCATGGAAACGCGCAGCCACTCCCACACAGGATTAACTTGCCCAGGTGCAGCCAGAGGAGAGAGGCAGCTCCTGTATGGAAATCCCAAATGATGTCTTATTCAAAGGTATCCAGGTAGCAAGAGAGGGATTTTCCCCTCGGGACTCCCTTCTAAAGGGGTCCCGAGGGGCGGGGTCATCCAACGACAGCCAATGAGGAGAAGGAGAGAGGGGAACAGGGGGCTGGGTTACATCCTCATAGGGGTCTACAAGGTTTGATGAGAGAAGCCATTAAACAGAGTTAGGGGGCATCTTTAAACCTGGGAGCTGGTCCACCAGCGGGCCAACCCCGCACTGGGGTCTACTGGCCCCCTGGTCACCACAGCTGTTGGTTCAGTGGCTTCAGCACACGTCTGCTCCCAGCCCTTCTCCGTGCAAAGACTCCAGGATGCTGACACCCCCAAAGAGTGACTGTCAGCATTAGCACCCAGAACAGCACTGACAGGGTGAGCATAACACCAGAGAAAAGGAGGACGTACTAAGAAGGCTTTTCTATATAAAATATTTTAAAGATATTGCAATTTTTCTGTATTAATTTGGGTTGATGTACAGTGTGGAGAGATCGATTTGATGGGTAGATTGTGAGATGGGTAGGAAAGTAGCAGGATGGTCACATCCAGAGGGTGGTGATCAATGACTCAGAGTCCCAATGTACGTCAGTGACAAGTGGTGTCCC
>VZTA01008363.1:0-12588 GCA_013398855.1 Mohoua ochrocephala | reverse complement strand
CTTACTGAAATCTTCCCTCTGCCCGCGCCCCAGTTTTTGGAGTTTGTTCTGCCTGCCTTTCCATTAAATCCACGAAGCTGGAGAAAAACGCTACCTCGAAAAAGAATAAGGTCGTGAAAGGGGCTAAAAAATCCAAAGGCCACTCCAGTGGATCGCTATCAACGTATATAATACGTGCATACCCTATAAATACAATACAACAGTACTATAAATGTAAAACAGGAGAAAAAACGTTTCCAGCAAGAGCAAATCCCCTTGGGGCAGGACACAGAGGAGACCTACACCCCGAGCAGCCCCGCCCAGACGCTAAAAATCTGTCACAAGGCGACATTTGGCTCCGGAGAACCAGCGTTTCAGGCAGCAGGAGCTGCGCCGCTTCCCTCGCTCCAGGCAGAGGGAGAGAGGATGCTAGCACGGCAGCCCGGGCCGGAGACAGGACTTCGGGCTCATCTGCGGACGGGAAACAGGGCGAAACCAAACAACCTCTGCGAAGTATGCGAAAGGAAACACCAGATTTTCCTTTCTCCCTTCCCTCCACGCCTTACCCCTTCTGTCTGCTCCGTTCCCAGGTTTTAGGAGGCGTGGGCAGCGCCAAAAGTGCGACAAGTAAATCCGACCTCAAAATCTCGTATTTCCACAGCGGCTGCAATCAGACACCCGGTCCGCGGCCACTCGCGCCTCACCCTCTCCCCTTCCCGTAACAGGATTAACAAACATTTCCCTAAAAGCAAATCAGAATTTGGCAAATCGTGTGTGACAGTCGATTTGCTCACAATATCCACTCTTTTCCGGTTAGAAGACAGCACCGTTCTCAGACAGTTTAACCCCGGCTGACACAGGGCACCTTCCAGGCAAACCTTTGCCTGGCAAAACTTTTATACCTCCTCTGCATATCTCCTTCAGGCACCCCCAAAAGGGGGGTCCGGGACCCTCGGGGACTATCTCATCCTGATGACTCGTAAATAAGATTATTGTCGTGGAAGTATCCCGAATGTGTTTTTGTAATCTGTTTTCTGTGCTGTTCTGTTTTGGTTCCTTCCCAAGACCCTACGAACCTTCCCTGCTGCACTAGTCTTTAAACACCGGTGCAACTCACACTGCAGGAGAAAAACAAGCTCTGCCCATCCAGAACAGGGCTGAATCCTGCAAATCAATACACCTTGGAGTCAGCTTTCAGATCGTGCCCCCTCTCAGTGGGATGAGGCAGCTGTCCCCTCAGACCTGGACTGGGGAGGCTGCTCAACTTGCCATTGCTGCTGCTGGGTCCTGGTAGGCTCAAGGGGAGATGCTCTGCATCCTCTAGGTGCTGCAGCTATCTCTTGAGGAGTCTTAAAAAATAAAATTCTGTTTCACTCCAAAATCCCTTTTACCCTAGGGGTTTTGTGGGGTTTTGTTTATTTGATTGGTTGGTTTGGTTTTTGTTGGTTTGGGGCTTTTTGTTTATTTGGGTTGTTTTTCCTTCCCTGCACAGGGAGATCTTTTGGCTTTCTCTTTTCTAACAGGTGCAGTTAGGCAGCAGAGAACCCCTAAAGACATCCTCTTAAACAGAAGTCCATCCATACAAAGTCTCTTAACCCTGTAAACCTTGCAGATAAAATTTCTTAGGTTGTATATGAACTTCAATTTTCCCACATACTGTGAGAACAGAATGAGGAGTATGTGATTATTTCACTTCCAGTAACGATATGCATCTTTACCTCTATAATTTTGTGGTGTTTTCTCTGTTCTTCACAGGTGAGGAAATCAGGTTTGAATCAAAGGTTACTTGACTCCTCAGTAACCTTCTTATAAACTAACTAGAACCTTATAAAAATAGCAGTAAAAATTATTTTTAAAGATAATTACTTTAAATATTTCACCAGTCCTATTCTAATGCAATTTTCCTTCCTTCTATTAAAAGTATTTCATTTATTTGCAACTGATGGTCTTTGGCAATTTGGGGTTGGGGGAATGAGATGGGTACATGTAATGAAAATGACACATTCACTTTTGAAACTTAAAAAAATAGAGTGACCCACATCATCTGAGTAATTCACAGTGACCTGACAGAGCAGTAGCTCCACAATTTGCAGTTGTGAAGAATATGGCATAAAGGCTTTAAGCATGTCCAGGTTAAAGAGGAAACAACACTGCATGTGCATGTCTTTTCAGCAAGGGAGCCAGCAGCAATCTCCTAAATCCATTTGAGCAGATGCACAGGCAACTCTTCCCAACATAACCTGAGAGCTGTTTGGCTAACAGCTTTCCAGGACTAGTCAACAGAATGCAAATAAAATAAATTCCTCCTCTCTTAGAAATACCAAAAGCTACCTTACACTCATCTCCACAAGTCTCTTGGTGGGCTTGGAAGGCTCATTGCAGCTTGACTCAGCTCCCCATCTTCCTCCTGACCGGAGCAGAAATAGACACTAAGCTTTCCCTGCTGTTTTTATCCCTGAGGATTTCTGACTTGTCCCACAGTAAAGGCCATGTATTCCTTTTTCACTCAGGGGAAAAATGGTGACAGACGTTCATGCCCGTTGTAAATGCATAAAAATATTTCAAGAGCCTGCTCATGATCAGTGACTGTCCTCAAAACGGTTGCCTGAGAATCTCTTGTTAACCAACCTATTTTAATAAGGCTCCACGCTTGTATACTCCTTACCCCTCAGAGCCACCTTATGCAGGTGATGTTTGTAGCAAAAGCTATGTTCTGCTGTGTTCTCATACCCCATGACTTACCACAGGCATCATGCTTTAGGAGCTGGGATGTCCATTCAGTACAGGCTAAACAAACAAACCAGGGATGCAAATAAATAGCACTATAGCAAAAAAAAAAAAAAAAAAAAAAGGCACAAATGATGAATATATGAAGACGGCCTAATGTTGAAATGTCTCAGCGACACACGCTAAACACACTAGTTCTAGATAACGATAGAATATTCCATGGTAAGTCATCGTTTTGGTCAACACAGGCTATTGAACTGGAGTGAAACATAATCTTGAAGCTAAATTAAAAAGTCAGCTGCCACCCCACCTCTCAGCTAGTCACAAAAAAATTCAGCCTTGTACAAGACAAGAGGAAAAAAGACATGCCAGAACATAAAGATGGTTTAGATACCTATTGTAATATTTAGGATTTATAATTCCATCCTTATTCTGACTACCAACCTCAGTTTGAAAGTACAGCCATGATCCTCACACATTCATGGAACTATCTCACTGTTCCAACAGAAAATCTCTAATGTCTTGAATTTATCCTATTTGTAAACCAAAATGCCTTAGTTGAAATTCAAATAAAAACTGTCAAATGATCACACAATAACTGTAAAATTATCATTTTAAAAGTGCCAATTCTGACCATTAAGGCAATACTAAAGATACTCTGCTGATAAACAAAAAGGATCAATTCTTGCTATGAAGGAGCAATGTGTCAAATCAGAGCTATCAAAACATTTTTATTTTCCATTATATCCTCATTTTCTGCTCTTCCCTGTACAGACAACTCACTGATATATAAAGGAACATGGGGGGTGGAGCTGATTGTAGCATATTTACTCAGGCAAGTGCTTGGGTGTAGTAATGAGTTTGTTTTAAAATATTCATATTACATAAATGTTAGTTGAAGTTGACAGTAAATATTGAATAGACATATCAAAAGGGCAGCATGTCATCTTCACTTCTCCTGTATTATGTAACCTTCAGGCAGCGGTTTGCTCTGGTTGTATCCATTGTCTTACAGAAAATTATTTTTTAAAACTTATACCAAAATGATGATTGAGTATGACAGATGAAGAAAAAAGGAGGGAGTTTAAGAGAGAGAGTTTAGAGATTGAGCCACCCACAAGAGATCATGATAAAATTCCCAGGAGTACTGTTTGATTTGTATCAATAATTACTACTTACTTATTATGTCTCTTTCTCAGGACATTAGAGTGAAAGACACAAGGAAGAGCCAGGTCTAAAGCTATTGCAATTTTTCAGCACAAGGGAAACATCAGGAAAGTAATGTTACCAAAAAAACCCAAAAACTTTCATAATTTTTTTTTCTAAGTGATACATGACAAATAAGTGTTTCATAAGCATTTGTGCAGATATGGTGAAGACCAAAACCAACCCTGAGACATGGACAGAAAGAAGAAAATAGGACTAAAAGGGTTGTGAGAGAATATCTCAGCTAAATGTTTTCCATGGGTCTAAAAGTGGTATGCTCCAATTCTCTCCTGTCTTTTACAATATGGTTTCTAAATATGGCATTATTTGCCATACTTAGCAATACTGTTTCACTCCTTTTTAAGGGAAAAGAATTCTCTCACACCCAAAAGACCTTAGCATTAGACACTTATGTTCCTTAAGATGCTGCATACAGGAGTCTGAAATGGAGGATGGGTTTACTGGCCTGAAAATACAGCTTATGTGAAGTGGACATTTGAAGAGGGAAGAGATAGTGCCATCTAATTTCCTCCTAATTTAATATTGACATAATTCTGTCTGCTGCTAGAGCGTTACTGCAGCTGGAGTTCACATTCCTCATGTTCTCTTACAATCCTTCAGAATTTATACAGGTGGATTGTATGAAGCATGTTGAAATGCAAGTGTGTGCATCATTAAGTTTGTTTACTTTCATGACTATAATACTTTCTGATTGTCTTTTGGGCTTTTACAAACTTGTATATAACTGTTGCTACTATTTGCAAAGCAGTTCTGAACTAATATCCCATTATGAATACTTACTTGTTCTGTAGACAGGCTGAATTCAAACAATTTTTGTAGAGAACTTAGTTTTTGTAGCTTTTTTTCCTTTTTCATCCTCCAAACGAAAATACCTTAAAACCAGGCAACCAAACCCAAACACCATGAAATATTTACAAAACACTCACTAAAGGAAGAAAAAAGCCTCAGATGGTTGCAGTGAATAGAGGAGTGTTTTTAAAGCCAATAAGCTATTTAAGCATTGTCTTAATTCTTCTTTTTCCTCACATAGTCTGCAAAGTCTTACTGCAGTAAAATCCTATCAAAATCCTTCACTGCTCATCTGCCAGGAACGGTTTTGGTTAGAGAACTGCTATCAACCTACAGTTTTCCAACTGCCTTACACCAACAGTGGATGTAGAAGCACATACTTGCCAGGAGATAACACATGTGAAGCAAAAATTATTTGCCTTGGAGGGTTTTGACAGCAGCAATTTCATGGTTTTCAAGTATCAGATTTAACCTATTTCTCACTTGATATACATGGTTGTATTCTTTGGGCTCTAACTGAGAAAAACACACATTCTTTTCTAAGTGTTTTCATGCCAGAAAACTGCTGGACTCTTCTCTCCCAGCTTACATAAAGGTCCACTTCTCTGCTTGCTTGGACTAGAGGAGGTAGAACAGAAGGAGAGGGAAGGGAAGCACTTGCCTGATGCAGTCCCTCTGCCTGAAGACCAATATTTGCCCAAGAGGTAGATGAAAATCATTTTGGTAAATGCATTTTTTTGTCACCTAAGTGGCTAATTTTTAAAAGATTCAATTCACCAGTATTCACTGGAGTCTAAATGTGAAGTCCTCAATTGAGGACTATTCTCAGAATGCTAGCTGAGAATGTGGCAACAGCATTTGAGTTTTCTGTAAACATTAACATATATAGTATATAGACACACACATGCATACACAAACACACATTTAGACATGTATACATATATATCTCTCTCTCAAGACTTTTCAAATATACATACATTTGTGTACACACACACACACACATACATACACTTTCTCAGTCCTGCAAGGCCAGGTGCCACCTGTCTTTAACATTTGTGAAGAACACTTTAGAAATTATTGCATAAAATAAAGTGCATAAATTTTCAAAAAGACTTTGAAACAGTCAACTTTCTTGTCCATGGTGCTACTAAACGAGAGGCTCAAACTTGACTGAGTACAAATCTGATATTAGCAGGGGAGCTAAGGAACCCTGATCTCCTTCGTACCTGTGTCTTGTGCTTGGATTTGCTACTGTCTGAATAAGAGATGAGGGCCAGCTGATACTTTGCCTGCATTTGAACATAGATTTTAATACGGGAGGAGTTCACACTGTAGCACTATCCCTGCTTTTAGCAATAATGAGGGTCTTGCCCGGACAATTCCTGGGGTTCACAATTTCATCAGACTTGTAAGAACTTAGTATCTTTCAGGCCAGTTTGGTAGGAATTGGTCAACGAGGTCTCAAGTAGCCAGGTGAAATGACTATGAAACTATCATGCGCACACTCACATGCAAACACAGAATGATTAAAAACATGAATTCCTCAGAAAACAGACGGAAATGTTTAAGGATGTAGAAACATGTTTGCTTCCAGTATGCTTGAGTTTTCCTGTTCCCCACAGTATTGCAGGCTGTTACAGAATAACTTTAGTGCACTATAGCATAGAGTTTGACAGAATAATTTTTTTTAAGATTATAAATATTTTTCAATTTTTAATTTATTACTCCCTTTTAATCTCAGAGAAACAGAAGGGCATAATTAAAAACATTTAGCTTTTTCCAATATGTCCCAAAACTCAAGGATCCTGACATTCAAAACTGTGTAACCCTGTTAACACCAAAACACTGACTGTTTCAGAATCATTTATCCAAAGCCAGTTTATAAAATTAATTGATCTCCTTTGCATACCAGAGAACTAATGCTAACTCTGCCTCTGGGACACTTCACATTACAGAAGAATGGAAGAGTTCTTCACATTTCTACCCCAGGGCTATGTTGGAATGGCAATAAGGCACACAAGGACATAGTTGAAAACACTCAACAGATGTGTTGTTCTGTTGCAGTTTTTAATTTGAGCCTTACATCTTGACTACATTTCTTCTGGACATTTTTGACCCAGATTTATCCTTAGTGTGACTCTGCTGAAAAAAATGGATTTACATTGGGGATTAATTTGGCCCGTTATGCTAACAGCCCTATGTCTTCATACTAAGCCAGTATCAAGATGTTTTTAAGATTTCCTTTATTTTAAATGGATTGAAGAATTGGTCCTATAAATGTCATTCTGATAGGGAGCACAGAGAAGAGCAAGAAAAAAACCAGAGAGAGAAGTACAGGCAACAAAACTCCTCGATAGCTTTTATTCTATGATTGCAGAGCACCATTTCCAGTTAATGCTACTGAAGCAACACAAGACTTTATTATTGGATATAAACAACACATAATGAGCATCTGTGGGACACTGGATAACTCCCATTAGTGAAGGAATATCTTCATAACTCACATGTTGGTTTACCACTTCATTTTATTAACTCTCACTTATTAGACAGCAGCAGTGCTTTCCACTACGACAGCAGCTAACTTCTTCAGGGCCCGCTGTGTGGCAGTTGTCCCAATGCTAGCCTTTTGGGGATTTTTCTGAAGAAAGGATTGCATATATTATTTGTTTATGTGTTGGAAAGGTAGACAGAGACAACAAATAAAAACGAGGGGCTGCTTGGTTTTCTGTGCATGCAGCTCTCTGTACAAAGCTGACTGAGCCTGACCTGCTCCCTTCCCTGACAGCATAGGAAAGTAAAAAATTCATCACTGACCTTGATGAATAGCAGAGGGACTAGGAGAGGGGGAAAACTTGCGTCCTCACCCTTATCTCCCCTTTGACAGCATGAGACTAGAACAAGTAATTATGTGATCCCCACCCACTCGTGGTCAGTCTACCTGGGGCCCCTGTCATGGTTTAGAGCTCTACAAATCATCATTCTTGTGAGGAATGGAGAGGCGTGTGCTCAGCATCAAGAGGGGCTGGAGAACTCCTCATCCTGAGCCTTACAAATGCTGCCTTTATATTCGGATTTGTAGAAGGAGAAGAATATTCTTGCAGTCAGTGTTTTGTTTGCTTGTTCATTTGGTTGGGTTTTCTTCATATGTTTGTAATACTTACAAGTGCTTGGGATACACTTCCTGATGCCCAAGGAACTGAGACACTGAGTAGAGGCCTGTGGCACCATCCCCAAGCATTTTAAGAATGTTGCTGACAGGTTGCTAGCTTGTTTCCAAGCCTCCAAACGTACCAGAACTACTCTGCCCACTACACTGCTTCTCTGAGAAGCAGAGGATTAATTTTAAAATTCTGGTTCTGACCTGCAAGACCTTCAGTGGTCCAGCTCCTGCACATGAGCACAAGCACTTTTTCCCAACTGCACTGCAGATTCCAGTCCACTTATCATCATCTACTGCTAGCTCTAATACCAACAAAACAAAGAACTTCCCCTTTTTTTGCATTACACATCTGGAATGCTTTGCCAATTTGTAGTCCGTTGACTCAGGACAAGATTTTTTTTACACACAAATGCCACTCTGGGATACTGCAGCATGCACTAGCCTATTGCTGATATCATTATGTTCTGATGATGTTGTTATGACTTTGTTTTTCAGATACTTTACTGTAAATTAAAACAATGTACATGAAACCTCAAGATATAATATGGAGAAAAAAGCATCAAAACCACTCAGTGCTTTTTGAAAGGAAATACTACTGACAGAGACATCTATTTTAAAAATTTTTTAACACATAGTGGTTACATGAAATCCCAACAAACCACAGGCCTTTTTAGCACTACTGAACTGCTAAGCAAGAAGGCACTGGTCAGTAACTTGATTTTTAGGAAAAAAAAAAAAGGGCTATCAGAAAGCATATTTCAAGTTAATTGAACAGAAAAGTAACGACTTCAGAAAGGTCACACAGTAGATAAAATGAGGAGTGCCTAGTTTTAGCAGTGACATATTTGATTTGTCTGTTTTATGTTGTGTTCCATTTGAAACAGCACATTTAGACAACACAAGTTTCCTGTGCATAGAAATGTATATGCATGTGTGTGCATGGCACAGCTGTGTGAACCAATGTATTAAAAATATGTACTTTCATACATAGTTAAAATAACTTGGTCATATTTTTAAAATACAATAGAGAGGCCGGGGGTAGGAATCAATATCTAGAAAACTCAGGCCTAGGTCCTGAGGTAACTTAGTAAACACAGACATACACACATGCACACAAAAACGAACCCACTGCCTTTGTAGTCCTAACTTTCTGCCTTAGGGTATGGTAAAACAGGTGAAACAAACACAGTACTGGCACAAATGCAAGTGTTTTCCTTTTGTTCTGATGACTTACAGAAATAAGGCATATGGTGCTGCAGTGTGGCCATATGTAAATTCCTATGGATCTGTGAATCTGTCTTCCTCTATGCTGGTAAGTGATTTTTCACCTAATTTGGAACTCACTGGCCTGTTTCAAATGCGTTTATCAGTGGAAATTCTTGATTATAATTACACCGCCTGTGTGTAGATCAGAGATGCCACAAGTGCCCCAGACAGACACACTCCTAAAACAGGAATGTGTGTTTCTCATCTATCACTCATATGAGAGAAATCCACAGGAAACCAAACTTCATTAGCTCCACTATTCAGGGAACTATTTCAAATAAGCTGAGTGGCCAACCATGTGGGTCAAAAGTACCACGAAGCAAACCCACTCCCACTTTTTATGTTTTTATACTAAGCCATAAAGTCACCATAGAATGATTTTGGGTTGGAAGGCACCTTCAAGGTCATCTTGTTTCAACCCCTTGCCAAGGGCAGGAACACCTTCCGCTAAACCAGGTTCTCAGAGCACCATTCAGCCTGGCCTTGAACACTTCCAGTGATGGGGCACCCACAGCTTCTCTGGGCAACCTGGGTCAGTCTCACCACCCTCACAGTAAAGAATTTTTTCCTAATATCTAATCTAAACCTACCCACTGCCAGTTTAAAGCCATTCCCTCTCGCCCTGTCACTACACTTTAAAATGCTGGGAAGTACTTCTACAGTAGTTGGAAAATTTAGAATTATACTCCTAAATGGAAAATTTCCAGCCTGATGTGCTGTCTGCCAAAAAAGAAATTTATGACCCTCTTTGGAACGTATTTTGATGATTTTGCCACTATTTTTCTTCAACATCCTCTCGTGTTAAATTAGGCTTTAAATGAATCTCTTAATGTTTTCACCTTACAAAAATGAAAAGTATCCCAATTAATGGAAAGATAGAAATAAACAGAACACATTGCAATCATGTGTTCCTGTTGTTCACTTCATAAATAACTTTTTACTGATATAGGATGCAAGTTTTCATGCACTAGGTGATTTTGCCTTTGTTGATCTAAACTTACCTTCTGTCATTTTGGGACTGTAGACTGTGTTATAATAAATTTTCCTTCAGCAGCTCAGTCGCCTTTACATTACACTTGCAGACTTCTTAATTATCTTTAACTGTTTCAACTGCTTCAACTGTGGCTGCTGAGACTACATTTGACAGCCTAGAAATGTATTTCTGGGGAGCCTTGCCCGTTTTCTGAACAACAAGGCATACATATCCAGCTCAAGACAGCCTCGTATCCAGCTGGCACAGGCAGTAAAAACACGTCTGCTCTAACGCGTTCCTTGAAACTTGCCCCCTGTTTGAGACAAGAGGGCTCAAGAGAGCAACTTCACAGGTTAGGTGGTGTTTCTACCAGTGGCAGTAACACACGGGACAATTTTCTTTACCTTGCTGCTGCAAAGGTTCCATATAAATCCATTCAAAAATCCATTTTTCCACAGTGATTAGAACAATTTTGGTCTTGTCTTTGTGTGAATACTGCTTTCGTGAAACACAAATTTCAACAACACTAGAATCAAAATACTAGAGCTCTGAAATTGTGATTGCTAGAGTTCAAGCTGACCAATATGTAACTCTTGTTTCAGTTAATGAAACATTTCTGCTCACTTCTAATTTTGATTATTTTTCATAAAATGCCACCATTCATATCAGTGATGAAATCTTATCAAAAAGAGTTCAAACAAGTAAGAATTTTGTTTAAAACACTTTTGAGACTCTTACCTCCCCAAGTAAATGGGTCTCAAATCAGTTTCTCTCCAATTGCATCTCATCTCTTACTATTTCCACAATAAGATTGACACTTTTTTGTTGTAGCTTTGCCTTTTAAAGAGCTTATTTTCTTTCGTATTCTGTCTGCAAGAAACACACGGTGTAAAACAAATGCCTTTAGAATTTGTTATTTTCTTGACAAGCTACATTTGCCATAAATGTCACCAAATTAGCATTAATAAATTGGGAGGCCAAAGACCTACTTGCTAACTAAAATTAAATGGTCTGAATAGGTCAAAATCATCTTGTCATTGGTACTATAATCTCTGGTAACTGAGAGGATTTCCTTTGAAATCTATTTGTTCTACCGTTTTAGAAATGTGACGTTGAGTGGGTTTTGTTGGGGTTTTTTTTAGCTGCCACATATTTCAAAGGAACAATTAAAAATGTCAGAATGACAGAGTTTATAACTCTTCCTGATGGTTGTCAAGACGTTACTAAATTAGCTTTTCCTAGGGATTTGTGTGTGGAGCAAGATTTAGATTCACTGTGAGCAGCCCTGCAGAGAAGGATTTCAAGGTTCCAGTGGACGAAAAGCTGGGCATGAGCCTACAAGGTGCGTGTGGAGCCCAGAAAGACAACCACGTCCTGGGCTGCATCCTAACCAGCCTGGTCAGCAGATCGAAGGAGGTGATCCTGCCTCTCTGCTCTTACCTCCTGAGACTGCCACCCGGGGTTCTGTGCCCAGCTCTGAGGTCCTCAGCACAAGACAGACATGGACCTGCTGGAGTGAGTGCAGATGAGGTCTGCAAAGGTGATCGCAGGACTGGAGCCCCTCTGCTAAGGAGACAGGCTGAGAGAGTCATCAGCGTTCAGTCTAGAGAAGAAAAGGCTCCTCGGAGAGAGCCCCTTTCTAAAAATGGCGTTATAAGAAAGAGGGAGAATGAGTTTTTACACAGGCAAATAGTCATAGGATCAGGAGGAGTGGTTTTAAACTAAAAGAGATTTAGATTATATGTTAGGAAAAAATTCCTCACTGTGAGGGTGGTGAGGCACTGGCATAGGTTGCCCAGGGAAACTGGACGGATGCTCCATCCCTGGAAGGCCAGCTTGGACAGAGCCCTGAGCAACCCGCTCTAACGAAAGGTGTCCCTGGACATGGCACAGGCTTGGAACGAGATTATCCATAAGGTTCCTTCCAACTCAAACCATCCTGTGATTCCATGAATTGCCCTTCTGGGGTTCTCAGAAGGCAGGAAAAGCTTGGCAAAATACGAACGGATGTAAGTACTTTCTACAGAAATACTATATCTATTCAAGCCCAATGCTCCTACTTGTTTCCAGCTCACACATACAGGACCACGGCGGTGCATTTAAAACCGCGCGATTTACGAGAAAAGTGCTGTTATTCCACTCGAGCGAAGCGACTATTTCCAAGTGCTCCTTTGGGACGAGCTATCCAGGCGTGTCCCTTCGGACAGAGGCAGATGCTGCGCAGTGCTGAGCGTTCTGCAGGGCAGACAGATATTTCCCCCGGGCCAAGCGACTCCGCCCCGTCCTCCAGAGAGCCGCCCCGGGCCCCACTGACCGCGGGCAGGCCAGGGCAGGGCACAGGCCCGGCCACGCTTCCGCCCCCAGCCCGCACCGCCGTGCATGTGCAGCGCCGGCACGGGGAGGGCGCACTGACCTTGGCGCATGCGCACATCCCGCTCCCCTACTCCCCCGCTGCGCTCGGTTCGTG
>VZTA01008356.1:0-21731 GCA_013398855.1 Mohoua ochrocephala | reverse complement strand
TCTTTTCTTTCTTTTTCTTTCTCATTGTCGGGCTGAGGAGTTTTCCTCAGAGCACCACAAGCAGAGTATGGTTTCCCACCACATGTCCATTGAGCAGCAGATGGGCTGGGAACTTCAGAAGGAAGCTGACAGCTCCAGTGAGGCCATCCTCTATCTTATCTCAGGTTCCCTTAGGCCAGGGGGAAACCCTGATTTTTAATGTCTGCAATAACATTTTTCAGGTTCCACATGCTCCCTTCAGAAGAGGCACTGGTGGCACGCTGGTGTTTCTGAAATTTATGTTAAAAATGTCCTCCTTTCAAATGCCTTTGGAGAAAACCCAGACACAATGCTGTCAGTGGAATTATATTTTATGAGCTTCTGAATGCCGTGGAGGTGGATAGTGGTCAGTCTCACTGGTGCAATTTGTACTGGATTCACAGGTGTAGTGGGCTGTACGTACAGCACTGTGTTGTGTATTACCCTTTACTAGTTAAGGTACGACAAAGTCATATTGGTTGACAAGATTGATATTCACAGAAAAACACACATTTTACTTTGTGAGAACACTAATTTTTGGAATAAATTTTTTGACTTTGATTTGTTGAAACTTTGTGAAAGATGAGTGCACTTACATGCTAATGTTCAAATTACAGCATTTGTGCCAAAAGGAATACCCTTTCTTTTGGAAAATCACTGTTAAATTACATTTTGGGGTGTTTTTTTCCAACAACAACAATTTTGTTGTTTTGCTGTTGTTGATTGCACTGCTGAGTCACAGACATGTGCAACCACTTCACCCTTCCCACAGCCCACAGTGCACAATTAAGTTTTAGGCACAAAATTATTCTTGCAAGTCACATAAAAACATTACCAAAAGATCTTTGCTTCAAAATAATACCTTTTTTAATGCTGTATCTTTTGTCAATAGTTTTTTTTTTTACCAGGTAACATTGACAAAGTCTAGACATCTTGATTTTTCTTTGTATGAAAAACAGTCAAAGCCTTGCATTTCTCTAGAGTGTGCTTTGTGTTCTGGTGCCTGAGACTGGTAGTATCTCTTGCTCCGAGTTCAGCACCACAGGTGTGGTGGGAAGGAGCCAGTTGGCATTTTGTAGCATTTTTTCTGTGTAAATAGTTTCTTTGTCTTACACCTTTTGTTATTAATATTGGTGCTGTTAACTGTTATCTTATCTCATTGCTGTTTCAAGTAAATTGTTCTTATCTCAACCCATAATCTATGCCTTTTGTCCGTCTCACAGTGTGAGGGGCGGGGCAGAAGCACTGACTGTTTTGGGACGGTCTGGTTTGGGAGAGGGGGCACTAAATTGGGGAGTGCTCTTCCTAAACCCCAATGTGTAGGAATCAGCATTTGAAGGAGGCCAAGGAAAAAGGATTGGTCTGTATGTACATTAAAATATGGGGCAGAAACCCAGAGCATTTAATGTTTGTTTTTTTTTCCCCCTGTCAAGTAGGAAAAGGGCAATCCCTGGAATCTGATGTCTTTGTACAAAAAATGGTGACTAATAGGTTGAAGATTTATGGATATTTTCTTTTTTCCCACTAACTGTAAAAAGCGAATCAAACAGTAGCTTTCCAGTCCTGCAAATCAGTATACATTAGAAATCCAATTAAACATTATTCACACATCTCAGCTCCATGTTACTGTTCTTTTAAAGCACACTCCGTGTCTTCCTCACAAGTGAGGTAGTTGGTATTATCCAACTAATTTAAGGACCATTATAATTATAATGCAATTATGTGGCAAAGCAGGTGGCAAGAGAGCATGACTTTGCATTGCCAAGGTGCAAAACAAATTCATTTTTCAGTCAACCCAAGAGAAAAGGGACAATTCTTATTTGAATATACATGTGGCCACAGAAACAAGATGCACAGAGGTATAACGAAAGAGACCTATTTTACATTGTGTGCATAGAGTATTATGACAGTTTAGACTGGAGTCGTCATTGATGTGGGTAGGAATGGTGCACTTCATTGCCATGGATATGATTTTCCCTACTGGCAGTGCAACGATTGGCAGGGTTGGATGCTAAAAACAAAAAAGGCACAGAGACACACACACACGCACAGACATGCATGTACACAGAAACACCCAAACCATAGCAGCAATCTGGCAGTATCAGTCTCTTCTGTTGTTGAAAAGCTGCTTGTCCTTTTTTTTTTTTTTTGCTAATTACAGCTTATCTACTATGCAGCGCAATCTAGAAGCACCAGTGTTTTTATAATAAATCATTTATATACAAGGTGTAGTTATAACCTGCACACAAAGCCAGAGACAGATAAACTATATTTTATATGCATATATTCTATAAAATAAATAGAAATACATAGATATGCAAGATTGAAGGAAAAATGTACACGTGTCTGCATGTACTTAGAACAAGATTATTTTTTCTTGCTTTAGCTTATAATCTGAGACACTCATTTTTATACACACATGCAAACTTGAACTGCAAAATATATGTACCACAGTATAAATGTGAATTTGTGCAAAAAGAAAGAAAAGCCATTTTTCATTTATATTCTCCACTCCCTTTTGATCAGCTGGTGTCAAATCTATAGTGGACTAGGAATTGCTCAAAAGTCTACTCACCTATTCAAAAAGCCACAACCAATCCCAAGCAAAATACAAGTTCTGCCGTCATTCTACAGCTTCTGCCAAGCCGTAAAAGGTCTTTCAAGGTGCTTTGATCTTTATACTGAAACATGTACTTCGCTTAGCTGTGTAAGAGACCCTTCTGATGTCAGCAGGACAATGTGGACTCTTAAGCCTTGGTGTTTTGTTGATTAGCCTCTTGAATGCTGAGCGTCTCAGGTGCTCTCACAAGAAGCAAGCCCATGCTATCCTACGGTCTAGCTCAGAAGTAAAAACTTACTTCCTCTTCCCTCCAATGTACTTTAATGAATGAGGCCAGGTCCCACTCTCAGTTAAAGCAGAGCAAACTACAGCAAGGTATAGTTTAAATGTATGCTTATCACGTTCTTCTGGGTATCAGAATAACAACCAGTACAGTTCTTTCGAAGCAGATTAACATTTAGAATTGTCACGTGACTTTTTAATCCTTGGTATTGTGGAATTATTAAAATAAAATCGTATTCAAATATAGAGGCACTGCTTATATTTCTGATGAACCATTTCTGTATGAAAGTGATATTCAGACTTTAACCAGTGGCCCCATACAATGTAATAACCTTACAGCAAATGGACAAAAATTTTCAGTTCTTTATTGTGGTCTGGGAGACAAATTTATGAGCAAAGAGATAGGTGCTAAGGTCTCTGCCTAGTCCAATTTCTTTCTGGGTAGGTTATATTTAAGAAATAATTTGATTTTCTCTTACTGTAAATAAGAATATACATAAAGTGCACAGTCTCTAGGCATCCGTGGAGGAAAAAAATATGTAGAAGTGGTCATGTGTATTAGTATTATCTTCTCCCTACTATGCACAGATGAAACAAGTATTTTTCGTATCAGTTCCAGATGTGTATGTTGATAAGCTTCTGCACCTTCTGCTTTGTGGAGATGCTTGTCCTCCCATTTCCTGTTACACAGGCTCACTGCATTAGAGCTGCAGGGTGAGTAAGTTCTGCCTTCTAACAAATACAGGACATAAATAAGGGAGGAAGAAGAGAGGAGGGAGAAAAAACGGGGTGAAAAAGGAAACCCAGAATGAACTCTCAAGCAGCGGTGAGAGTGGTGAAATCCTCTACTTACAGTCTGGATGAGGACACAGTGATCAACGCTGAACTAACACACCTGAACTGATTGGAAAGAAGGTCCAGGGATTTTATCCCCTATTAAGCTTCCCACTGAAGTACTAATTGCTCTCAAACCTTAATGACTCTAATCTCTTTGCCTCACAAACATAAGTTTATTTAATTCTTATCAAGGAGAACATGCATGTTTCTGTTTAGTCATCTCCAGTTCTTCACTTTATTCCCCTCTAAATAACTTTTGGATTTGTTGACTAATTTCAACCAAGCCTGCTAGTTAGGCTGATACATCAAAGATACCAAGTCCCCATAAGTTTTCTGGCTGTTAAGTAAAGGTGAAGGATCTCATTAATGCCTCAAGAGACTATATGGGAAAGAGCCATTAGAAAATATACTTTTCCAGGCTCCTGAAACTATGTGTTTTGATATGTAATTAAAAAGGTGAAAGTATGGATCATAAATATCCTGCTGAATGGATCTCCTTTCACATGCCTGGCAAATCAAGTGGAAAACTGTAACAAGCATTATGGCCCCATGGCAACATCTGAAAGACCATTTTTCTCCTTATTCCCTTTCCCTGCTGCCCTTCCTCAATCAGCTCATGGGTTAGGGGCATGCACTGAGCTCTTACTTGAGCATAGCAGCAGATTATCCTTCTGAATAAGAATCCATTTGGTCTTTGGTCTTTATGTTCTTTTTCCTGAAACAGGGAAGATGAATTCTACAGAAAGATTGTACAAAGATTTGCTGTACTTTGAGCTATAACTCTTCAGTGATCAGTGGGGGACTTTTGAAAACACCTGTTTGTCTTTGGTGAGCGACCACCTGTCTGAACTTCACTCTGGGACCTGTCTACAATCTTCAATGCTCATTCTCTGTCCACATGGTCAGTATGAACTCTACTACAGCCTTCCCAATATATTAGTTTAACACGAGGATTACTTTTCTGGCTCATCTGTGTAAGTGATTTACTTGGGTACAGTTCAGATGAGAATCTGGTGCGAGAAATCACTGTTTTCAGTGTGCTCATTTCATTAACTGGATAGCTCTGCTTTCTGCAAATCAACAGCTACTTCAAGACACTGTTTTCCAGTTCATTTAAATGTCCCGG
This sequence comes from Mohoua ochrocephala, assembly GCA_013398855.1. Taxonomy (NCBI): domain Eukaryota; kingdom Metazoa; phylum Chordata; class Aves; order Passeriformes; family Acanthizidae; genus Mohoua; species Mohoua ochrocephala. Next base: position 16,908 of record VZTA01008356.1, on the reverse strand, counting down.
TTTCTTTCATGCTCTCTCCTCCTCTCTTTTTTCTTTTGGGTGGAACATGCTCAGCTTTGTAAATGAGACTTCAGGAAAAAGATATTTTGGGTTTTGTTTTCTGACTAAAGTGCCAGTATTAGATCAAAAGAGTCTTGTGATATCTCTGTCATTTATGTAGAATACAACTCTGCTCCTTGCTTTCTGAGCCACCCAAATTAAAGCTTGAAATGAAGGGAAAACGATATGAAAGATGGATGTATCCTGACATTTGATTATATATTAATAATGGCTCACAATGACATTTCTTTTCATAAGGGTTTCAGAGGCCTATGGAGCCAATCTAATTTCACCTTCACAGAGAATACTACATCTCTCCTCTGAAAAAGTCATCAACAGAAATTCTTAGGCTTTGGAAACTGGTTCTCCTGGTATCTTAAACTGTAGAAACTCTCACCCAAATTAAAAACAAAAATGCAACTTGCATGCAGTCCCATGAACCAGTTCTCTGCTCCAGTTGTGACAATGGATGTATGCATGGGACTTTTAATGGCCCACCTCATACCTCTTTCCTAAAGAAAGATAAAAAAGACATCAGAAATTTCAGCTAATTGAGTGAACCAGCCAGCTGAACTTTCTTGGATGTTTTGTCATGTTTATAATAACCTTTGAACCTTGCTGCCACCAATGCCAGTAACCATAATGAACATGGAGCTCCAAGGGGATAACAAGCAACGTATCGAGGACTCCAATGCTGGGATTCCCATCTTTCCATTATGGCTGAGCTTTGTTAAGGCAAATGTCACCTATAAAACCTCTTGTGTTGCCACCTCTCACTGCTAAGTTCTTGCTTCTAATTTTTCTTCGGACCACAGGAAAGTTGGTGTGTATAACCATTTCAGGGAATAAATACTTGTCTGGGTCCAGTAGTGTACATTTCACCCCAGTTATGATGAGGCAACTGTGCAAACATTAGTTCCATGTGACAGACTGCTCAACAAAACTGCTCATCAGCACTCAAACTAGATTTGAGCTATGGATCACAACTCCTAAACTTCTATTCATAATTTTTTTTTTTTGACTGTGATCACATAACTATGCTATGGCTTCTTTTAATGTGCCTATACCTATCACTAATTTTTCCTAAGGTAAAGAAAGTACAGAATGTTATGCTTTACAGCTTAATAAGTTGACTTTTAAAACTATTATGTAAACTAGTAAATCAGGCTCTGCAAGAAGAACCTGACGTTCTTCAAGCCATTTTTTTTCCTTCTCCTTTCTTTGATCTGCTCTTTCTCTGAGCATTTTGCCTGTGAAATTAATCTGATACAATACTGTAAAGTATGGCAGAGAAACTACAACATGATAAAGAAATAAAAATAAAAATATCGAACATGACTTACTTCTTTTGAAGTATTCCTTTAATAATCCAGTATGAAATCTTGGTGATAATACAGTGAAAAAAAGAAGCTTTCTTTGCACATGCTGGTGATATCTTTCTTTTCATCTGCTTCATCTTTCTTTTAACAGTGAACTTGATTTTTCACATCAACAGAAAGTAACTAATGATAATAATATATATGATTATATATGATATATGATAATATATATGAATATATATGATATATATGTGTGTGTGTGTATATATATGTATGTGTATGTATACAGATATTAAGTGTGCATTACCTAGTTTTCCCAATACATAGATTTATATATTACCAAGAAAAGAAGAACTGGTCTTCTTTCTGCCTCTGAAATATCCAAAGACTTCTCGCTTACACTCCTCAAAACCTGCTTTTTTCATCTTTGTACCACTAAACTCCATTCTGGTGGCAGCTACTTGCTTCACTTTTTCTCCTTTTAATGTAGTATTTTAAGAAACCCTATCAAGAGTTATAAAACGTCTGTTCAAAATCGTCTTTGTGTTAACACTTGTACATATGCTGTGAGATAGAACAAGGACTGTGATTGTGTCTTGAGAAAAGTCACCACTTGATACATCAAATTCATGGAGAATCACGACCTCTCCTCCAAAGTTCTGCATCAGGAGAAATTAAACAATACGGACACGCATCCCACTAAGCCTTCTTCTTCTGCACGCTTGAATGGGATGGATGAACAGAAATGAAAATTTTGATTTCCATGCACTCAGTCAGTTTGTCTTCGAGTAACCTATTTTTAAAGAATTATATTTCAGTCTCTGGTGCTTTGGTCCTAAAAGAACAATGCTTCTTGAAACTCATTTCTGCTCATCCAATTTTTATCCTTTTATCTCTGGCAAAATTAAAACTTCCATTCTCCTTCAGACTTGCCTTCTAAGAATGTGGGTTTATTGGATCAAAGTAGAGAAATAACCCACTACCTAATAATTTACAAGACCAATCACAGTTCACTAAGCAAAAATCAGTTTTGCATATTGACTGCTTAGGGTAAGGTGCCAGACTTCTCTTTGTAGGAGACAGTGGTTGGTGAAGCAATGACAGGGACAAAGGACCAAGAAAATAACAGAAGAAAAAGAATGAAATATTTTCAGGTCAGTAAATTCAAGACACAGTTAACTGGAGAATATCCTATTTACACTGGATATCATACTATTTTAAAAAAAATTTAGTTAATAATATGAAATAATAACTGAAATTTACATTTTGATAAAACAAATCTAGCAACTCCTGCTGCCTGTAGTGCTTCTTCTGCCTTTGATTTGAAAAACTATTTGGATCTTATCTGCCTGATACTTCTGTATGAGTGCATTTCAGGAGTCTAGAGGGGAGGTGACTATGAAATAGGCCATGGGACACTTTTTCCTTTTTAGAAAAAAATAAAAGGCTAAAGAAATTCATGGCAATTAGCTGGGAGGAGGAGGTCAGTATAACATGCTACCCAAACAGTGTGTCAGATGAACTGGAAATAGTCACAAAACTCCAATCCTCTACCAGACTTTAAGAAGCACTCATGAAAGCAGAGAAATATTTTTGCCTTTTACCTATGTGGACTGGGAAACATCATGAAGTTATATTTCCACTGTATTTTCTTGACATCCTGTCCTTTGCTGGTCACGATCACCTCCTGCAGTTCTGTTTCATATGTCCTGGATGTACGTGCAAGAGCAAATTGTGAATATTCTGTGATTGGAAATAATGAGACACATCCACTGATGCTTTAAAATAAAATGTATGGGAGATTTAACTGGAGTGTTACTGACAGAGATTGGAACAAAGGAATTCTTTCCAAAATGTCTGATTTCAACACCTTTAGAGCAGCCTAATTTTTGATCTTTACCTTCCAGAAAAGACTGTCTCAGAAGGCAGAAAAATAGTAAAAAAAAATCCTTTCACCCATGTGGTTCTCCTCCCATCACCCAAGGACAATTGCCTTGTCCTATTGTAAGATTTTCTAGTGCTTAGTCCAGACAATAAATACCATGACGGCCACCTGCATGGGAAGTAAGATCTGACTAAGGAAAAATATCAGTGGTACTCTCCTAGGCCTGGCTACAGTGGTGCATTAAGCAAAGCTGGTTCCTGTGCAGGAGAATTTCTTGCTTAAGAACACAGCAACACGTCCTTGTGGCCAGCCATAATGTGGAAAAACAACTATTCTTCAGCGAGTGACGATTTAAGGCCTTTTTCTTAATGAGGCGGTTCTGCCAGACAGTTGCATGTCTTACAGAAGATGTTATGCAGACTCTTTTCAATGAAGTCACAGACATAATTTTGCATACTGTCACCCAGCAGCAGTGCCGTACTTCAAAGTTTCAATGTTTTGACTGATCTCACTGATCATGATTAGAAAATCCTCAGTGGCTGGTTGAGGGTAGATCCCAGAGAAAGTCAGTAAATTTCTGGATGAAATAAGACTTTAATGTGTGTGAACAAACTCTTTTTTGCAGTGTTAGTTCTGTTTTCATTTTATAATACTTGTGACAATGGCTTTCATCTTGTCAAATCACCCATTAACTACAGCCCACAGCAGTTAATTTCTCCAACTCTCCCTACTTGGTTTCACTGTATTTGTTCAGCTGACAGGTTTTTGATGCAAGCAGAGCTGTGTCCTTGACACTGTAAGTGTTCTTGTTGCATTAGAGAGACCGATGGTTTATACTCCATTTGTGAATCTCACCAAAGTTTCTGTCCCTTGGGAATTGGCCAAATTTGCCTTGGGATGATCAAATGTTTTTATGATGGAAGTTGATAATTGAAGCTGAAAAAATTCTAGGATGATGTAGGAAATGTCTTTTCCCCTCTAGAACATACTCATCTTGAACTGCTGATGAGCAAGGGTGCCTCGAGGACACCAAGAAAGGAAAACTTGATCAATGTTTTAAATTGGCTATTGACAACCCCTTCCATTGCTCTTTAGGCATCGTTGACTCCTCCAGCCCTGCTGCATTTGGGGGTGTGATGGCAATTCCCACAAGACAGAGGAGAAGGCTGTAAGCTGAGCTTTGCAGGCGATAAGAGGCAAATCCTACAAGGCTGGATAGTGTCTTTTATCATGATAATTGTCCTCCCCCACACAACTCGATCAGTTGTAACACTCCCCCTCCCTCCTTCTAGGGAAGGTGTGATGTGTTAAAACTGGCTCCACTATGCCGATGTGAGAGGCAGCTGTCATATCTTAAAAGGGACTGTAAACCATCAAAGAACCCCAAAGCACCCCACAGACTCATTCCTGAGACCTTCCATCAGAGGACTGCACGTGATTCAGGTGTTGCAACAGATCCACAGCTTGTTGCAAAGGACAGAGGAAAACTCCCCCACCTCCCACGCAGGGGAGGTACCTGCGCATTCCCACCCAGCCTGAACATATATTAATCCATCGAACTCTGTGTTTCGTGGGACACCCCCCAGTGAGAAGACCAGAAGAAGAAGGTATTTTGTAGTTAAGCTCTGCAGCAGATTCAGTGCAGAGTAGCACCTATACCTCCAGAGACTGTATGCTCAAACATTTGAGGCTGGATGTAAACCTCTCCACCTGTCACTGTGACTATTTCTGCTCCTCTCCCAGCATGGATGGGAGGAATGCCAGTAAAATCAGCTGCCAACGACTTTAACCCCATAGCACTGATACCCATTCAGAATAAATTTAAATGCCAGTAGTCTGAGGCAACTGATTCCTTTCATCTGCCATCTCACAGTCTGTGCTTTCTAAACAAGAATGACAGAATCTATCCTAAAGCGTCAAGAAAGAAGTTGGTTGAAATGTGTCTTAGGAAGATTAATTTCCAGTATGAATTAGTACCCTTTCATTCCCTGAATAATTAAAAATAAAAGAACACAGCTGAGAAGAATTTAAACCCTAAGTTTCTTCTCCTTTCACAAGATACATCCTTCTATAAATATAGAACAATATTAATAGTGTGTCCTAACCAGAGCTCTAACATAATCCCATCTATGAAAAAGAGCAGCACAACTTTCTTGATGTCATAATAGCAAAAAAAGTTACATTTTTCTTGTCATATGAGGCCCGATTTTCACTTTTATATAACACTTATCAGAAGGTGATGGTATGTCACCCTAAGGTAGCCCTAGGAGCCATGATGACATACTCTCTAAGACAAAAACAATTCCTTCTTCTTTTTAGCTTTGTGAAAAAAATGTTTCCTGATTAGTTTATTTTCGGTTAGTTTACTACAGCAACCAGCTGTTACTTTTCTACGGTAGCTAAAGCAGATAGCGTGGAAATGTAAAGTAAGGTCCCGGGCTTCTCCTCTTTGTCTAGTGCAACAGGAAAGGTTTGTGTCCTCTCACCACTGCTCCTGACCACGGTTTTTGAAACCCCATGCAATATCCCTTGGAAGTGTTCTCCATGGATTCCTGACTGTGACCCTTAACTCCTCATGGCATTTCAATCCTTATGGAATTACACATATTTTGCACAGTTCCTCAGTGCTCAGCAGAAACACTAACTACTGCATACAAGAAAATTTGGATACACGCACTTCATGTATGTGGATCTGCTTTGTGGTGCAGGTGCAGAGTCCAGCCCTTCCAAGGATGTCAGATCTATAAGGGACAAGCACACGATCTGTCCGACACTTACTGGATGCACTGGAAGTGTGCGTGCCCGTACTGTAGTTCTCGTGGTATATGTACAGTTCTTCTCAGAAGCATTAACCCATATGATGTATGCTTTCAACAGTGCAAACACTCTTTTGTTGTTTTTTGAAAGGGGTGGGGTGGCCTAGATTCTTCTTTTAAACAAAAGAAATATTTTTTTCTCAGGGCTATTCATATCCTAGAGCTGTGATTCATGACATCCAATAATGTTATTTTTTTTCTAGTGCCAGCTACCTCACACTGTTAGTTAATTCCCATACAGCAGTAGAAGTGCCACATATTAACAAAAATAATTCATTATTCCAGCACTCCTGCCTTCTATCATGAGGGAGAAAACTTATACAGAGCAAAATCTCAATTTCTCTGCTCACTGAAGTAATCTGCCAACAGTTAATTTGTGCTTCCTCCATGACTTGACACCCAGGGCTCTTATTTTTGCCTGGATGAACAGTTAGACTTGTCCCTAGACAATGATAATCACCTTCAATAACTAATTTTCTAGACATAAATCTACAGTGGAAGTGCAGGGACTACCTAATCTTCAATAAAGTGATTCAAGTGTCAGACTTGAAATTAGTTTAAGGAAAATAGTGTAAAGAAATTCTGAAAGGAAGTAGGAAAACAACATTTTTAGAAGTACCAGTCTGGGAAGAAGTTTGCCAGCCTTGGTTTGAAGCTGGAGTAATTTAAAATTCCCATTAAGGGCCTTTGCAAAGAAGTATGAAGATGCTCATGACATGCATGGACAGGTTTGTGGGCAGGAGGCATTATTAGAACAAAGATGGATCAGATCACACAGGAGAACTACTGAGCCTTGAGATGAAATGGGAGGAATTTTTAAAAGTATAGATTAAAAGTGTCCTGATTAGGAATAACCAGAAGAATTTCTGTCATCAGCTGTAAAGGGAATCAGCTGAAAACAAAAGAGAAAAACATGTCTGTCACATCTAGTATGGCTGGGCTCTGCCAGTCTGATACAAAGACAAAGGTGTCAGATGTGACCCTAAGATCCGTAATATTACCAGAGGGGAGTGCAAATGCAACAATAAAAGGCAATACTATGACCTCATCTTGAGTCACCTCGATCATCCAAATCCATGAAATATGTATTGAAATTATGCAAGCGGGGAGAAGTTCTGGTAGAATATGACAGACTTTGGGGTTCAAGCACACTGGCAGGGACATTGTAGAATCATAGAATGTTAGGGGGTTGGAATGGACCTTAAGGATCATCGAGTCCCAAAGTTCCCTGCCATACGCAAAGACACCTCCACATCATTCAGACCAGAATGATGGCTACAGGTCAGCTTAGGCTATGGGTGGAGGAACCCAAGCTCCTTAAGATCACCTGTACCTACCTCTTGGATAATTTCTAAAAGAAATTGGGTGTGCTTTTAGAAGAAGGTTGTACATTAATTTATGTATATGCAAATAAACTATTTATCGATGACCTCAAATAAGAGGTACTAGGGCTAAAGTACAAAACAAGGAAAACAAATAGGTATAAGCTGGAACTAACAGCTATGAGAACCAAACCTGATGGTGTTGTAACAGTGCATGGGCAGAACGTGTTAATGCAGACTTGTCTGTTGCCAAAAGAAGTGAGTTCCCTTTATTCTGTTGGAGACACTTTTTGATACACATTCCTTACTCTGTTGCAGAAAATAAGACAAATATGCACACAATGAAGGCTTCTTGTCTTCTCTGTGATTTGAGGAAGAGTAGTACAGCTAGTTCAAGAAATATATTGATATGAAGAGACAATGGAAAGGCACTTCTGCCTTGTTTCTATTTGTGGCTGAAAGCTTACTCCTTTCCAAGTTCTTTTTGCTTTTTCTGGAGAAAGTCATCTAGGCTATAAGCAAACTCAGGGGAAAAGAAAGTAATTGACATAATTATTGGTGAGAAGTTATGGGAGGATGGTAGAGAAATTAGGTCAGTCAGGAAAGGACAGTTAAAAATAGCTGTGGAGCCAGGGAGGAAATGGGGGGTTCATAGGATACCAGTACTGAATACTGTGGTGATTCTCTTCCCAGAGCTGTAGGCAAGGCTGGTAGACAAGAAACCTGTGAAGCTTTCCACTTACTTGATTTTTGCTGTGGATGAATTTGTAAGAAATACTTATGGTCTGAGGCTTTCCTTTAGGAAGTAGATTCAAAAGTTTTTGTCATGCCTTTCAAAGAACAGTGTCTGAGTAAAAGTGAAGCGCTGCCTAAGGTCAGTTGCTGCTGGCTCTGCAACTTGATTTATAGGGCTACAAAGTATAATATCAAGAACTAAGAGTTCTAAGTAAGTATCTAAGTCACCATAAGATGAAATCCATCACATCCATTTGCAGGTTGTTTACATTTTTTCTTATAACCCTAACATGAGGACAGCTGCATTGCCAGGCACTGTTGCCAGCCAGAATTCACGTCTTCCCTGTGACCATCTCCTCCTTGGCCCCCTGTCTTTGTTTATCTCCATCCCCATCTCCAAGGTTTCTCATGTTTTACATGCATCTCTGCCTTCAGGTAGATGTTTTGTGGATGAAGCTGAGGTAAATCTGGCTCATGGAGCAAAGCCTATGCATGAAGTGGTGGAAATGGTTTCTTCAAGTACATGGTAAGTGAAAAAACAGTCATTCTCACCCTGATTTCTGTTTGGTTTCCATCTTGCAATGCATTTTGTACTTTCTTGGCTCTTGCACTGCCAAAAAAATGGTTGTCTGTGTGGACCAGATAATGCTGGTCATCTTAGTGAAATTTTGCTGTCTCAACCCAAGAAGGAATAACTTTCATTGCAGAAAAGTACTGAATTTAGTTTCATTCTGAGAGCAGTATGAAATCATAATAATTATGGAATTGCAATTTTTATAAAAATAGCAATCTTGACATTCCAATCGTGAGTATAAAAATTATCAAAATGGCTGTTAGTAATAGGTCAATCCAACTTAAAAGAAACAAACTATTTGGGACCAATAGCACATAAAAACATAAACAGAGCTTTTACAAAGAAGTATTACAAATAAATGACACAGCTAATGTTTAGATCACATGGCAAATAAACAGAGAATTCGAAATGTACAGCATGCACTAGCATTACTTTTAGCCAAAATGATGCCCACATATATCATAAGGAATATAAAATAGTATCTGGTCAAAAAAATGAACAAATTGTTAACAAAAATCAAGTCAACATAGTTAGCGAACTTCCAGTGCACCACCAGTAATTTGTAGGGATAAAAATCCATGGCTTTGATGTATCCTAGCAACTGTTTCATGAAAGATGGTCTGCATTTTAAAGTTAGGCTGACAAACTCTTAAGTATTTGAAAAATGTTGTGTGAACTCCCTTCATCTCTTAATTGTCTGTAAACAAGTGGCCTGTTACACCTTCCTGCAACTCAGGATTAGCCTTTCACTCTAATGTGCAGAGATGTAGAGGTTGGGTACACGAAGGAGCTGCCCTTTGCAAATAATTTTAAAAAAACAACCAAAAATTATTTGCTTAGTCCTTACAGTTATGCAAGTAGTGCTGTTCCCATTTCATGGACGGAAAAGGAGACATAAATATACAAAACAAATAACTCACCGTTAAATCGATCAATGAGAGGTGTCTTATGTAAAACAACTAATTTACTGGCAGTCAGAGGGGGAGAAAAAGTCTGTTCTATAAACCAGCAGCATCCAGAATATAGATGGAAAAAGAGCTAACATGCAAACAATGAAATTACGTAAGAAACAACTCAAAGCGTGTCCATCAGTAACCAACATTGTAAAATTACTCTTTATATGTAGTCAGCTGCTGGCTGGAAAAAATAACTTTTCTCACATTCTGAGAAGGAAGTAAGCAGAAACCATTGTGAAGTCAGAATTCAGTGTTCTTTTAGACCTCTGTAAGGCCCAAAAAAACTTGCTCTATGAGGCTTTTAAAAGGGCTTACTGTTGTTCATGTACTCTGAATTAGATGCACAGGAGAAATACCAACGAGATATTCTCAAGAGGTGAAAACAACAAAAAAGACTTCACTGGCATATTTAGAAAATCAGAGAATTTTGGAAAAAGGTTTAGAGCAGCATTCAATCAACATAAGAACTTCTTAAAGCATTAACTTATCCCATTCAACTTACCAAACGCTAAGCCTGTTTCAATTTTAAGTTATTCAGAAATTCTGAGAAGAGAGAATTGGAAGAAGAATAAAGAGAAAGAGAGAAATACAGAAAAGTTACAGAAAAGCACACATATAGCTAACCAACTCCAGGGTTCCTGCAGTGTTTAGTTGATAAAAAACTCCAAGAGGAGGCAGGATAAAGACATGTGCTTGCCTTGTGCTCGGCCTTAAATACTTGGCTTTCCTGGGCTCTTTCCAAAGGTGGGACTTCTGACCCTCTGGCCACTCTGGGGCTGGATGGAGACTCCAGGGGTAGTTGTGGAGCATTGCTTCTGGTGTGCCAGGGATTGGCAGGCACTGCCGGGCTAGGATGCAGGCCTGGGGGCAGGGCCGGGCATTGCCTCACCAGAGCAAAGATCGATCTCCACACATCCAAAATGTTTCGAGCCAGCAATCCTTCGACTCTCTCGCAACATCACATTCTTTGAATTGAAATTTATAAGGATGAAAGCTATTGGACATAGATGTTCTTATCTGTAAGTAAAAAGGGTTCCTTCACTGAAATTTCAGGTTTGCTCTTTTTCTTCTGAAATAAATGATGACAGGATATGACTAATCCTTTTCTCACTAGGGACTAGTACCATCTGCTAAGTTTGGTTTCAGAAAGATTTTGCGGCATTTTTTTTTTTCTGTAAACCTTGTCTCAAAGCATGGCTTTTTCTTTCATAGAGGAAATCATGCAATGCCAAGAGTTTACTCTTATCGAAAAATATTGCCAATTTCATAAAGCCTATGAAGTTAGTGTTGAAATAAAGCATCAGTAGGTTCTACAAATTAATCTTAAGGTTCACTTTATTTACCAGGCGTTCTAACCTGGGAGAGGAAACTTTCTCTTTGCTAAGAGCCAAGTTATCATTAGATTTTGGAACACCACAGCTGTTGCCTGGCTGCCTGAGCACCTCTTCGCTACTTCTGATTGACTTTCTCCATGTGATGGGGGCTGCAGACTGGTCTCGTGCTCAGAGCAGGTGATGTAGTCTAGGCCTGGCTTCATCCTTGGTGACTATATGTGCAGGGATATAAAGTTAGTCTAGCAAAAAACCCCATGTAACAATTCACTTGGTTTTTTACCCTAGAAAAGGCAAGCAAAGAAAAAATTCTGGCACTTGGACATTGCCAACTGCCTGAGCAATTCAGACTACTCAATTCCTGGGTACCACGGCCTCATGCACCCGCTTCGAACAAACCACAAAATAGTAATTATTGCATGATTATTGTGATAACCACACATTTCTTATTCTGCTCCCAACTGTTTTTACAACACACAGTACTGTGATGTTGGCAGTGTTTACCTGTTTTTATATATATAATTTTAGCAGAGTGGATGAATAAATAGTTTGTAATACACACACTTTTCATACTTTTTAAAAATATTCTCTACTGAGTTTTTTCTTCTTTCAAGCTGTCCAAAACTGGATCATAATTTTCACAGATATATATGTTATTTGAAATTACTCAGCCAGTAATTTCTTTGAATTATCCCTAACTTGCAAGCTGTTTGTTTTCCCATTTTGCTATTGAGAAGTTGTGCTGTTTCACGCGAACAGCAGCCCCTTCTGCTAGATTGAATGAACATCTCATCGTGAATTGATTTCTTGTAAATTTAATTCTAATTGATTATCAGGGGAAAAAAAAGTAGGTTATGTTTTTTGTCAATACTCTTTCCAACAAAACCTACTTTCTCGGTGTTTCTGAGAATACCTAGAAATTTGCTCAAAGGATGCTCAAGGAATAGAACTAAAATAGAGTGAAATGCCTTTATTTGAAAATGTGATCATGAAAATCTGATCATTTCAAAAAAATTTGTATACTCTGATGGTGATTATCATTCCTTCTCTGCTAGTTTGGAATCTGACAAGAATTACTGGATTTTTTTAATATTCTTTTTGATCAACTGGTATTTTAGTTCTAGAAATGTTTTTCACTCACTCTATAGGGTTTAAGGCTTTAGTATAATAATGATAAAATATTTTGATAGATGGCAGTTCATCTTGCATAATTGCGCTGACACCAAAAGCTTCTTCCCCACAAATATTCACAGCTTGTATAAATACAAGCCTTTTCCATTTCAATATATGTTTTAAGTCACTTTTAGTCTGAAGAATCACTGTCTTCAGTCCCAGTCTTTGGTAAGCTGCCAAACACAATAGGATATTAATTAGAATGTACCAGGGATTCATCAACATGCATGGTAGTAGAGAAAAACTGCAGGGTTTTTTCTTTTTTTCCTTTCTCTTTTTTCCTTTCTCTTTTGCATTTCTATGTAATTCCTGAAATATCTATTCCAGTGTGTAAATCAGTTCTTGCTAAACACCCAGCAATACACTTCTCTTTATTTTCTACAGCTGTTGACAAATTTTTCACACATCCAAGACATTTACTCTGTCTCCTTCATGTTCAGAATTCATTTGCTGGCTGCAGATGGTAAAAACAAGATATTTGTTTACTTGTCATACAGTCTACTCTGTAAATAAACAATCTGATAAACTCAGGGGAAAAAAAAGGAACAGAGTAAGATTAATTTCCCTTAATGTTATACCAGCGGGAATAGTGGAATTACTCCCCCTGTTAGCCTAGGGTGACAGTAAGCTGGTCTGCTAAGGTGAGTGAGTGCAGGGAGAAATACTCTGTGTCATTCGCTTTTTAGCTTTTACCACCCAGCAATGAGTAGTTAGACAAATCAAAGATGTAAATTCATTATCAGCTGGCTTCCAGACCAATTGATAGACCTCATTCCCTTTGTCTCCAAGGAAGCCTCTCACATTTCCTTGTACGTTGTTGCTATTATTTCTACTGAATCGCTCCAAACTGAGCGTAGAGACACTTCAGAGACAGTCAGAGAAGTGTGTGTTTGCTTTATTCAGCGCGCCGGGTGCGTGGGGATCGCTCTTCCTAACACGCCCACAAAGCACTCCATACAGCACAGTGTATGGTTACATTCATGAATGTTCGTCACATTCCTTGGGATAGGAGTGGTTATACAAATTACTTCTCGGAAGTCATTAATATCATTAGCATACGTGCCACACATGCGCTGTGTACCCTGGTGGTTGTACTGAGGAAGGCTCCATGTCTTCCTCGGGGGTCTTTCTGATGAAGGCTGGTAGTCTTCCTCACAATGCACTTTTCACCTTTCTTTCTGGAGCATGCACAGTCTCCTTTGTTGGATGATCCAGCGGTTTCTGCGCTGGTTTCAGCAGGTTCTGTTCCTCTTAGCTTGACAAAGGCTAAGGCGCATCCTGCTTCTTGGGTTTGTGATTAACATTTGCTGACTCTTAACAGTTAACTCGTGCTTACATGAGTCAACTATTGATCAACCCCTCTCACTACTTCTGCTGCTGCTGGTGCTGCTGTTATTACTGCTGCTATTACTACTGCCACCACTACTACTACTACTACTACTACTACTAATTTTTAAAACCACTTACTCTATTCCAAAACGTTTCCTTTTATTATTCACTTATGGTCCTAACACCAAGAGACTGTAGAGGTCTCCAGTTAGGTTGCTGGTATCTTTTTGCTGCTATAATTCACAGCACAGAACTAAAGCAGGTAAGAAAGGGCAGTTTTGCTATGCATTTATAACATAAATATATGATAAATAAACATGATATAACCAGCAGCCTGAGTGTTGGGAAAACTTACTTTTTTTCCTCTTCTTCTCAATCACTTATCTATTTTACTTAGATCCTCCTCAACTCATTTCAAACAAACCTTTCTCCGGTTCACCATATCAGTTCCACTGTCTTTGAAAATATTCTGGGGCAAATTGCAGGCATTGCTTCTGCTTCTTGCTATTTATAACTTCAAATTACTTTATTTCTTGGGATTCTCCATTAAAAATGTTTCACAAATGAGTCCATTTTACCATAAAATGAGTAAGGATCAAGACCTCAGCATCCCAATCTCCATAGTAAGAGATGAATCTGGATCGTAAGGAAGAGAGGGAAATTTTGGCAGGGCTGAACACAAGTTTAAGAAAAGTGAAGAGCCCACGAGAACCTTGAAAGAACCTTTTCTCTTTCTTTTTACAATAATGAAAACGTTTGTGTTATGAAGATCTAGATCTAACGTCAATCTGCAGATCTTCAATCATTTCAGCCTCACTTTCATGTATGCCAACATAAGTTTGAAACCTGGGTAAGTTTCAAATCAGTATTTTTTTTCATAGATCCTGTCACGAGAGTTTTGAATACAGTGTTTTCCCACCAGTTCTGAAAATGGTGTCTCTTCTGCAATATTAAGACAGTCAACAATCTATTTTTCTACAGAACTTCTCCAAGGAACAAGAAAAAACATCTATAAGCACCCTGAAAAACTAAACTTGTGCATTAAGAATTGCATCTAGATCAATAATTCTCCAGATGTATAATAATCAAGATCTGAGTTGCTACGTGAAAATGTCAAAAATATTACACAAATCGTGCTGCCCTATAACGTCCATAGCTTCAACACAGGGAGTACTTAATTGAACGACTGTCTTCGTGCCTACATATGATACCAGTCCCTCAAATCAATCTGTGCCCATTTTCCTCTGATTCTCATGTCGACTGTCTGAGGGAAGTAACAATTATGAATGATTGCAGTACTTCTTAGGGTAAAAATAATTTCTGTGCTACGCAGAAGGATGGCTCCCGCTCAGAAGGGAACAAATTCCTCTGGCCTTTAAGGATAATGAAGACCTGAGTTTCTAAACTTTTGAGCAGTTTTACGCCTGCTGGCTTCAAAAATGTTCTTCTTGATAAGTGTCCCGGTTTCGAAGACAGAATGTTAGGAGGAAACGGTCTGGAAAGAGCACCTCTTCCAAAGGGGAAGGGCCCCTCCCTTTCCCCTGCCAATGGGACAAATTGATAATAGTAAGTGAAAAATGGAAAAAAGAACAAAAACCTGAACTGTTTATTAACACAGAACAAAAACAGGGTAGAACAGGAAAAAATCCCCCAAAATACAACAAATGCCCGGAGAAGGGAAAAAAACCCACACAGGCTGACAACTAGTTCCCCCCCCCAGTCCCCGGGAAGGGGAAGGGGAAGTCCACACAGCAGCCTGGAGCAGGGCAGATGGAAGAAAACCTGCTGGTACTCTGGCGCTGATCCTCCTCCTCTCAGGAGGAGGACAGTTCGGCGTTCCTCGGGGCTCGGACCAGCCGGGGCCACCCCCTCCCCGGACCGGAGAGAAGGGAAGGAGGGCAGAGAGACCAGGGGGAGGGAAAGGAAGAAAAACCAAAACTTTTCCTCAGCTAGCAGGAACAAGAAGAAAAAAACCCCAAAAAACAAAGACCAGCACAGCGCTCTCGGCGCACTCTCTCCCGAGCCCTGCCCAGCCCCTTGGAGCCCCAGAGCCGTCGGACCCCCCCCATCCATTGAACTGACCTGAACCTGGGTCCCACGGCTCCGGCCGCGCCCCGCGGGGTCCATCTTAAAGATAATAGCGTCTTTGGGCATTAAACAGATAGTTAGGGAATACAGAAACCTTATAACATCACCCCAGGACAATAGGAAGTAGTGCAACCAAGATCAGACTAAATATCTTAGAATGCCTCTACGTTACTACTGAGCATTCAGAGGAAATTTATCATCTCCATATTATGGCCATGATACACTGAAACAATTTGGGAGAGTTTGGGTGCAAAGTATATTGGTATATATTTTTCCTTTTGGTTGCATTGTACAGAATTTAGTCTGTTAAATCCACATGATACTGTCTGTCAGGCACAAAAATGAGTTGTCAACACTGAGCTAGATAAAAATCCTATCAAGTCTAGCAAAGATTAAACACTACCACATATTAAGGAGTTTGAGCTCTGAGTTTTGCCTGACTCCTGGTATTCGTGTACTTCAACTTCTCCCCACTTCATGGACAATTAAGGGCTCTATACAGGTGTTCATGACCTGATACAACGGGCAGTATTTCACCAGGAAAGCCTGGGGGATTTGAGGAATGTTCCATGAAAACTAGGCCAGAGGCATATTTAAATCATCTTTCACATCATTGGAAAAATACATCCTGACGTTTTCCTCTCTGTGGTTCATACTGCATATTTAATTACCAGGTAACAATAATACATCCATGCTAGCATTTTACACATGAAATGCTGCTGTGATACTCTAACACACTGAGTTTTATCGCCACAGTACAACCTAGCTCTGAGGCCTTCATTCTCGGAAGCAACAATTCAACATTGCTACAAAAAATCTTTTCAGGTGTGTGGTATGACAGACAATTTAGTAATGGTATTTATTATATTCATTGTCAGAAATGACGAGCCAATCAAAAATTTAAAAGCTTTATTAACAAGAAAACTTGTTAAAAATAACAATTAGGGACCCAAAATGGCAATCTGCCAGGCTGCAAGGCAAAGGGAACAGCGCTGGGTACCCAGACACCAAAGGGTAGGGCCAGAGACACGCCCAATGGGCGGGAGCTTCAGCTTTTATACCCCAGGGTTGGGTCCCTCCCTCTCCCTTCTCTCCGCCCCTTCGGGTGTTGCTGGTTGGCTCAGTTGTGTCCAGGGGTTACGGACCGGGCGGTGTCAGGCCAATGGGGCCAGGCGTGCTCTCCTCTTATGCTAATCACGGGTCCCAGCGCTCCTCCCTCTCTGCCTCGGCATCTGGAAATTTCTCCCAGGGGCCATCTTCGATTCAACTATATTTATATATACACANTATATATACACACACACATCCACCCACACACCCACATATATATATATGTGTGTG
>VZTA01008348.1:0-39402 GCA_013398855.1 Mohoua ochrocephala | reverse complement strand
CAGGTCCCTCTGGATGCAATCCCGAACAGGTACGAGACAAACAAATCATATTTTGTACCTCCAATTCCCTTCTGATTCAAGAAAGAAAGATCTGCCTGGGTGGGCATCGGTCGGCCTGAGGGCAGTGTCCAAAAGAGATGCACGTGGAAAATGTTTCTGGATTTGGTTTCAAAAGACCCTTAAAAAGATGAATAATGTTATAACAATATCCACATAGCACTGAAAGTGTTTCCTGATGGAAATGATGGAATGTTAAGCAGTGCTGTAAAATTGGACAATATTTGTTCTCCCTGTGACTGAAATTAGCACTAAAGAATTCAAACTGTACCTGTTTATCAAACTCATCACTTTTATCTAAACAATATTATGTATTTGCAAGAGTATGAAACCAAGCTTTATAGTATTAAAATTAGCTATATAAAATTAGTTCCCTAGAATGTATGATCATTGTATCTTTTCATGCCCTTCAGCTGCAAGAGAGCTGCAAATCACGAGTTTATTTCTGAAGTTTCCCAATGTTTCCTAAATGAGGGCACAGATTAAAAATTAAAAAAAAAAAAAAAAGAAGCCAACAAAAACCAACCCACAAACAAACAAAAAACCCAAGCACAATGACCCTCTCCAAGTCTACAGAGAATATATAATAAGGTTTAAGATCCCTCATCATATGCCAGACTCAAACGTTGTTACACGCACATTTGAACTGACCCGGAACAAGACTCCAAATTCTGTTCTGCACAGCTGGTGCAATGTAATATTCTTTTACTGCCAAGAAATATGTGTGAGTGCAAAGAGAACTGGATGACTTATTAATATTGTTCCTCTAACATTTAGGCTTTTATGAGGACATCCAGAAATTTCAATAAAGTATAATAAAAAGTTTTATTTTTGGCATATTCCGGAATAGTAAATGTAAGAGGCTAACCTTAAGCAAAGATAAAGGATGCAGATATTCTCCCAGCTCACATTTCCCACTGCTGTTACTCACAGCTATTTACTCCAGGTGAGCATGCAGCCTAAAAAATGTCTAATTCCTCTGCAGCGAGTTTTTATTTTGATTCTTTTTTTCTAAACCCAAAGCCAATGAAAATTTAAAAGTGTCTTCTGCCCACCCCACACCCCACTCCTAAAATACAAAAATAGAGTTAAAGGGAACGTAGGACATTAGGAGGAGGTTTGATTTTTCCCAATTCTAACCAGTCTGATTCCAGTGCAGGAAAGGAGAGTTATGTATGGCAAGTACAGCACCCTGTGCATTATATTCAGGATGTTTTAGAGCTGCTCTACAAGGCTGAGTCCAAGTTTTAAGAAATCTCTGAGTAAGAGAGGTTAAGATAAGCATGTTTATCTTATAATTATTTTGAGTTTCGAAAGTCTGTCTTTGCTTCCTGCCTTGTCACCTGGAAATATCACAAAACCATGGACTATCCTGAGTGGGAAGGGACTCACCAGGATCATCAAGTCCAACTCCTGGCCCTGCACAGGACACCCCACAATCCCACCCTGTGCCTGAGATCCAACAGGTTTGGTTTTTTAATGAATTTTGACTTTAGATTTACTATCAGGGTGATTTTTTCATGGTAATCATAGAATCCAGAATGGTTTGGGTTGGAAGGGACCTTAAAGGCCATTTAACTCCACCGTAGGGACAGCTCCCACTGTCCCAGGCTGCTCCAAGCCCCAGTGTCCAGCCTGGCCTTGGGCGCTGCCAGGGATCCAGGGGCAGCCCCAGCTGCTCTGGGCACCCTGTGCCAGGGCCTGCCCACCCTCCCAGGGAGGAATTTCTCCCTAATATCCAATCTAAACCCACTCCTTTTCAGTGGGAATCCATTCCCTCTTGTCCTCTCACTTATAAATTTTAAGTGACGCTCACATCCATTACAGGAATTCAGCATTTTTCAAGAAAAAAGGAAAAAAAAAATCTTTATGATCACCTGAGCCACTGAGAGTCCTTAATTTACCAGTCTGCCCCACTGGCCCTGAGGTACAAGCTGGAGTCTGTGCTCAGGGAGATGCCAAACTCTCATGTGATTTGTTGAGTGCTACACATCTTAAAATGAGGGCTGGGGCCAAGTCCTACTTAAATTTCTTTTTAAATTATCTCCTGCAATACCTATATTCACCGTACACCCTGTGTTTTTTGTTTAGCACAAAAACATTAAAAAAAAAAAAAGACAGAAAAAACCCCTCTGAATTATGTCTGAGAGAGAATATAAGGTTATGTAAAAAAGCCCAGACAGCTTTTGGGTTATGTTGCCACTTGAAATTAAGAAAACCAAGGAATAACACCAAAAAAACCCCACAAACACCTCTAATTGTTCAAGTATGTAACCACCGAAAGGTTGCAAAAATAAACTGATAACAACTTCTGTTTCCCCAGTTTTCTGTCTTGGAGAGATTTATTTACTTTCTGTATGAGATGTGTAGAACAGCTGATTTATGAGTCTGGCTCCCAGTCTGGACAGATCCTGCTGAGTCACAAAATGGATTGGTCTGAAATGCACAAGTGATGCTCATAATTCTGTGGATGTGAACACATCACGCACGGAAAGGCAGGTTCTCCCTGCAATGCCATCAGGAAATCAGCAAAAACCTGTAGGAAAACTTCACCTCTAAATCTTTTGGGGTTTTTTCCCCAGTTTTCAGTCCCAGACTTGGCCATCCCTTCCCAGGCCAGGTGGGTCCTGCAGAGCTGTTACTGATTTCTGCAGGGCTCCACACGTGCTCAAGCACTTGTGGATGTGGATCCTGCTCCCGGATCTCGGCCTGAGCTGCACCAAGCGCAAATCTTTCACTCTACTCTGCATTTCAACAGCTGAAAGTGCAAGAGGAGAAACTTTGCATTTGTGTCCCCAGCGTGGTGGCGGCATCCCTCAGAAAAATTGTCCCTGTTCTCCTGATCTGTGGAGTCTGCATGCGTGCTGGAACTCAGATTCTGTGCGGGAAAAATCAAAATATCTCTGCAAAATCTGAAGCAATAATAGAAGTATTTACATCGAGCATTAGTTAATGATTTAAATAAGTAATGAGCCTAAAATAAAACTGTTAAATCTTTCTAAGAGGTGCTTGGCTTCAGAGCTGTAAATGTCTGTGCACCTTGTAAGGAAGCGGGGAACACGAGGAAGCAACATAAAACTTGAGAAGGCTGTTGGATCCTAGTGAGGAGCCTTATGCTGTGTATTGTAAATTATGCCATATAACAGGAGATTTAAACTCCATTTTCCTCCGACTTCAGTGATGTTCTTTTCACAGTTCTGCTGGGGAGTACCTGAGGCACTCACATGGGAAAGTGAAGGTGTTGCAAGCTCACCTTTTTCACCTTGGGAAGCAGGTGAACAGAAGTTGTTCATGATTCTCTGTGAAACATCTGTAGTGTATCACTGAAAATAACACTCCAAAAAGAAAGGATTTCAAACCAGAATAGTTAAAAAAAAAAGGAGAAAGAAAACTAATCTTAAATAGTGAAGGGCATGGAATCCTGTTCAGGTCCTTGCAGGAGGAATTTGTTCCATGATCTTTTATGCCTGCAAACCCCCAGCTCATAAACCAGTGTTTTACTAAAGAATACATTTGATAAGCATTGAATTCCAGTAGTTGTCACTAAATAATATTGACCCCATTGACTGCCTGTGAATGTCAATGAAAAAATTCCCAATTTCCTCTGAGAAATTCCTGGGCACTATCCAAGCATAAAGGATGGCACATCCGAATAAAGGAGCCACCAGCCTTGAGAGCTGCCAGCCATTGTCACTGTGCCTTTAATCCACAGTCTAATCTCTATACATTAACTCTAAAATTGCTTCAGAACCTTTTACACACACTTCTGCCACGCTGGGGTATTTTAATCTGTTTGTTTTTTAATTTGGAATACCCGGTATAATCAAAAATTCATATATCTGTTATTGCCCCCACTAATTGGCCCATGAGTCCAGTGGGGATTGGTGATGAAAGGCAGGAAAGAATTAACAGCAGGAGGTTGTGGTTCAGGGCACAGCTCCAGATCCTTACATGGCTGAGACTGCAAAAATTACCCATTTTTCATTATACCACTATCATGTTATTCTCATAATCACAGCATGGGTCAGGGTTTAACCTCAATATTCTTTTTTAATCAGTTTGATTCTATGACCATGCAGTATTATACTCAGTTTAACTGTCCATGATGCTTTTGAGTGGGCCATGGAAACACAGAATAATCATAAATAAGGTTATTTTAAATAAATTTTTTTCCATGTCTTCTCCCCCTCCCTCCCCAAAAGACAGTCTCTGTCATCCAACTCAATGAGCTGCAAAGATCCACTGGAAAAGTTGGTTAACATCTGTTCCTTTGGGGATCCTTTTCTAGTGGCTGATGGCAGAGAAACCTTGTATTTACTAAACTGCATTTCCAGACACCAGCTTGTGCTTGGAGACCTGGGAACTGATGGATGGAGCCATTTGTCTTGATAATAGAGGCTCTCCAAGCAGACAAAACCAGGAAGGAGTTCCCAGGCCAAATTCCATTTAGACTCGAGTGTTGTTAAACAATTACAGTGTTCAACAGAGATTTTCATTGATATAATCACATGCTAAAAACATACCATAAGAAAAACAATAACAGGAAATCATTGCACCAAACAGCCTTTTTTTTGTTTGTTTGATCTCCTGATTTTTATTTCACAGAGTCAGGTGGGCTAGAAAAGACCTTTGGGATCATCAAGTCCAACCTATTTGTTGATAAGGATGAGCGAGAAATGATCATGATCAAGACAAAAGTGCTCTCGTGGCCCTGGCAGCAGGCAGAGACGGGAATGCTGCTGCTCCCAGGTGGAAATTGATGTTTCCAGTACTATGCGATGCGCTATGAAAATTAAACTTTTCCACACTAATGAGGTAACATTTAAATTCTTAAAATTGGTGGCCATGGAGTGGAAAATAACCGTATTCACCAAGAACCGTCAGACCCAGCTGTGTTTAGTGCCTTCAGTGCTGCTTTCATTCTGTTCCTCAGCCATCAGTCTCTCAGAAGTCTGCTTCAATAACCCTCAGTGATACTCTCCTGTGTCAGCCGTGGGAGTAATTCGATTTAATTCCTGTCTTTATGTTGTTGTTGAGAAACAGAGAAAAATGCTTTATCATGACAAATCTGATATTCTAAAATTTTCAGACAGAGACAGTGTTGAGAAGTTCATTGGATCTTGATTAAATTCAGCTGACAGGTGAATGAATGCTGCTACATTTACTGTTATAAATATTTGTGAGCCTGGGTGGAATAGAAATGCAGCCCAGGTTCCCAGCACCCTGAATACCAGAGAACCAGTTCATCTACGTAATAAAATGTAGATGAACTATGAAAATATACATTTCTTGGATTTCTTTGTCGACATGTAGCTAGATCTGTTGAAATATCAGACCTAAGCTTTATTACTCTCATGCCACTGCTGTTGCTGGAAATACTCACAGAGATAATTCTAATATGCTAGACATAGGTAAATCACTCTCCTCAGGGTTCAGTTGATGCCTTAGGTTTTAACTTCTATATTTTTCAACCCCTGCCCTGCCCGGTGTGTGACTCTGCAGTTCCTTGTGCCCTGGGAGCTGCTGTTCTCTCCTGCTGCTCACACACAACAAACCTCTGCAGGTTCCCACTCCAAGGACACCGGGCCCCAAATGTGTCAACTCAAAGCCTCTCAAGGGGGGCGAACTTGGGGTAATTCCATCATGAAACTGAGGTGATCATTGGAGAATGAACCCTGAGATGCAAATGAACCAAACTTATCAAAGGGTGAAGAACCCGTGAGCCAGGGTCCATCTGGGGTGGAGCCTCTGGGCTGCCCAGGGTGAGCCTTTGAAGGCCTTCAAATAAACTCCTCCTTTTATTCTCTTAATTCTTGTCTGGCCCCTGTGTTTTAGGTGGCCTCTTAAGGCATCATAGTGAGTTCTGGACAGAGCAAGGGCTCTCACATGCTCAGGTCATTCATGTCTTGGATGAAGCCCTGTTTTCAGTATTGGTCTTACCTCTGTGGACTCTTGCAGTTATTTACAGCTTTTCCCTTTATTTATTTATTTATTTCACTGTATTAAAAACCACTGCTCCCTCATCTTCTTCAGCAGTTCTGTGTCATTCAGTCCTGCATTCCTTCCCACCAGGATCCCTCCCGAGCGTTGCATGACTTAAGAAATCAAACCTTTACAGGGTTTTTGTCTTTATTCACTGCTGTGGGTTTGGCTGCTCATCACCTCCGTTTGCAGGGCTGGCTGGGGGTACCAGTGGCTGCCCTCAGCCTGGGTTTGCAGTGGGGGCTGGAGGTGGGCACTCAGGAACTGTTGGCAAGGGCTGTGACAGACCATCACAGCCTGGCACAGTAATTAGCTGATTTCCACCCAGATGAGCTCATTACCTCCTTCCCACCCCGCAGCTTTAGGACGGTGGCTCATGTACGGGTTCAGGTACCCTGTGGTTGATTCTGATCACCCTCTGCAGCTTTAGATGTACAGCATTGCCCTTTGTCACCAAAGAGGGACACTGGTCATACCTCTGACCCGGAGGAGTCTGCCAGTTAGAGAATCATGGTATCCCAGAATGGTTTGGGTGAGAAGGGACCTTAAAGACCATTTAATTCCCCCCCTGCCATGGGCAGAGACACCTTCCACTGTCCTAGGTTGCTCCAGGCTCCATTCCCACCTGGTCTTGGACATTTCCTCAACTTTTGGGCAATATCTGGTGTAGAGAAGTGATTCAGTCTCTCACTTCACCCAGCATAATGATGTCATCAATAACTAAATGTGGGATTTTATCAGCTTTCACTATCTAGGGACAATAAATTGATTTTGGACTGCAAGATATCAAGAGTCAAAAGACAATGGAGTTTAGAGCTTCCTCAGGTGTGTGAGGGGTTGATTGGTGATCCCAGGGCAACAGCAGGGGACAAGGGCTGGACAAGGGCAAAGTGTGTCCCCAAAAACTTCACCACTAAGAACACATCCATCAGAGTGGGAGCACCATTGACTGGAGCAAGGAAGGATTTAGGAGCAGAGGTCAAAGTGTGTGGAAAGGCTTCTGAGCTGGCCAGCATCTCCAAGTATCAGCAAAATATTAATGCTTTATTATTAATGGTTACTACTGCTGCATATTCATACCATAAACTCCAACCACAAGTCTTTCCAATGGAGCTGCAGCCTCTCTCTGCCCCACTTGCTTGATTCAAGAAATGGCAATTTGTCAAATAGTGCAAATACATTCAATTAGAAAGCAGAGGAACAGTCTCATTTTCTTTGATATGAATAACAAACTAATTAGCTGCTGCAGCGTGTTTATTTCCTGTTTAATAAAAAGCTGACACGCTGGTCATTAGTATCTTAGGATGTACTCAGCTTAATATGCCAAGCATACCAAAATTAACATAATAATTATGGTAGAACAAACAGGATACAAAACATTTAGATGAATTTAACTCTTTAAATGATTCCATCTTTACACTAATGCACTAACCCAGGCAGTGGCAGTATTTCCCACTGTGTGCCACACTCTGATAAATTAAATGCACCTTGACACCCTGTTGTTTATTCTCACAACAGGTATTCTCTCCATCCATGGCTGGGATGAGCAGCTCTAGGAACAGCTCTCAAAAAATGAGATTTTTTTTTTATGCTTTACAGTATCTACATGAACACACAAACACAGCTGGGCTACCAAAAGGGAAGGGTTCATGTGCTTTTCTGAGGAGAGACATTCTGCCCTTACAGTTCCTGTAAGTTCATTTGGTTTAATTATAAACCAACATTAGCTTGTTCCCATCTGCTCATTTATGTGTTTTAAGCATCTTATTTTGTTCCAAAAATAAACTAAAACACATGGAAGTTATATTGAGGTTGCCCAGGTAAAATCACAAAGTTTGAGTTCTAACCATAACTTTTGGGGTGCACACATCTCTCACTTTACTGAACAAAACCCACATTTATATCCACTGCCAATTGGATGCTGAAATCCCAGTGCAGGTTTGTCATTTCATTTGTTTGGATTTTTTTTTCTGAATAAGAAGGAAGGGCTGGGCAGGTGGGAGTTCCTGTGGAAGCTCGTGACCGTCTGTCTTTGCTGCAGGTGCGTGTAAGAGTTGTGGTCAGTTCTGGGACCTGCACCAAGAACAGCCTTCACCAGAGGCATTTCTGCTCTCCCCAGGCTGCCTGAGGAAAGGAAATGCAATCATTTCTCAAATGAAAGTCAGCAATGCCCTGGAGAACTTTGAACTGACACACACTTACAACTTTTTCCCTCCAATGTTGACATCTTTAAATTCAATCCCTCCATCCCCGAACTATGAGAATAATGGGAGGCCAAAAGGAGAAGCAGCTGCTTGGAAGAAAAAGTGCAATCGGCCAGAGGAACACTGGAACTGTTTTCACTTTCCTCAACTTCATATATAGACCGCATGCACTAACTAATATTCTGATCTCTTCCTTCTTTTGGTGAAAACTTGTTTTCAGGGAAAAAAACTTGTTTTCCTCCTAGCTTTCCAGATATCATTTTTACAGAAGAAACTCCCTTTGTGGCCATTGCCCAGCCTGACATTTTGTGTGTTGGTGACCATGACCCCGGGCTGGGCAGAGCTCTGTGCTCCACCTTGATCTTCAAGCATTACTACAATAAAAAAGACTCAAACTTCTGAGTCTTCAACTTAAGAAATCAATCCTTTGGCTTTTTATTATAATAAAAATGTGACAGCAAGCAGAGATGCCAAAAGGAATGAATAGGGCTTCATACACCAATCTCCTCTGTCCACGGCGAGCTTGGGTGGCTTTCCTTGTCAGGTTTCATTTTGTTCCACTCCAAGACCAAGAACAAAAGCGAACCCTGTGCATTCTCCTCTGGTCCTCGGGAAAACCTTTCACCTCCTGTGTGGCATCCCAATTTCTCACAGTTCCCAAATCCACAAAGGGATCTGTGCCCCTTTGCTACAATAAACCTGCTCAGGAGCTTCTGCAGGGAAGGAACAACCTCCTCCCCCTCACATCTCATTTTTCCAAAAGAAAAGTACCGTAATCCCAAAAGAAAAACAAATGAAACAGCAGACAAAGCACCCCAAAAAAAGCCATTCTTCCAAAAAAAACCCAACCGAACTCAAACCACAAATCCCCCAGTGACAATGTTCAGCACAGTGACACGTGTAGAACAGCTTCCTCTAACTCTGAAATAGTAACAAGCCACGACATTTTCAAATATTCTGTTTTTTATGAAGCAGCTCGTAGAGAATTCTATTTGATATATTCCAATATGGATATGTTCTAATAAAAATTTAATGCAGTTTTAAATCTGGTCTGCTGATCCTGGATCAAAAGATCTCTCTCCATTGGCCTCGGTGTCAAGATGTTCCTAAGAGCTGTATATTTTATGACTTTTAACCAGAAGTGTGTTCTTTGGGCTGCCACCCTGTGTGGCTGGCAGCACTGTCTGCACTTTGTGTGCAGGAGACATTCTCCAGAGGGCAGGGATCCAGCAGGGAGCGGGGTGTGCACATCCAGGACTGCCTTCCACCTGAGCCACGGGAGGTGGTGGGCTGTGCCTGCCTGAGAAGCCAAACCCTCCAGGTATGCACACCTGCAGCACAGCAAATTAACTGCGTTTGCATCAAAATCCATCTACAGTTCTGCAGATCTCTTTTTCCAGGTAAACAACAACAAAAAATTAATCCTGGGACTTAACTATTTCTCAGAGAGCAGATAATACCACTTTCATACACTTTTGAGGCCCAGATAGGTGAGAGTGGCTGCTATTTATATCTTAGCTGGGAAAATTCTGTTCAACAATTAAATCAGCTCTGACTTTGAGGGGCCACAAGTTGCTGAGGGGACTGGAGCACCTCCCTTGTGGAGCAGCTCTGCTGGGAGAGCTGGGGCTGCTCAGCCTGGAGAGGAGAAGGTTGTGTGGAGACCTCACAGCACCTTCCAGGGTCTGAAGGGGCTGCAGGGAACCCAGAGAGGGACAACTCCTCAGGGACTGCAGGGACAGGAGCCAGGGAATGGCTTCCCAGTGCCAGAGGGCAGGGCTGGATGGGAGATTGGGCAGGAATTGTTCCCTGGGAGGGTGGGCAGGCCCTGGCACAGGGTGCCCAGAGCAGCTGGGGCTGCCCCTGGATCCCTGGCAGTGCCCAAGGCCAGGCTGGACACTGGGGCTGGGAGCAGCCTGGGACAGTGGGAGGTGTCCCTGCCCATGGCAGGGGTGGCACTGGATGAGCTTTAAGGTCCCTTCCCGCCCAACCCATTCCATGATTCCATGATTCTATGATATCCCACGCATGGCACTACCCAAAAGAAGGAAAAACAACAAACAAAACAATGTGGTTTCTTCTCAAAGCAAATATCTCAATTCCCTTCTTAATTTGTTCAGTTGGAAAGTGTGGTCCTGGTCAGTCTTCTTTCTGACTCGTTAATTTTAAAATACCTCATCTGTTTGGAGGAAACCCATGATTGCAATTATTTAATCACCATTTCATTAACCAGCTGTGTGGGAATAAGCTGGTACAGCGAGGAACCCCTACGGGTGGCTATGAAATGTGCCTCCATATGGGTGCATCTTCCGTCCCTGGTTTCCTTTGTGTCCTCAGGAAGAGCCTCTCCTCGTTGGGAGCGTTTCTGATGTGCAGCATGTTGCTGCCTATTTTAGCTGCTGACATTTCTGGGAGCAGTTGGGTTGATATACTTGTACTAACAAACCGAGTTGGGGAAAGATTAATATTTTCCTGGCAAAGGTCAGCCGTGTGATAATGGCTTTTTGCTTCCTCAACACAACTTTTTAAGGAAGGTTACAGTAAATTAACCCAGCTCCTGTCTGTCAATCCATACTCGGCCACATGACATGTTTGCTCTTTGATAAACTGCTGCAGTTCAGCGTGTATTGTACTCAGCTAGGAAGGAGCTGGAAGGAAAAAGCTTCTCACACAGACAGATTTAGATTCTTTGGTAATTTAGCCAAGGAATGATAAGCTTTATTTAGAAGAAGAGTCCCAAATGTGCAGGTCAAGGTGGGTGTTTGTAGCTTATGACTATCTCAGTGTGGAACATGAGGATAAAAGGCTTGATATTAATACATTCAAGATAGAGGTTGCTGAAAACCCTGTTCTTTTTAATTTCTTTTTTTTTTTTTAAATTTTAAAAATACTTTGGGTTTTTCATGTTTGCCAAATTCTCACAGACTTTTACTCTTTTTTTTTCTCAGCGAGGGCCCTGATTCAACAAAACTCTCAAAAATCTTCTTCACAAAAAAGGCTCCGGTGACCCTAAAAATAAACCTACTGGGCTGTTCCAGCAGTCCTTCCATCCCAGCATCCTTTCCCAAGCAGTGGCTGGGCAGAGGCACTCAGGAAAAGGCTGCAGGAGCACTGAACCCGCAGAAAGAAGCACCCTGGCACGCACTCTATTCACTTCTCTCCACCTACAGAGCGTGGAAGGTTTTGCTTGACTGACATCTATTCTGTCCACCTTGCCCCCCACGCTTTTCAGGAAGGGACAAAAAGATGGAAAAATGCTTTATCCCTGCAGGCAGTCCTTGAGGGAGACAGCAGCAGCAGGGAAGGTGACCCTTCCCTCGCATCAGGAACCTGCTGAGAGCAGCAAACCGTCCCCATCCAGCCCAGGGACATTGCTGGGGCCGCCACTCAGCCAGGAAATTGGCAGAGCTCAAAGGCACCTGCCGGCATCGAGGCCTGTGAGAGTCACCCTCCAGCAGCTCAGCAAAAGCTGAGGATGCAACCCCAGCCCCCCCGCTCCGCACTCGGGGAGGAGCTCGCAGGACGCTGGTGTTCCAAAGGACATTAACATTCGAAAATCACAGAGGTGTTCTTCCCTCGCCCTTTTCCCCCTGCCTGCTCCCTGTCCTTTCCCTAAACCAGGAGGCTTTAGAGAATTCTATGGATTTCAAGGTGTCAGAAGGAAAAAGGAAATAAAATAGGCCCGAGTGAATGTTGGAAAAAGAAAACACATTTCTCACATCGACGTCTAAAAATTGTCATAGTCTGTGGGATGGGAAACCAAGAGTTGAATGAATAAAAACTCAATGTTTCAGTTTTTCTAACCGTGTTCACGTTTCAAAATTTACTCTCTCTTGGAAATAAAAACACCTAACTTTAGGAAACTTCTGATACAACAACATTAAAAAAACAAAGAAAAAAAAGAATTTATGGTGTCTATTCTAAATTTAGACAAAAATTTGGTTTGGAAACTCCCAGAGCACTGTCCTTTCATTGAGATGTGTTTGTCATTTCCATTTTTGCCACTCTTACCTGGGTGAGGAAGTCAAGACAAAAGATGCACCAGAGCAGTTAGAAAAGCTCAACACACAGATCATCCCTGCAGCCTCGGAGCAAAGGCTCCTCTTCGCTGACACAACCCTGACTGGGACCTCATCAATCCGGCCAGAAAATCAAAGGGTGCTAAAACCAGACAGTCTCCTAATTAGTACAGAGTGCTAATCCCTTCCTCTGGAGTGTTAAAACTGCCTCACTGGTAGAAAATCTGATCTAGGAAGTAAGATGGAAGTAAAATCTTTACAAGGAAACTTGTGATTAATGAATTAAAAATACAAAACCAAATCAATATGGATACTGTTTCTAATCATGTGATGTGCAGTGTATTAAAACATCAGGAAATATCTACATGTTTATATACGTATAAATATCAAAAAGGCACTTTTTAAAGGAAAAATATCATGCTTGCTATCTGCTATATTAATTTGATTGCATTTTTTTGCTCAATTTCCATGAGAAAATAGTTTTTCTCTTTTTCCTTGTGCTTTGAATTATTTTTAAATTGAATACAAGGCTTTCTGCAATCTTTTCTCATCTTCTGTTAATATCGGTGCAATTTAAATTATCAGGTAACAGTATGAATTGGAAGTTTGTGTGTAACCAGATTCAGTTAGTTTTAGTATAAATTCTTCACAGTATTAATGAAAAATGCTCACCCTTGAAGAGCAAAATCCCTTCTTCCCTGTCCATAGCCCTGGTGATCTCCAGGAAACCTCCCAGACTGTGCTGTGATCCTTTCCTGTGGTGAAAGCTGAGAGCTCAGGATTTGATCAGTTCTCATTCCAGAGTGACCATGAGCAATATTATCTGTGCATGTATCCTCTTGGCATTTCTCTTCCGATTTTTACTGGATGATGAGAGCCATCATGGAAAGAGAACAGAATCCTGCTCCTCTGTGGTAATGCAATTCTTGGCATTTCAATTTCTGCGCCTTCTAACTTACAGCGAGGACTTGGAGGGAGAACTGAGCTGCCAAGGAAATGACATGGATTTTCTTATCAGAGTTTGAATCCTTCCAAGATCTCATCTGCTGGACAGAGGCCTTGTCTGTCCACCACAAAATTGCCAACTCCATTAATTATTAAAGAACAAATACATTTTATTAACACAGTCTTGTACAACTTGTGGAAGAGCTACGAAGCACAGAGGAGAAGAGAACAGTGAAAGATGATGGTGGAGATTTCCTGATCATGGCTAACAAACCCTGCAAAGGAGGCACACGTGCCTTTTGCACAGCTAAAAGCTTTGTTGTGTTTTGGTGTTTGGTTCCATTACAAACATCACACTGTGAGTGATTCACGGTGAGGGATCTAATTTAGTGGAAAAATAGTAATAAACCTCTCAGACACAAATTTGCAAGGTAAAACCCTGCAGGTAAAAACCCAAAGGGTGTTTTGCCAATCTGGACAGCTTTGGGTTCTCATAATGAAGTGGACACTCCCTGGTCTCCTATGAGCCATGCAATTATCCAGTGCTCAGAACACTTGGATCACTTCCCAGCAGTTTATTATTCTACACTTTTGCTACACCAGGGAGAGAAGCACTTGTAACAGGTGAGACATTTCCACCCCACCTGCTCCAGCTGAGATCCAGGATGTGAGAGAAGCAGCATCTGAGCAGCATTTTCTCCTGGGAGAGAGAATTTCTGGGTCAAAGCATTTGCTAGCAAGGAAATTTGAAAGGCATGACAGGAGCGTATTAGGTTGGGTTGAGAACAGAGGGCTGCACGTCATGTTAAAGATATCTGCTGAGCAACTGGGCGAGGAGAAAAGCAGCAAAGTGGGACAGCAGAATATGGATGTCTCAGAGAGATGGGTTGATGTTTCCTGAGTTTGCTCCCATTCAATGCCTCGCCCTGAGCGCTGTGATAATCAGACCCGAAGGCTTCTGCCTCTGTTCCTACAGGTTCTCATTTGCCTTCCGCCGGGCTTTCCACGATTCTTTGGGTGTTACGTACACGTTGTGCTGCAGATTAACCTCTCCCCGTTGGGGAGATAACCACGGCTCCTTCCTGTGGAAAGGACATACAAATCCTCTCCTAGGAAAGCTGAATGCAGTCTGAATCCAAGTCAAGGCAACGTGGGGCACTTTAAAGTAAAATCAGGCTGCAGGCTTCAGGATGACAATCCTTCAGAGAACTTCGATCCAGCCGTTCCTGAGCTTCTGCAGAAACAACACTACATCACAGTGCTTCTTACATAACCTTGGTATAATTATTAGGAATAAAGTATAAGCAAGTTATGGAAAAAGAGGAAGGAAATTTCTAGCGAAGTCCTCCAGCGTCCTTACAAAATTACTTGTTTTGTGTTCCTGGAAGTGTGTAAAATAATGTTTCAAAAACTTTTGTGCTGTCTTATAGGAATTAAGCTATGAGGGGCATCTTAAAAAGCAATGCTACTTGTAAATAAGTCTGCCCATTTTGCTGAAATAGAACCAACAGAAGGGGCAGAAGAGAATTAACAAAGGATCTAATCAGTGGCATTGCTTTGGTGTGGGTCATTAAAACACTGAACTGGCATGCAGTGTTTCTGGGCTGCCTTCATTGACACTTGGTGGTAGCAGAGTTTAAACGCCACTGCAGCAGTGGCAGAGGGGAAAGCAGCATTCATTACCGACCTCAGCTGGGCCATGCAAACATTCCCTGCTGCCACACAGCCCCGACACCTTCAGACACCCAAGGCAAATATGGCAAGTGCAGGGATTTAATGGTAGTGGCTGATATAAAATTACTTTTAATTTGCTTGTTCGAGTGTAAGTTAAAAACAAATAATACTGTGAATAAGCATAAATTATTAAAAATTGTCATTACAGGACAAGGGGGAATGGCTTCCCAGTGCCAGAGGGCAGGGCTGGATGGGAGATTGGGCAGGAATTGTTCCCTGGGAGGGTGGGCAGGCCCTGGCACAGGGTGCCCAGAGCAGCTGGGGCTGCCCCTGGATCCCTGGCAGTGTCCAAGGCCAGGTTGGACATTGGGGCTTGGAGCAGCCTGGGACAGTGGGAGGTGTCCCTGCCCATGGCAGGGGGGAGGGAAAAATGAGCTTTAAGATCCCTTCCAACCCAAGCCATTCTGTGATTCCATGAGTCCATGATTAAGGACAACACAGCAGGAAGTTTTTTTTGTAGGTGCTCACAGATCTCACACTTTCACTACAAACTGCACCAAAGAAGCTCCTCTCTTCCAAATAACTCTGCTGAAATGTGGTGATTATTGGAAAGGGGAGACAGTGACTAATTGGATAGCAAACTCCAGAGTGCTGAGGAGAAAAGAATCAAGCCACAGGAATAAATCTCAAATCCTACAGAAAGATTATGTTACTTTCAGTAATTAAACAGAGCAGACGGGATTTGATTCTTGAAAGTTTCTGCTAAACCCTCTTTGCAATAGACTCTGTGAACTCTACAGAATGGAATTTATGAATCTCAGAAGGATAAATGTCTGCTCTGGATGTGGCAGGATCGAACACGCATCTTCAGGGAGCCCAGATATTCCAAACTGGATATCTCAGATAATAAGAGATGAGGAGTAATCAAAAGAAATTTCATGTAGTCTAAATATGACTGCATGGCAGAAACCTGTGCTGAGAGAAAGCAAAGGAAAATTACTGGAAAATTGACCAGAGGGAGAAATGTAAACAGAAAAAAACGGTTATTAATGATTGGGAATTCATGGATATTTGGATGACAAAAATAATCAATGCTTCTCTTAAAAAGAAGTAACTTTGGCCACAGATCCAATGAAATAAAGGCAAAACCAAGAAAGGAAGGCAAATAAAGTAATAAAAACAATATCAAATAATATCAAATAATATATTTTAATATAAATAATAATTGGACAAGTAATGATAGAAGACAAGAAACCCAGAGAACCATCAAATCCTAAATAAAAACATGAACCCAGATGATAGGAAAAGCTCTGTATCAGAGGGAAGGGCTCCAAAGCCAAATGCCATACCCTTCCTTCAGGAAACCTGCAAGTGCTTCCTCTGCAATTCGAGAGCAGGAAAGAGATTTATGACGACTCCACATCTGTATCTAAGAGCTATTATAAAAGAGAGCATCTCCTTAATTTATTTCTTAACTTCCTAGATACGGCTGAGGAAAATAAAGTGTAGTGTAAAGCAGGGAGGAAGGCTGTGCCTCTCTCCCGTGACCCGAGGGATGGGGAGGTACCTTCAGAAGGAGAGTGATGAGCTTGGGAATCTCAAGCAGCCTCAAGACACCAAGAAAACCGTTTGGAGCTTGCATAATTCAGCAAGCCCTTCTCCCAGCCCAAGCTGCCAGGCTGCTCAGCAGGACTGGAACCAGTGCCAGGATCCTTTGGACAAAGTGGAGATTTATTTTTTAATCTCTTAGTTCTGTTTTACCCAGAATTTCCCGAGGTACTTTAAGCTAATCTAGCAACACTAAACAAGACCAATTTAAGTACTGGGCTTTTGGCAAGTTCATTTTGAAGAAGTAAAGCAGCAATTGCTATCAGAGCTTTGCTTGGTGAAGACTTCTCCCTCAAACATCTCAAACATCAAAGGAATATTTTAGGGGTCGGAATTTCTTAGCATGAAATGTTGAGGAATGATATTGGTGACTTTCCTCAGCAATAAATAGCAGCAGTAATCTAAAGAATAATAAGCAACATTTACCAGGTCTAAGTAACTTATATTAAGTCTTGGCCCCAAAGGTAAAACCTTTGTCAATTATATTTTTATCAGCAGCACCATGTGACCAATGGCGCAATGTGAAAGTGTAAAACAACAGTATTGAGGTCCTGGACTTCATTATCACAGTATCTCACCAGGTCATGGCTGCAGAAAATGGACTTGCTATGATTGGAATATTTGGGGAACAGGTAAAATTAAGACTATTAAAACTACATATATTAAAACCAAAATCACATCTAAACCACCTTTCCGCTCACCAGAGGTGGCCTGAAAACTTTCCATACCTTAAATACTCTCAAATGTTACCGAAACACACTATAAATTTTTTAGTTGCACTTTTCAGTGATTCACTGCTTCTCAGGTGTCCTCTGGCAGTTGTAGCACATTTCAGTTTTATGGGATCACTGACTGATACGCCTGGAATTTTGCTCTGCAGAAGAATTTATGCACAGCTTCAGAGACAATTGATAAAATACTATAATTCCTTCAGGTAGTGTTTTGATGCCGCTGTCACTTCCACCTGAGAGTGCCAGGTACATCATTCAGCAGGCGAAGCATTCACCCAGGGACTGATAATAAAGCAGCTTGCAACCAGAAGATTATAATTAATTGACCATTGAAACAACTCTGTGAAACAGGGCTGGTACCAGCTGCACTGTGCAGGTGATGAATGACAGCTGCCAATCACCCAGGGAGTCCATCCCAGGGTCAGGGAAGAAAGGAAGAAGTTCCATTTACAACAGATTGCATTGCCAATGTCAACTCTTTAAAAACAAATCAAATGGAGGGAGTGTTAATTATTCATGGGGATGAAGGTTTGTGAACTGCCACAAAGAGCCCCACTGGGCTTGGGAGGAGGAGAAATGACAAATGCTGGAAAGGCATAAGGGGACAGAGCACAGTATAATACAGAAATATTAATTAATAATTCAGATATGGTTTATGTTTAATAGGTTATAAAGCCATTGGGGGTTAATAAACTGTCTGGCCTTCAGCTTTGCAGGGGAGTAGGCACAAGATGTATTGCTTCTTAAAGAGGGACTGCTCCTCTCTTGCCTTGGAAAATGAACATGTTGTTTGGCAACAGTGATTCAGTTCATTGCCCATTATCCCCCACATGGAAAAGTGGATAATTAAATAACTATTAAAGCCTGTGTATGCAATCCACTGTAAAAGATGCCAATATTTGTCTTTCCCTGAGTTCAGGAGATGATCACCTCGGAGAAATTGTTTTTTTTCCTGAGCAGGTCTCCCAGCAGTAGCAGGTATAGCATTTCAGTCTTAAAATCTGCTGTCAGAACTGTTGAGGGAACCATGGCACTCACAAAATTATACCAAGAGTGTGTGGAGACCCATCTGCATGCAAAACTCACCGAAAGTCAGAAAATCTAAGCCCTTAAAGGGAAGGGGCTGCAAATCCTAATTTTGCACAAGCAAATACCCGCAGTGAGGGGGTTTTGGCAGTGATGCTGCAAAGCCTGTGCTGAAGCCCTTTGAATCCACAGGCCCTTTGCAAAGGTGCAGGATGCAAATCTCAAATCTGGGCTCTGTAGCTTCTTTTTCTGTTGTTCTGATGTGTAATAGAGTCAAAATTAGCCCCACCAGCTGGGAAGCCAGAGGTTTGGTTGGTAGATTGCTGGTCTGGTTGAAAATAATTCCCCGAGGAAAGCACCAAGATTTCTCCGTAGTGAAGCATCTCTCTGGAAATGTGGGAGCCTGAAAATCCAGAGTTGGGAGCACTGAGAGCAGCCCCAGGTCTGGGAGGCCGTTCCTGGAGCGAAGGGGTTGTCCCTTGTCAACAGGCCCCGGCCTTCAGTAGTGACCCAGTTTGTACAAAAACCCATCTGGGGACAGCACTGGGTGCTTAAAGGAAGCGTAATTATACCAAACTTTCTTATTTAACCCTTTAAGAAACACTGTGGGATCAAAAGCACAGTTATTTACCCTGTACACCCACGTGCACTCTGCCTTTGTTGCTGGATTTCTGCTGAACCACTTTCTGTGCTCATTTAAAATGCCAGTTTGTGGGTGTCCCTTTGCACTGCAAAAGCTGAATGGCAGAAAAACACTGTACCCCGTTGTGCAGATTGGTATTTTTAGCTCAACATATAGACTCCCTAAACTGTAATGTTAACCAGAGCCCATAAGCACTGCAGACATCATGTTCTCTTTATTCTGTGTGTGCTGTAGTGTCTCAGTGGGCCCTGCAACATCTTGATGCATAATGATCTATTTAAAACCACATGGACTTATTTCTCTTATCCTATAAACACACACTCTTGAGTCTATTTCTCTAAATTATATACTAGTTTAATGTGTGGATTTCTTACTTTTCTGCAGTTGAATTTATTTCAATAAAGACTGTGAAGCTCAATGAGACATAAGACATTAATCCACATTAAATAAACATGTAAGAAATTAAAGATTTATTACTAACCATCTAGATTTACAGTTAAGGAATCACCACAGTCTTGTTATCCGTAGCCTGTGCTTCCTTCAAATACTAAATTAACTGGTTAATTAAAAAAGCAAGCAAAAAGAATTAATGCTCCAGCACAATTTTTAACACGCTGTTCAGAACAAAATCTATAGAGATATATTGTTGACTTCTGGTTTTTTAACAAAGATTTTGCATATTTGCGAAATAAGTTTATGATGAAACACTTCTGGTTTCCTGTTCCAAGAGCTAGAAATGAAGTTGAGCCCTTGCCCAGAGAGGGGGTGCTACCGAGTTTAAAGAGAAGAAATGAATCTATTTGTCTTCTCCGTGTATTAATTGAAACAAGTGAGGTACAATAAAATGATGATGAGGTACAAAGGAATTTGTCATCCCAGGAGCAAGCCAGGTGTACTTCTGCAGGGATACAAGTGGGTAAAGCATATGGTCCTGTAACCAAATACACGGAGCTCCAGCAATCAATGAAAACTCTCATACATCAAGCAAATCCAGCGTGTGCCGTGTGGAGTGAACGGGAATATTTCTTCTCCTGTTCTGTGGAATCAGTCCCATTTCCTGTTAGCCCTGTCAGAGAGCACTGCCAGAATGTGCATGATGAATACCTTGCAATGAAAATTATTTTTTCTCTATCGCTTTTTGTTAAAAAATAGAGGAGGTTAATAGGAGCTGTTTCCTTGGTTTGAATGCACAGGTTGTGTTTCAGCAAAAATGTTAATTGATTTATTATCAGAGCTAAAATACGTAGGGGAGGCACTGTGTCTTGGCTAGGCCTAGATAATTTCCAGCTGTTAATCATGCAGCCTGATTTGCACAGGAAGGTTTTGTATCTCTCTATAGATGTAGATACACGGATGTGGATATTCACACAAGAAATATGGTATTGAAATGTTGAGCAGGAACAACACACAATGATACAAACATAACAGAACAGAGGTCGTGCCCACTGAACATGCAATTCCCATAATCCACAACAAGGGATACCTAAATCCTTGGATTTATTGAGGGACTGTGTGCCAGGCTCCAAATTAGGATGTCAGACTTGAGGCCATTCATTCCCTGTCACAAGGTCCATCACCCTGCACTTCTCCAGCTCCTTCTGGAGGATGCAGCTTCAGGAAGAGGCTCAAAGTGTTAGTCAAGGTCGAGGACAAATATAAATTGTCAGCCAGAGCCCAAGAGTGAGAAAAGGGCAGGAATATCGAAAGATGACAACGAAAGTCCTACAGAGGCTTTCAGAGTGGGTTCTGCAGAGATGCTCCACATCCGTTTGGTCACCCTCAGCCATCCAGCAAATTTCCTTCACAACACTTCTGTTTCCTTCACAAAGCTTCTGTTTCACTGCTGTTATGAAGGAAGATAAGACTGATTTAGACTTCTTTTTTTTCACCACAGGGAGCATTTTTTTAAGTTCTGCTACAACTAGTGACAAGTAAGAATTTGGGGGTATTTTAAGTTCTAAAAGTTTATTTTATTGGCGTACATGAAGGCCAGGGGGCTCTTTTCACATTTTCCTAGAAATGATAGAAGCTACCAGAAGTGACTCCTGCACTATGGGTTCTTTGTTCAGGCCCAGAACTCAGCTCACCCTTGGTTCAGGCAGAAGAGGCTCCCAGAGCAGAGAGTGTTTTAAAGAGTTGAACTCAGAGTTGCCCGCAGGAATGGGCTGAGCAGGTCAGAGCAGCAGCTGGGCTGTCACCATCACGTGCCCAGGTTCACACCAAGGTATCACAGACCCTTCACATCTCAGAGCGATGGCCCCTCAGAGTCCTGCATTTCTGTGTTTCAACATTTTCACCCTCACACCCACGATTTTTAGAGGTCCTTTAGCCCAGTCCTGTCCCTGACTGGGTGAGTTATGGGCACAAGTTCAGGAAGGAGCAGACATCATTTTAAGCTGTTTGCCTCCCTTATTGATTTGATGAATTAGCTCCTGGTGGTGACTGTGTTTTTAGGCTGCCTAACTCTTGATGCCTTCTCACGGATTTCTGGTCTCTAAGTGCATTTTTGGGAGAAACGTTTCCACTGGACAATTTTTTTTCCACTGGGACAACCTTTCTTTGCTTCAGTCCAAGTTTAAAAAATCCACACCAGTTGTCCAGTAAGACCATTTGTCCAGCTTATTTATGAACATTTGTGAGGCAACGTGCGTTTGCTTGATTGACAATAACCAAAAAGTATAAATACAAAGTATTTAGCTATTTCAGGAGAAAATCCGATTTTCATTGTCATAGGTGCATGGGAATACACAAAGAAAAGCTGAGTGGTTCTGAAATCTGTAATGCAAAGCACAATCCATAGCTCCAAAAGTGTGTCCTAGCAGCATTTATAAATGTATTCCATCCTTGTTTCCTCCC
Source organism: Mohoua ochrocephala (assembly GCA_013398855.1). Classification (NCBI taxonomy): domain Eukaryota; kingdom Metazoa; phylum Chordata; class Aves; order Passeriformes; family Acanthizidae; genus Mohoua; species Mohoua ochrocephala. The sequence goes on along the minus strand of VZTA01008348.1, from coordinate 17,657 downwards.
CTTCGGAGTTAATGCCTGCACAGTTTGCTTGTTTGTTATTCACAAATTCAGCTACTGGCTGGCTCAGCATTTTGGGGAGTGGCAAAGCCCTCCAGAACTTTCTTTGTGCTCTTATCCAGCAGCTTTGTCCATACAATTACTTTTGTTTTGTATGAAAGGCTCTGTGAGGGCAGGAGAAGCAGTGCAGTTGTCCAATAACTGATGTTAAAGCAGAGACTATTCCTGGCCTACACACGCATGGAAGGCACAGAGAGCTCCTGCTCCCCATCCTCTCCTCTCCCTGCTGTCCCAGCACATCCTTGGCCAGATGGTGAAATTCCCTGCTCAGAAAGTGAGGGGTGGCAGGAGATCAAATGCCAGCTCGGAGATCCCTTATGGATCAGTCTGCAAACAGAGAGAGAGGCTGTGCCAAGGATCCACCCAGGGGTGTGAGGACCATAATCCTGTTAATGTCTGAGCAAAGCTGCAGAGCAGAGCCTCGCCCAGAGGTTCCCTTGGGATGGACACAGTGCAGAGCAGAGCCTTACAAGTGCTCTTAAGGTCACATACGAGCTTCCCAAAAGCTCAGTGAGCAGCAGGAACATTAACCGGGCCCTCAGCCCATCGCAGCTCTCAAAGGTTATCTAAGCACTGCCTGAGACGAGGTTAAGACATAATGATTTATAACATATCAATCCCTAGTGGAGTCTCAATACCTTCCTCTGACAGTTCCTCCCAGAAAAGTTTCTTCTGAGATACTTAGATTGAGATCGGGAATCAATTTTACACCTAAAAAATCTCTAAGAGACGCTATCAATAAAACATATTGGGCTGGTAAACGTCGATTTGACCTTTGGAGGTTTGAGTAGTTTTCTGTCTCCTTGACTTTAGTTACAGTCTTATTCAACCCTTTTCTCCTGAAAATATTATTTTACATGTGCCCAGCAAGCAGCGTTTGGCTCCCTTTTTCTAAAGTTTAATGGGAATTATGCTGGGTTTGTACATTACCATATCAGTTTTAAACTCATTCGGTGAGAAACCACATTTATGTCCTCCAACACCTGCCTTCTACCTTGCCTCTGAGTAAGAGTTTGGAGTCAGATTGTTTACAAACACAAATGTTTCAGAGGTGAAACAAAAACATAACAAAATCCAGGGTGGTATTTCTGTCAATTTTGAACAAAATCTTGCAAGCTTTGTATACCAAATTTTGCTCACGGGAATATTCAGGTGCAATTTCCAGAACCTGCTTGTAAAAAAGTGCCTGAGTCACTACTTGGTGATATTTTAGCATTAATTCCCTGCTATCACACTAAAAATGGAATAGTCAGATAGTTTTCAGAAGTCCCCTGCATTTAATCTGCCTCTGAAAGCCTAACCAAAAGAGTATTGTTACATTTCCATTAATGAAGACACATAGTCCAATTCTGAAGTCCATTGATGTCAACTCTCATTCAACAGGTATTTTATTATGGCCAGAGCCAGCATCCAGTGCTGCTCACTGAATTTGCTTTTTCTTCCATTCCCTCAAACCGCTCTGTTAAGAATTGTGCAGTTGTTTGGAATAAAACTTGCAGGCTTTTAAATGAGTTCCTGGGAGTTGCTGCTATTTGACTGCACCAAGCAGATGACACTAAATGCTGCATTACCACAGCACTGGCCAGAGGGATTGTTCTCAGGAGGGGTTAACAATGTCCTGGCCAGGAATGACCCTGGTGAAACACTTGAAGCCCTGCAGTGCTAATTATTAATACTTTGATTTTGCATTAATGGCTCTTACCCCACCTGCAGAGCTGCCCCAGCCCTGGGCCCAGCACAGGGAGGAGCTGGAGCTGCTGCACAGAGCCCAGAGGACGCACCAGCATGAGCAGAGGGATGGAGCAGCTCTGCTGGGAGCAAAGGCTGCGAGAGCTGCCATTGTTCAGCCTGGAGAGGAGAAGCTTTGGGGTGAGCTCCCTGTGGCCTTGCAGGGCCTGAAGGAGCTGCAGGAGAGCTGGAGAGAGACAATTGCCAAGGGCTGGAGGGACAGGAGCCAGGGAATGGCTTCCCAGTGCCAGAGGGCAGGGCTGGATGGGAGATTGGGCAGGAATTGTTCCCTGGGAGGGTGGGCAGGCCCTGGCACAGGGTGCCCAGAGCAGCTGGGGCTGCCCCTGGATCCCTGGCAGTGCCCAAGGCCAGGCTGGACATTGGGGCTTGGAGCAGCCTGGGACAGTGGGAGGTGTGGCACTGGGTGGGATTTAAGGTTCTCAACCAACCCGTTTGGGTTCATTTTACAGCAGTTTAAATGTTGCTTTTTACCTGCTGAAATACTGGACTGATTCTCCCCATCTGGCATTATTTATGTTGTGTCTTTATTTTGCTCTTCTTTTCTGTATTAAAAGGTTCCTGAAATTTCACCTTATAACCAGACATAGAAGTGGAGCTCCAAGAAAAAAATTTCTTCAGCTCATCCCGTAGTCCAACGACTACTTCTGTCTTGTCCTATGATTTTCTAGAAGGATTGAAATGTGTTTGCTCTTTGTGGGGACACTGAATTCTGCAAAGTTATGACACATCATCGGAATTTCTAAACTTCTCCGTATTTTCAAGTAAAGCATTTAGCTTTATAAATGGATCACAATAATTCGTGTATTTCACCATCTTCATGAAAATTTACATTACAAAATAAAAACAAGGAGAATTGAGGGTGTATTAATAAAATATTTTTCACATCTTAATTAAAGAAGTAACTAAAATTTTTCTCTTCAAATATAAAGGATTTTTAAAAAATTATTCTACTCCTTAGCAAATAACAGTAAAAAATTATTTCCAACAGTGAAAAATGACCTACTGTGAAATATTAATGAAGAATTTAATGCTGTAGCCCATTAAAGTACATGACAAAGTTCCCACTAACTTTATCTGCGGCTGGATTTTGTCCTTTGCTAACAAAGCTCTGGGAGAATGTCGTTACATCAGATAGAAATTATTGATTTTATATTATCAATTTTATCACTTTGTATTTCTCAAATGAAGACAAAATTCTAACTCTGGTCAAGGGAAATGGAAAGCTGATGGGGTCAGCTGTTAACTCCCACCCTGCCTGTGCGGTACCATACAGTGAAAACACAGAATCCAAATTTAATTTTCCCAGCAGGTTTATGTACAGAAACCTGCAGAGGGTGGACAGTCAGACCTTCACAGCAGGATCCTTCTAACACAATGCTTAAATGACTCTTCTTTGTAAATTTGTAAACTACTAATTTGAGTTTTGCAGATGCAGAATCTTACACTGGAAAAAGGATTGATTTTAAAACTGTACCTCTGTATATTTGTTCTGTAGAGTTTGTTCTCAAATAGTTACTGTGAGACTTGAAATCCTGGACTGGTTTAATCTCTGCTGTGTTTATGTGCACTACTGCAGACCCTGAGCCATTCCAGACTTACACCAGTACCTCTGGATGTTCAAAGTTAATACATTTGGGTTCTGCTAACGCCACCAGGGCTCACAGTGTAAGAGATGATGCCATTAAGAGGAAGCCCAGACTCTCAGCCATGTGTAACCAGCCTAAATCCAGCAGTGTGCTGCTGTCACCATCTATTGGTTGGCTCTGGGGGTGTCAAAACCAAACCATTTCCAGAACAGAGCTACAGCTAATTAGCAAAACTAACAAACACAACAGAAGAATTAATAAGAAACATTGAGTTAAGAATCTCAAATTCAAGTCATGAATCGAGAGTGATTTAAAAGTCCATTTAAGTGTATGCACAGGAATGAGCAAGAAATGTGTCCAGCTCTTTGTGCTTATCAGGAGGGGGATTATTGCAGGGGAGCTGAGACATCTGAGAGAGAAACGGATCCTTAATCTGGTAACATAAATAAACTCATTTCTGACAATCCATTTCGAGGACTTAATCTAAATTGCCAAGGTAATTAGCCTTGTTTACTGAGGCTTGCCCTATTAACTTTATCTGGCATTCTAAGAAGGCAAAATATTTCCAGTATCAGGAAATACATAATCACAGTAAATGCATTTACCCCCCTCCTCTGAGCTGCCGTGTGATGCTGAAGCCATAATAGACAAAAGAATTAGATGCGTGTCAAGATGCAAACATTGGCAGGGAAGACCAAGAAGTCTGTGGTCCAGTTCAAGCAAGCAGCATTTTGTAGGGATCAGCAGCATCCAGCATGGCCAGGACACTGGGACAGCGTGGGCAGGATTTGCCTGTGCGGGATGGATGGATGTGGGATGCTGTGTGCACTGCCTGCACCCTGCAGCCTGGCAAATACTGAGCAGCCAGCTCTGAAGGAGTGCAGGCTACTCTTTATATATGTGACAGCAAGTACTGCACTTGGCAAGGAATTCAGTAGGGTGCTTTCCAAGCTTAAAAGGGCTTTCTGGGACTGTTTCTGACCCCATTCAATTCAATTCTTTGTAGCATGGCTTCCTTCCAGGAGTTTCAACATGCCATTCATTCAGGGAAATGCACTTTAAGTCAATGGTAGGTTTGCTTGCATAAGAAGTATGAGCTCTGTCTCTAGTACCCATTAATCTTGGGAAGTCAGCTTGTGTGCAATCTATTTTAAAACTACTTTCCAATAGTCCACTTGCACAGTGCACACACAGGAGGGGTGATATTTTGTGAGAGCTCTGAGACTGGGCTCCCATTGAGAGGGTTGCTTTGTGTTTTGTTGGGGTTTTTTTTCCCATTATAAAATTCAGAATTATATTGATGGGGAATTGTACCGTTTTCATCCTATCTTTTTAAGAGAATTTGCTACAGAAATATTTATATAAACACTGTTAAATTGTATTTTTAAATTAATCAGACACAGGCAAGAATTAATAGTCTTGACTTGTCAATTATCGATGTGTAAAGAATCGAATATTTCCTGGTTATTGGAGTTTGCTTTGACTTAGAATTTATAAAGGGCTTTCTGTCTCTGAAGGACATTGTACCAGAGGACACCTGAGCGAGCAGGAAAGCAGCACAGGAGAGGAAAATGAGATTTCAAGAGAACAAAATGCTTGTGCCCATCATTCCCAACGCAGCTTCTGGGGCTTCTCTCCATTCATCCCGGAATCTCCTGCTGAATCAGGGGCTGACCGCACACAAAACACCGGCATAACAAAGGGCAGGAAACTCCGTCACACTGACTTGCTCCTGAACACCCAAGGAATGGAAATCACTCCAAATAAAGAGCCGGACCATGATGAGCTTAGTGAGCAGAAACAACTGGGATCGTTTATGGGAGAAGCAAATTCTTTGTGCGAGAGGTTGTCGGACTCTGGCCCAAAGGGTTCAGCCACTCTTCCTTCCCAAAGGGTGAGACTGAGCACCTCCCATTCCCACCGGGCTCTTGGAAGCACCACTGCCCCAGGAGCAGGGCTGCAGCCAGGGGAGGGGTCTGCAGTCCCACCCAAACAATGAACCAAAGTCTGCCTGCTTGCGGATCATTCCTGAGCAGCAAACAGGGCTGGATTTGTGGTGCAGGAGCATTCACTCGGAATCATTCACTCCGCTCGCCACTTGAAACAAACCTTCTCTTTGTGTAATTGCACTGCTCCCTAATTACTTATGACTGACCAATTATTTAAGTGTTAATACTATATACAGTCAATCTGCCTGCCTTTGGTGTCACACAAGGATTCTCATTTTATGTACTGCACTTCTCCATTTCCCTTAAATGATGCCAAGTAAATTAACATCAAGGTTTCTGCCTGCTAGTTTGCTCAGACGTGTCTTCTTAGATATCTTTTAAACCAGTTCTGACATTTTAATGGGATATAATTATTATAACGAGAAACCCATTATAGAGATGAGATTGAGGTCATATTAGGAAAACATTTCCCCCGTTAGTTATTGTACACACTGAAGTCCATTGTTTGAAAGAGGCAAAGATTTCCACAAACCAAAATAAATATAAAATATTTGTGCAAGTAAAACTAAATAAATCTAGTGTGGAAGCATTTCTGTTTATACAGATCTGAGGCAAAACACTTTGTATGTATATTCACAGTGACTTTGAGAAACTCCTAATGCAGTTCTGCAGGTATTCAGTCCTGAGAGGAAAAATGGAGGAGCTCTGAATTCCCCTTTTAATCTATCCTGGATGCTATTTTGTACATCTGTCAAACCATATAACATTTCTTATGTAATGCAGGCCTATAGAAAGCAGTTTTTATTTCCAGCTGGCACATTTCTGCACTCAAATGCTCAGCCATAATTTAGTTATTTCTTCCCTACATGTGGATTGTTTATTTACTTTACAAACTTGCACAGAAAATGCAACTGTACACTAAACCATTAGTATTCTGCTGGGAAGATTTGTGTTTTGTGTTGGAGGCAGTTCACATTAAACTCAAGGTCTTAATACTCCTTTGAGGCTTCTGAAGCCCCATGGCAACTCTTGAAAAGACTTTTATTTCTTCGGCATATGTAAATTGGATAGGGTGAAGTCAATGTGATTTAAAGCTAACATCTCTTCAAGAACTCAGATGAGACAAAGGTTTTATTAAATGAAATAACAGAGGAAATTGAAGTTCCACATTTCAATGTAATATCATCATGAAGATGGAAAATAATATTTAGTGAAATTAAAAGTGCAGGCTTGAAATTTACATCACTCTTAATCTACATCTGTGCTTTTCATTTAATTTATCTGACATGCCCCACTCCTTCCAGGGGAATTACAGTACCAGATCTATTGGATATAGGGATATTAGCAAGACTGCATTGGGGTCACACACGGATTTAGGCAACAACCTCTTCGCTATATTAATTAGGCAGAGATAATAGCAAATTAAAAAAGAAAAGTTCACGTTTGTATCTCACGCAGATCCTTGCCTATGCTTATAATTAAGTGCAATATTTATATTCACAAACCTGTTATTGAGAAGGCTCAGGAGGGAAAAAAAATATATATAGTTTTCATAAAGTTTTAGTCTGAAAAACAGACTTGGCTTCAAATTATTTCTGTTTCAAAAGTGAGTCCACTTAACATTTCCTGCGATATCTAATTTAAATGGCACTACATTAGGGCTTAACAAGGTGTTCCTGTTCGTCAGGAGCTGATCTGTGACCTGTGCCAGGTTACTTGTGTCACAAAATTCTTTCGTCTTGTACATTCGTAATTAATTGTTCCGAGTTCAAAATACTGCATTACGTGATAAATTGTTCTATTTTTCCAATTTGAAAAATCAAGGGAAGAGGGGGGGAATAGTAATGCAAACTTGTTTACAGCTATTTCAGCATTAATTAATAATTTTCAAGGGAGGCAGGAGCACTGAGAGTGCAACCACTCTGAAAGTCAGAAAAGGAACTTTCATTCTTGTTGTCTCTTAGACTGCAAGAGGTACCAACACAAAGCACTGGCTCAGAGGGTTATGAACTCCAGTTTGTGCCTTTTTAACCCTCCCAGGCCATTTGTACTTCTCCATTCTATCAGCAGACATGGAAAATTTCGGTGGATTGGAGAAAACTGCATCTAAAGGCTCCTCCTTACACAGACTCTCCTACATCCAGGAAGATATCGAGCTATGGATCTCCGCACCAAATCTGTCAATGCAAATCTGTGATTCTGGAGCAGCTTTAAAAAATATGGCCTTCAGTATGTAATTTATAAGAACAGCATTTATATTTACTTTTAGGTGAGCTTTTATTTAAGAAGTACGAAGAGGAACCAGGTGCAGAACATTGACATAAAAAAAACCCAACAAACTGGATGAACTAGAACTTGCTCACTAAGAGGGATGCTGCTTCAAGCATAATGTCATTTTTTTGATGCACATGAACTACCCTTGTCCAGGTATGATCATATAAATCATGGAAAACAGGGCTGAGGGTAACTTAAATCTATCCTGCCTTTTCAAGAATCCAATCAGTTCACTTGAATCCTTTGGATCATCCCATTGCCTTCTGGGGATGCCCAATGGCAGGGCTTGTATTCTGAGAGTGCTTCAGTGGGTGATATTAAATTCAGATTTCCATTTACTCCATTGTTTTCGTCCTTCATATTGGACAAAACAGGTACCACTTGTTCAGATTTATCTTTTTTTGCATCAGTTACTGACAAACCACAGTGGGAATTTATCGTAGAAGTTAAATTTATCCTTCCAAAATGGCAACTTTTCCCCTCTGTTGAGATTGAAGAAAATAACGCGAGTGATTTTTTTTTTTTCTTTCATGTTATTGTTTCTTTTAATTCTCTGCATAGATTTGAATTAGCTAGAATGAAACGAGTTCATTCTGTCTCTTAACATTCTTTCTTCCCATGGACAAAGGAACAATTCCCGATTATTTGCACCAGGTCGCATTTCAAAATAATGTTTGTGCCTCATCCTGGAATGGCACGGGAGGACAGAATGCTTGGAACAGTGGGAGAAATCAAATCAATTGGTTAATTGTTCCTAATATAGGAAGGGATAGACTTGGCTCAGCTCTTCACAACTGGTTCTGAAAATGAGTGGAATCAAGCCCAAGAGTGCTGCTGCTTACAAAGTGCTGTGAAAATATCACAGAAGCACAGAATGGGTTGGGTTGGAAGGGACCTCAAAGCCCATCCAGTGCCACCCCTGCCATGGGCAGGGACACCTCCCACTGTCCCAGGCTGCTCCAAGCCCCAATGTCCAGCCTGGCCTTGGGCACTGCCAGGGATCCAGGGGCAGCCCCAGCTGCTCTGGGCAAATATAAAATAGTTTTGTAAAACAGTCACAGTCTAAATGATGATCCTGAGCCTTCACACAAGCAAGAAGAAATGGAAAAATCCAGCACTCTGACATCACCAGGCCTTAAAAGCATAACAAATTCCTCTACAAAGCTATACTGTATTATGGAGAGTGCAATTATTTTTAAAGTTATGATGATTTGTTAAACCTTTTTTAAAGCTTACAGGTCAGTTCCTATTTAAAATGGAAATGGATATATTTTAATTAAGCACTCCTTTAATTATGGGGCATGAAGACTCCCGTAGAGCATAGAAATTTTCTTTTTTTTTTTTTTTTTAGTTGGTTGGTTGATTTTGAATATTAAACAATTGTGGGTTCACTTCAGCATTTTATGCAGTTACCAAATTGTGCAATTTTTACAATAAAATGATTTTCAGTTTTCAAAACAGCAGAAAGTTGCAACTTTCTATTCCTATCAAAATCCTCTTATTCCATTCTTCTGCAGTTTATTTTGTGGGTTTGGTAAATCATTCCCAGGTGTGCTAGCTGTAATCACTTTGCCTGATATCTACACTATTTCCCCTTAAAATTTAATGCATGATGGCTGAGGACAAGAGTGAAGAGTACAAACAGCACAGAGAAATAGCAACACATATTTGAAGACAGTTAAAGAGATTATTTCCTTATCATGACAGCAAAATGGCTTTATGCACTGTACATTCATTATCATTCTGCATGTTCAGAATGCCATTTTTCCCCTCTCCAGAGCACATTGATTCCTGGTTCCCGTGTCCCAATGCACTGAATTCCAACACTGAAACAAAAATCAGCACTCTGCCTGTGAGGTGGTGTGATTTTCTGTGAGCTGTGTGTATGGCTGAGGTAAATCTGACCGGTCACCTACAGAGATGAGGGTGCTTGGGATAAAACAGTCTTCTTCAAAGTGCACTGTCCTTACATAATTAATTTTTTACCATTGTTTATATTGATCCCTTGGCCATTTCATTGTCTGACTACAAACACTTCTTTCCCAGAGCCGCAACTCTTAAATATTTGATAGAACAAAAAGAGCTGTCCTGTTAAGCAGGTTCAGCCACGTACTGACAGAATTTTGCTCTGCTGTGCAGATCAAAGGGAAAACAAGAGCAAATCCCAGAATCCAAGAATCACTGATGCTGGAAAAGCCCTCCCAGCCCATCGAGCCCAAGCTGTGCCTGATGCCCACCTTGTCCCCAGCCCAGAGCCCTGAGTGCCACCTCCAGCCCTTCCTGGGACACCTCCAGGGATGGGCACTCCAAACCTCCCTGGGCAGCCCCTGCCAAGGCCTGAGCACCCTTTCCATGGGGAAATTCCTGCTGCTGTCCAACCTGAGCCTCCCCTGGCCCAGCCTGAGGCCGTTCCCTCTCCTCCTGTCCCTGTTCCCTGGGAGCAGAGCCCGACCCCCCCCGGCTGCCCCCTCCTGTCAGGGACTTGTGCAGAGCCACAAGGTCCCCCCTGAGCCTCCTTTGCTCCAGCCTGAGCCCCTTTCCCAGCTCCCTCAGCCTCTCCTGGGNACTGGACACAGCCCTCGAGGTCCCTCAGCAGTGCCAGCACAGGGGACAGGCCCTGGTCCTTTGGGACACCCCATGGCTGGCACAACCCAGGTGCCGTTGGCCTTCTCAGTCACCTGGCCACGTGCTGGCTCTGTCAGCCCCTCGTGTCCAGCCCCTGTCCCAGCACCCCCAGGCCTTTCCCACCAGCAGCTTCCCAGCCCCTCTGCCCCAGCCTGGAGCATTCATGGGGTTGGGGTGACCCCAGGGCAGGACCTGGCACTTGTCCCTGTTGTCCCTCACACCGCTGGCCTCAGCCCATGGATCCAGCCTGTCCAGATCCCTCTGCAGAGCCTTCTTGCCCTCCAGCAGATCCACACTCCTGCCCGAATACTTCAGGAATGCCTCAGAATGCCATGCCAAGGCTGTCTTTTCAGTTTCCCTTTTGCAACGTCACTTCCCCGCCATCGCCCGTGTCTGGGAGCAGCAGGCTGATATCCCACAGCTGCCATCTGCACAGGAATGAGCAGGACGTGAAGGATTACCATGAAATCCTCACCACAACGTCAATAGTCTAAGCCTTGAGCAAGGCCCGAGTTGAAGTGTTGCTGGTAGATTTATGCCTTCATCCAGCTGAAATAATAGTTTTCTGAGGCTGAGAGAAATTAGGGAACTTCATTAAAGCTGCCATCATGGACAAATTTTGCAATGAAGGGCGCGCACTTGATGGATGATGCTGTGTGCTTAAGTGCACTGTCTGATTTAGAGTTCAAACCTTTTGTAGTACACTCCATGAAGATAAAATATTTCGTGCCACTGTGTTTTGGGCTCTATATTTTTGACAATACGTTTCATGCCTCATTTGCCACCAAAGTAATGAGATTTTAGTCAATGTTCAAAGACTGACTTCCCATTTTTCATGGCAAAAACCCAAATGGGTTATTTTTCTCCACTAGTGTACAGCTAGTTCATGGAAGCCCTGAGGTATATGTGGACCTTGAGGCAGCCAAAGTGTAAAACACTGACTTCACAACACAAAGACAAGAAGCAAAAACTCTGATCAATGACTGGAGCTGCCCATTGGTTCCAAGGATATGGTTTCCCATTTACACTTTTCCTAAAATATCAGGGTGCACTGACACAACAGAAATCTTATCAGAAAACAACTTCTAATGTATCCAGATATGAAAATATAGATCATGGACCATTTGTTAAGTGTTAAATTATTTTTCTCTCCCAGCTCTAGTTTTGCTTTCCCGAAGACACCCGGGAAAATATGGATTGTGAAACAACCCAGAAAGCATTGCCTGAAACACTGATGATAATTTCCCTCCTTTTTCATAGAATGAATTATACCTCAAACAATTCTGCTGAGTACTGAAATCAATGCAGTGTGTACCCATATGTTCTGTCAAAAGACACAACAGTCTTTTTTATTTGCAGAAATGAAAGATAGGGGCTTTTCTGACACTTTTACACCTCTTACCATGCAAACTCCAGCATGGTCTTTTACAATGCACACATATAGTCCTACAATGAAATTCTGAATATAAAGATAAGAGGAAAGCAAACACAGTGGGAAAAAAACATAGTTCAAAGAACTGGAGTGGCCTCGAATCCATCAGGCTTGCCTTCAAGTGGTTAACAAGGAGTTTGCCCACACTGTAATCAACAGTACCAACAGTTTAAATTGCTAGTTTGAGCAGGTATGGAGTGAAATGCTAACTGGAGTACAAACAGTAAAGAACAAGGCAAAAATGCAGCTTTGTGCTGTAGCCAGGCTGGCCATTACTGAATAATCTGACTTAAAGCTGCACTTTAACCACTTTATGCTGTACAGAGCCAGAAAAAGCACTAGAGATGCAAGAGATTTATGAGATGCTTTAAAAAAAATGTTGAAATAATAATTGATTGCATGAGCTGCCTTTTGTGCCCTACGGACTATAAAGCAATGTTAGAAAAAAAGAACTGCCTGGTTTCAAAAGGAAGGTGTGAGCACTGTGGAGGGCTCTGACACTTCAAGAAAAGGCTAACAATCACTAATCATTGTTAAGAAAGGCTGAATACTGCAAGCTCAAATAAATTAGCAGCTGCCAATTGTAAAAAAAGAGTGGTTTTAAATTTAAGAAAAGTTTTAATGGCAGTTCCAGCGTTTCTGCTTCCTCAACCCACATTTCCATGGCCAAAGCTCAAGCACAGATACTGATCATATGCCACAACCTTACTAATATAGGGCTTCTTGCAGCATGCAACACACGATGTCTAAGAATGACTTTTGCACCCCAATTTCACCCATTCCAGAACTGGGCATGATAAACCCCCCGTATAAGAAGGACTCTACATCTACAAAGGGTAAAATCACAACCTGATCTGAGGACACACCACGGTGACATTGATTTTGGAGGCTAAAAGGTTTTTCTAGAGCACTTCCCTTCTGCACAGCTGTGCAGGAACGTCATGGCATTGCTTTCTCCTGACTATTCAGGATGTAAGGGTGTGCAGGACTCCAGGACAAAACAAGAGGGAAAACTAGAATTAACAACCAAAGTGGCACCTGAGCTGCAGCTGCAGCTTATGGAATCATATTTACAGCATGTTCCCTGTTCTCTCCTCGTTCAGTCATAGGCACCATTCCCCCACATCCCACTGCAGCAGTGCCCTGTAAGCTGGATATAGGGATAGGATCCTGGAGAGGCTGAGGATAACACAGAATAAGACTATGGAGCTGTCTAGCCTCTCCCAGCCATTCTGGCATCACTCATGCCCATCTGTTCCCTTTCATGCTGCAGTCCAGAGGGAAGCAGATGGGACCTACTCTGCTTTCTTCTTCTGAAACTCATATTCATTATAACCTAATTTTTAAAATGACAGTCTTGCTGTCAGCAATGCTGCTCAACCAATTTTTTTCCTCTCTACAGAAGCAAAAATAAACTTTACAATAATAGGCTTTGCCCGTGAGGGTCAAAATGTTAAAGAGACACTAACAAGTGAACCATCTTCTCATCCCTGGAAGCAATCTTGTTTCCATTCCAAGCCTGGGACTGGATCCGGGCATGACTCCCTAACATGTGGTGTGGCTGATGCTCCTCTGATATTTTTCAGCAAAGACAGAGGAGTGAATGTTTTTTCTCCTGTGTCAGGAGCTGCTGCTCGTTGCGCTGGCTGCCAGATCGCCAGCTCTGCTCCTCGCCGACGCTCTGCTCTCAGGGAGGCACTGCCTCAAACACTTGGCTGTTTCACCAGGACTTGTGTTTAATAAGTCTTTAATAAGTTTTGCTTTTCCAACCTCATTAAAAGACTCCACAGAAAAATCACTGGATGGAGAAACAGTGATGCTTTCTGCTTGTGGGTGTGAGTCTAGGCCCGTATTTTAAACAAATCCCATTCCATTTGATGATAACTTTCTGCATGATCTCAGGGTATAATGTCCCCCTCCTCTTTGTCCCTGAACTAAGCACACAGCAATTCTCTCCTGCCACTTTAATTAGCAGTCTTCCACACTGTTTTTCAGGTGGTTTATTCTTTTGTTAGGCTGGAAAGAAGATAATATCATCAGCTATTCTTTTCCCCCTGTTCTTTTACTCAAGGAAGTAATTTAATATTAAAAATTTTGCAAACAGAAAATACTCAAATCCGATGACTGCCACCATTTATTGGAACACATCTGAACATAAGTATCTGTGAAATGTTTGACTTTTAGTATTTCCTTCTCTTACGCTGTGGGAATGTGCTGATTCAGGCATAGGTAATTGCCCATTAAAATGGATTTGGTGGTCCTGTGTCAGACCAGTTCAGGTTCTACCACTGTCCTGTGGCACTTACATCTCAAACCACCTTCTCATTGATCATTCCTATCCAGGTCAACGTGAAATAAATGAAAACAAATCATGATGGAAGAGACACACGACAGCCAAGTGTTCACCCTTCTCCTGTTACCTTGAGGGCGTAACAGGGAATCTGTGGCTATGAATGAATAGAATTTTCCTTCTGTGCTCATCCCTGTGCGACTGGGGAGCTGTGGAGCAGGAGAACAGGGCATAAATAGGTAACAAGGATAAACAGGGAGAAATGCTAGCAGACAGAAGTGCAGCTCATTAGCAAAGCTCCCACGACTTCCCCGTGCATCGCCTCAGTCCGACCTACAGCCACGACACATTTTTCACACTGCTGCATCTTAAGCATCAGCCCTGCTGATTGATTCCTTTGTGTTGTCCTGACATATTTTCCTACCCTGGTATTTTTTAAGTGGGTGGAAAAACCAAAATATTGAAGAAGCCCAGAGTGACACAATCCCAGAATCCTGCCCTTCATCTCTTTGCAATGGAATACAAAAGAACTTTGCAAATTATAGGTCTTCTCTTTGTGCTTTTTTCTCCCCATGAATTTGACCTCAGGTTCAGAACATGTCTTTATGCCTTCTGGTAACCTTGACTATTATCTGGGAGTATGCAGAATCTTAAACATTCCTCATTCCCCCAAGTAAGCTGGCAAACGTTGCAGCCTGTTCCATATACATGAGGCGCTGCGTGTAGTGCTGATGAATCGGGCACACACAGCCCCGCTCTTGCCAACAGGCAGCAGTGGTTATCACTTCCCTTTCACACTGCTTAAGTAAATTATTTATTACCAGTTCAATTGAATTTTAAAATGCAAAAAAAAATATTATATTAGTTGCCTTAACTGGAAACTCTAATTTAATTGGGTTTTCTCCCCCTAAATGTTTAACGTATTTAAATGTAAGGATTTGAAAAGAACATTGAGGGAGTATTTAAAAATAAAGCAGTGATACAGCACACGGTTTGTTGCTGGAGTGGAAAGGTCCTAATTTACAGCATGTGATCATGCAGCACATGCAATTAGAGCATATCTAATACATATCCATATTTTGTTTTATATAATATATTTAGCTTCTCAAATAAATGAGAAGAGTGTTCAGAGCTCCTGCAGAATTCTCCTGCCCAACTGCATTATCAATTCTCTCATCCTCTCCCTTTCTCTTCAGGGTTATAAATCTTTGTTCCTCTTTGAAGAAGTTGCATTAATATTTAATTGGAAAACTTCATAAAATGTTAGAAAAATATTACACCAAACACAGAGTAATGCCCAAGAGAGTAAACAGCAGGATTTGTGTTATGGAGTTTAGCTGCGCATTTGCATTTCCTTCTAATATCACTGACCTACTAAAAAAAAATCGCTCTCATTCTCACTGTGCACAGGAAATGTGGTTTTGTCTGAGGAAATTAAACCCATGGAAAAGATCCGCCTGAGTTCCATTTACCTTGGCCGTTTTGGGATGGATGCTTAAAAGCCATGGGCTTGTTTTCAAGGCATTAAAGAAAAGCTTTATGAAGTAACACTCAGCAATTTGGGATACTCTTCATTGTGCACAACTCTTCCCTTTGAATTAATATCTCCTATTTTTTACCACCAGCGCACCATAACTCTGACATTAAAGCTATTCAAGTACTGAAGACTAAGCTCTAGATTAACCCGACATGATTTGATTTATTTATGACAGAGAAGTATCACTGAGAAGAACAAATAACTCAAAAGATTCACTTTGAAATGAGCAAATTTAAGGTCTATTCATGTGTAGCTTTTAATGTGTGCAATTCATGAATTGAACACATTTATGTTACATGAAGGTGGAGGGAATATGTTGCATTTATTAATGTATTAAATTTAATCATTGATAAACCCAGTATTCAGACTTTTGTTTTTACTTTAAAAACACTTGATGTCGAGCATTACATTTTTAAATAATTGGGCTAAAAAATCTGCTTATGAATCCAACTGCTTGAATTTTAATGCCCATATTAACGCTTTCACAAAATCCAAACAAACATCTGCGCACAGAATTTGCTTCTCAATGAAAATGTAGAACCCATGTCAAACCAGTGACAGTTTTGTGTAACAAGTGAGGAGTCAATCTCTAACACCAAGCAATCACTTTCCCAGCCAACACCGTTTTTCCCTGATTTTGCAATCACTCAGATGTGACTCCAGAATTAACATCTGTGTCTGTGTAGTTTGAGCTTTTTCAAACACAGACCTTGCACTGATGTCTCAAGTGGGATCCTGCTCCATATCCCAAGTCCCACATGAGTACTTGTTCCAATTTTGAGAGTCCAAGCTGTATCTTTCCTTCTGAAAGAGCTCTGTATTTGGGACAAGCACAGAATATGTAATAGAGGCTCTGTGCAGATCCTCTTTGGCTTAGAAGGAACATTTTATCTTTTATCTTAACATTTCTTATTCTCTGCAGAGTAACTGAATGTGAAGTTTCACTTTTGCAAGTACAAATTTCTCTCTCAGACCAGAGCAGAGTCAGAGAATAAATTCGTCCCCTGCAATTCCCTTTGTCCAGTTTTTCTGCAATACTGTCCAATATAAAATGCCTTGTAAAATATTTTTGTCATTTTTTGGTTTAGAGTGCATTTCACTCTTGTACTGAGCAAAGCCTTTAGATTTACTGAGCAACAGCCACTGTTTTGGAACTCGGTAACAACAGATATACCTCACTAGGAACTGAATTCCAGTATCTAAAATCCTCCTGAAAATCAACATTCTTTCAAGTTGGAAACACCATGGGCGAGGCATTAAAAAATATAATTACTACATGTCAAAGACTATGGTTGCACTTTATTATTTTTTTTTATTTTATTTTCTCCAACTGCAATACCAGGGTTTGCAAAATGCCTTAAAGGTGCTTTTAAAGAAAAAACAGTCCAGCCATTCAAAGGGTAGTCAAAGCATTACTATTTTATAATAGTATAATTTCTTGCTGAGCCTTTACTTCCTCCTTTATTTCGGTGTCTCTTCCCAATAGCTGTTTTTCCTATTCCTTTATTCATTTTTCTATTTTCTTCCCTCAGCAGGCATAAAAAATGTTGTGAAATTGTGCTTTTGCAAACTAACTGTAACTGGTACGAAGGAAGAAAGATTTTCTGTGTTTAAAGAGCAACAACTGATAGAAGACTGTCAGAAAGAGGAAGAAATCTGTTTTGTCCAGTTCCTGTTTTTGAACTGATCTAAATTTTGCTCCTTTGTCATGTGAGTTACATTAATGTACGAGTCGCTTCTGAATTTGGGCTGTCATTTTTTACCATGATCGTTGTTTAAAGGTTCAAATAAATCAGAAGGTGAACCTGTCCTCCTACGGTTCCCAAGCTTTTGATTCTGTAATTCAAGTTCCCTCACTGGCGCACTCCAGAATTTTGTTCCTGCTGTTCATTGCTGTGATTCATTATTAGCAGACTTCCTTGATGCTGATTTTTTTTCCTCAAACATTAGCACCCAGAGAGTTATGCTCATCAGGTGAAAGATCTCTGACCACAATATCTGTGTGCCCAGAGAATTCCATTGCCTCCTGGGGAAAAAGCAGGGAAGATTCAGGTCTGCTACAAGTGTGTGCCTCCATAGTCACAGATGAAGAGGGAAGGGCACTTCAGTCAGGTCTCCACAGAACCCCAGAATCATAAAGGATCATCCAGTGCCACCC
>VZTA01008344.1:0-16092 GCA_013398855.1 Mohoua ochrocephala | reverse complement strand
CTGAGGGGTCTCCCTTATGCTGTCAGTGTGTCCCGGAACAAGTCAGTCCAACTGTCCTCCAATTCAGAGAAACCGATCAGGGAAGGGTGCCCCTAACTGACAGACTGGCTGGGCACAAGGATCTTGGCTTTCCTGGGGCACTGACAGACAAAGCAAATACTAAGGGCCAAGGAAATCTCCCATTTTCATGTGACAATAGAAAAAGTAATGTCCTGGAAATTGCAGAAAGAGAGGAGGTAGCATTAGGTTTGTATACGGAGTTAAAGCATGTGTAATGAAGGCATGGCAAAAAACGATACAGGAAAATCAGGAACAAATGCATATATGAGCAATAAAGGGTAGTCAGTGGGGATTTATACTCATATGGGCCTCCAAAAGAGAGTATTTTGAGGATGTGTGATTACATGGGTTTGTAAGAACAGGGATGACTTTGCTTTTCCTTCTTTCATATGCTCTATTCACTTATCCATGTAATACACAGCTGACTTCGTGCCTGCAGCTTAATTATCCCCTATCAAAGCTTCCCAAGAAATGCTCTCTTGTAGTGTATAATACTAATGCACTGTCTCAAGTGACTTAGCGTTTTTATTTTACTTTGAAGCTATCTATTGTCTTACAGTAGTGTGCCATACGAAACCTAAATGGAGAACTCACAAGCTTCCATTCAGAACTACCAAAAAACATACTATTGCCATCAACACGGCTTTCAGGTTAATTTGCCTGTTCTTGCTCCCTGATGCATCCCCTTGCATGGAAGGTCTCTTTTCTTTAGCTGCAAAGGAACCAGAGCATAGAAAGTTGAGTCTTAGGCTGGGAGTTAGAGACCATCACCTACAATTACACTACGTAAGTCCATCTCTAGGAAGCTGACTTCACTTCATCTGCATCTTTGAGCAGCATCTTAAATAACAGAACACATGTATTGGATTTATTCTAATCTACTCTCTCAGCTAAATTTTCCTCTTAATTGTCAAATAAAAATGAAGTTCTTGCACTGTATAAGCAGGTTTTCCTGTTTTAGCCTGCAGTAGTACCCTGGTTTCCACTACTGTACCCCTCACTCTATGCTGCTCACAAAGCGATTTTGGTGCTTGTGAAATATAATACTTTTTAAGGAAACTTATATATGTATTAAATAATTTCCACCTTAAAATGCAGCAGTAATAGTCTGAAACAGTGAGTGATGCCTGAACAGCTCTGGAACACAGGCATAATGGAAACATGCTGAAACTAAATAAAGTAGTCCAAAGCAAAGCTGATGAACAAAATGCAGCGCTGAACATCATCTCCAGTTGTAGAGATGTCACTAAAAACTACCTCAATCTTTTGGGTTGCTTTTTTTCACCAGTCTTCTTGCTAATATTCAGAAAACAAAGATCCCTCTGAGGCTCCAGCATCTTTAGTTTCTAGTATTATTCTTCTAGTTCATTAATTCACTGATTATAGATGTCTATGACAGACTAATATTATCAGATAATGCATTAGATGATTGCTGAATTTTTAATTTAGAGATCCGTAGCAAAGTTTCCCACTGCCACATGTTACCTTCCAGGATATCCAACAGTCTATCAAAGAGTTTCTGCTGTGGTTTGGATGGTTCAACCAATTTAGTTCTAATAGCTGTAATTACTGACCTAGTGTCTTTATCTCTTGCAGACCTAACGTCTTTATCTCATTATTGAAATTTAACTCCTTTTTTTTATTAACAGTCTTATTCAAGCACCTGTGTCATTCAGATAGAGATCTAATTATAAAATTTGATATCTCTTCACATTTACATTTCAAGACCTTCATCATCTATTTCTTCCACGAGACCTACTTACATTTTTGGAAGTAGTTCTGTCAACTGTCCAATTTTTTTATTGTTTTATTTCCAAACTCTGTGTTTCTACGGACCACATTAAAACATGCAATATACTTAGAGCTTATAACACATGACAATGTAAACAGATAGTACTACGATATGTTTTTCTACTTGGAGTACTTATATGAATGTAAAATAGGTGTGAAACCAATCTTATAGCCCCCCTTTTTTCAAGACTACTTCAGAGCCAAAGCAGAATCATAGAATCATTTAGGTTGGAAAAGACATTTAATCAAGCCTAAGTATAAACCTAACCCTGTCACGTTTACTATACACCTTTTCCCTCAGTACCACATTCACACATCTTTAAATACCTCCAGGGATGGTGACTCAGCTACTTTCCTGGACAGCTTGTTACAATGCCTGACAACCCTATCGGTGATGAATTTTTTTCCTATTATTCAGTGTAAACCTCCTCCGGTATAACTTAAAGGACATTTTCTCTCATCATGTCATTGGGAGAAGAGTCACGTCTCACCTAGGAGAAGAGATTGTCCCCCACTTTGCTACAACTTCGTGTGGCAGTTGTGGACACTCCCCTGAGACTCCTTTTCTCCAGGCTACATGAAAGCAGCCGCCCCTCACAGGACCTGTGCTCCAGACTCAGGCCCTTCACCTGCTCCGTTGCCCTTCTCTGGTCTCACTCCAGTACTCCAGTCTGTCTTGTAGAGAGGGGCCCAGAACTACACACAATGAAAAAGAAGAAAGGGCTTGCTGAATTGCAGCACTAAATAATCTCAGGTTTAGAAGAGAGATACTGTGGAACCGCATCCTTACCTACACAGTGTGTGAAGTACGTTTTGCAGTGAATAGGAAGGCTTGTGCTTTTGTGTTTATGTGATCACCCCGTTGGTTGAGGTCTCATTTTACTGCAGTCGCACTTAACAAAATTTCATTACACCTAAAGGTGTAGCAGTTTTCAGCTGCTAGAAACGGCACAGTAAGACAGTGTTGAAATGGTAA
The DNA here is from genome assembly GCA_013398855.1 of Mohoua ochrocephala. NCBI lineage: Eukaryota > Metazoa > Chordata > Aves > Passeriformes > Acanthizidae > Mohoua > Mohoua ochrocephala. The sequence continues at coordinate 13,265 of VZTA01008344.1, read as the reverse complement.
AGCCTTTGTTGCTTATTTTGCAAGGGTTTAGTCAATGTGTGTAGCAGACATTATTTTTTTTACAGCACATTAATGATCTTTTATAAGACAGTAAATGTTTTTCATATTTGCTTTTATTGCATATTAGTGCTCCCCACCTTTTCCCCACACACACCCCATTTTATGCCAAGTGTTCTGAACTATGTGTTTCTGTCTGTTGCCTGTAAGATAATCAAGTTTCTTGTCACTCCCTTTTTTGCACATTTGGTTGCACAAACTTCCAGCGGGCATTTATTTGCTCCATCTTTAACTTAACTCCTACACTCTTGACCTTTACTTCTATTGAACTTTAAATTTTGCAGATTCCATTTCAGATCTGTAGAAGGCATGGCAGAAAAAAAAATTCTGACTATACCAAATTATTCTAGTAAAATATATTATTTCCAAGTACATAGCTTGTCCTGACTTCCTTGCCTCTCCAAGGTAAATGAATATTAACTTTTTTTCCTTTAAGTTATAAAAAAAAAAAAAGCAAAACATGTTTTTCCTACACATAAAAGTTTTTGTGAAGTGTTGACTTCACTAAGTGCTCTGAGATTCTGAAATGAATTACCATATCTGAGGCAGATACAGACAAGTTAATACAAAATGTTTTCCCATTCCACTTACATACGTAAGACTTAAATGTGAATGTGAAAATAATGTGAAGCCAATAATGCCTCACTTCCTTTTCTATATAACCTCAGTGATACGGAAATTAAAAAGTCCTTATATACAATAGCACCATATCATGTGACTAGGAAGTAAAGAGAAAGCACATGCTCCACAAAGTGATTTATTTCTAAAAAGTAATTTTAATACCAACATGATATATATGCTGTCACATGGGTTCTTGAAGATCAGCTTAGTCAAGGATGTTTAAGTTCCTTGATGGTATCAAATTACAAACAATGCCACGAAATTACAGGATCGGTCAAAATTGTTTAACTTTTCTTCAATGCTTTTTTCAAAAGCATTCAAAGCTTCTAGCAGATGACTTTATGGGCCAATGAGATGAGTTCCCATGAAAAACCTTCATGTACTTATCTATTTGTGTTACTGGAATGCATATATCCAGTCTGAAAGCTACCTGTCTGCTATTCCACTCTGGCATTTTCCAAAAGTAAAACATCTCGTTCATTTTTGTGTATAGAAAGTACTACATAGAAGACATGCGAACATAATTCCAGCTTTATATCTTTGTCATCACGAAAAGATTCAACAAGAAGTTGAAAATAGTTATAAAAAGCCATATTTATGATGTGTTTGTAACACAAGCACATAACAGAAAACAAATTTGTGTCAAAACTCAGAGGTAAGGAAATAGATATTTCTTGCTTAATGAAAAAAAGGAGTTGGCAGATTGCCAGTAGATACGATGCATTTCTATAATTTAAAAAATATCTAAAAGGAAAATACAAAAGACAAATAAGAACAGTCACACTGCATAATATAACAAGTTCCTTACTGAGTCTTTTAGTTAATTTTCCCATTTCATCCGCAAGCAACACCTGTCAAAGTCAATCAATGCAGTGCTGGCTGTTTGCTGAAGCAGTGCCAGTTCCTAACAGTTATATATAAGCCAGCCAGAAGTAGATGGTCTATTAATTTTCTGGAATTGGTATCTTGTGACAGAAGAATATAAATTTCAAAAATAATTGCTATCAGGTTAAGTGGAAGACTCGTTCCATTTATTAGATAAACATGTTGATGCATCTCTCTTCAGTAAGGCACAGTAATTGAGTAGCATAATAATCAATGTTTAAGTCTCTATTTCAAATCAGGACTCCTTTTAACTCAGCTGATACTCCACTGAGCAATTTGCCTGTGTTAGTAGACATATGATTAAGTATAAGTTTAGAAATGTTTTACATTTGTCTATATATCAATCTAATCAAATCTTGCTGCATAATCATTAAGTTTACTGTAAGAAAATAACTGAAGGACTACAATATATTATTATAACAGTCTAATTACTGCATAGTTAAGGTCATGCCTTTCCTTACTGGAAGAGTTCTGTGAGCTACTTAAGATAGTTAAGCTCATATAATCAATAAGACATTTTAGAATCTGACTACTGAACATGTGTTATCCTTGGCATCATCTATGTACTCTATCTTGGCACTGCATTTATAGAGAAAAATGTGAGTGTACTTTCTGTAGAATATGCCTGAAAAGCAATATAAAACCTGAAACTGTGGTAATTTATGGAGTAACTTCATGAAAAATCAAAGGAGAAGAAAGCTAACAATAAACATAATGCAGTGAACTACAAAAAAGGTCTAGTAAAAGGTTTTTCTCATGTTTTTACAATGAAGGAAATACAAAATTTATATCAAAAATAAATAAGAAAAAATGTGTAACACAAGTTTTGCAGGACTTATGATGAGCATATGCATCTGCTTTGCCCTTCACTTCTGGTGAAGATAATTGTTTAAAATCTACTTCCCAGTCCATAGTTAATTTTTATCTTTTACTTTTGTTTCTTTTTTTATGTTATACTTATAAATCACTGCTAACTTTTCTTGAAGTAATATAGATTAAAATTTATAAATTTATGGACCAAAAAAACCCTTTTTAAAAAGTATACCATTTATTTATTTGTGGTTAAATTAAACATTTTAGAGCAATAAAACAAGGAGAATAGTAAATAAATGGGTTCAGGAATCAAAGTTGAAATGAAAGAATGAATGTGTGGAGAGATAATTGGACTTGTTTTCTGTTTAACTTATAAGGAACTTTCCATAACAGTAGATGGATGAGATCCATCTCCCAAAGCTTGGGAAATAAGGAGACATTTGAATAGGCAAAATGTCAGCGAGCAGGGAGAGGCTGATGTTCATGCAGTTTAAGTATTGACTTACTGTGTGCACGGAAATTCCATGGATGGATTTGCAGCTTTTGCCAAGACAAATTTTGAAAACCAGTTTTTGTATGAGGAAAAGTAAGGGCTTTTTTACTCTGGATTGAAAAGGGAAGATACCTTGTACAGACTGGAGAGGCCCTTGCTTTGCATGCAGGGTAGCCCACAGGACTTAAGGTACTGTCAAAGCTGCACAGCGCAATTCCAAAAAGAAAATCAAGTATTCAGTAGTTCTATCTACCCAGTCACTACCCAAAAACTCACTATTCTTTTACAAGATGAATTATTACCGTAGTTAAATGGAGGAATTTTAGAATAACTTTGGACCGTATATATTGTTTTCTCTTTAAAAAACCCTAAGTCTTCTAAACTAAAGACACTCTGTATGTGAGAAATACTGAAATTTTTTAATGTATCTGATGACTTTAAACATTTTTTCTGACATATCTTTGAAATGTCACTGCCCAAATAATGATTAGCAGGCTATTTTTCATTTATTGTTTTATACCACAGTGGATTTGAGATAATTCAAACTGATTCATGTCTAGTAGCTGTAGAACCATATATTTATGTCTGATATTAAATAATAGATATTGCTTGGATTTGAGTCATAACATTGAATTACTCTCATATGGTGACGCTTCTAGAAAAATATGGTAGGTTCATATGTTGTTCAGCATTGGATAAACCAACATGTGGGTATTTAATGAGCCGTTAGCTTGAGTATTGATTTATCAGTTATAATATAGACAGTGAATGCTTTAATATTTGCAATGTGCACAAAGCAAGCTTGAGTCTAAGCTACTCTGGTTTTGTCTGTGGACAGGTGAACCTAAACCTGCAATAGCTAGTCCAGTTTTGACAGTGATTTGGACTGTGCTTAAAAAATAGGAAGGTACATGTTGTTTCATTTTCTGACTGGTACAAGTGTTCTTTGCTTCATTCTTTGGAGCAAGAATTGTCACTTTATATACAGTGATAGTGATGCTGGAACACCTGTACTTTAAATGATACTGAATTTTGGTCTAGTAATAGTTTCACCTGCTCTAATGAGTTTCAAGCTCATTAACTTGAAAAAAACCTCAAAAAAACCCCAACAAACAAATAAAACTTTAGGATATCAATTTGTTATTAACAAATCTTCAAGAAGAATCTGTTTTTATTTGAAATAATATTTCTTGTGACAGTACATTGCATTGCTTTTCTTAAATGTGTGTGTGTGTGTGTATGTAATGGTTTAACCCTAGCCAGCCGCCAAGTACTAACTCCCACTACTGTCCAACACAGCAGAGCTGGAAAAGAAAGGTAAACTTCATGAGTTGAGATAAGAACAGTTTACTCTTTTAAACAAAATGAAATAAACTAGTCACAATAAAGGTACTAGTACTACCAATACTCTTACTTACAATGAAAAGCAGAGAGAGAGAAATGAAACCCAAGAAAGAGAAGGGATGTATGGCTCAGCTGCTCACCTCCTGCTGACTGATGCCCAGCCCATCTCCCAGCAGTGAACAGCAGCTCCCAGCCAACTTCCCCCAGTTTATATACCAGGCATGATGTCCTATGGTACAGAATATCCCATCGGCCAGTTTGGGACAGCTGTCAGGGATGAGCTCTCTTCTAGCTTCTTGTGCACCTGATGGCTGGCAGAGCACAGAAACACAAAAAATCCTTGGCTTAGTGTTAGCACTAGATAGCAACAACCAAAACATCAGTAATCAAAACATCAACAAACAACATTCAGTATTCTCATACCGAATCCAAATCACAGCACTGTACCAGCTATTCAGAAGAAAATTAACCCTATGCCAGCCAAAACTAGGATGTTTGTATCACACGTAACTTACATCAGGTAAAGCTAAAGCCTGCCTTAATTTCTGTGAAATAATATCTGCTTTTTGTGTTTTTTAACATGATAATACACTTAAAAAATAATGCATGGTGGTTTAACTATGTGACCTCTCCTGAATTCAATCGGCTGGACTCTTCTGGCACTCTCTTTTAACATAATATCATTAAATGAAGGAGCTACTCCAGTGCCAAACTCTGAAGACGACTTAGCTTCTGAATAACCTTACTTAACCGTATCTGCTTTAAATAAATTCCAAAGGACAGTGCCCATACTATGAACACACATTTTTCTTACCATCTCTCTCTATTTAAAAGGAACAAAACATTTAAAACGTTGGCAATGTGCATATGTGCGAGATGCAATTTTTTTGTTATGTTACTCAGTTTGTAGCCAGTTTAATAATTAATTTTGAACCACTTCTTGGGATCTAGCTATTTATGAATGTCATACATCAGCTAGTTTGTTTGCAACTTTGCAGATAATTTTAAGGCTTGATCTTAGCTATAAACCCCTTGCAAGGGGTTTATAGCACTTGGGGAATGCTATGTAAGAAAATGCATTCAACACTATGCTTCGTTTGCAATAACTGTTTGGAAGGCAAAATAATTTAGTACAGTACTTAATTATATCAAGTTTCAATCTGGTTAGTGGTAATTTTACTCATGCCCTCGATATGTCACTTTAGTTAGGTTATTATTCATTGAATAATAGTCTCCCTTTCTACCTTAGTAGGATGTTGGACAATCATTTGGAGAATGAAAACTTGCTATTTGAAGACAATAGAAAAAACTCTCATTGACCAATTGTGAACAAGATTTGAGAACTGTTATTTGTGCCATCTATACTATGTTTGAATTGATTTATACATTTATTAAGCTGACCTAATCAGCAAATGTTGAATATAAATTGTGCATAAGGTTCTGATCCAACTTGTTATTGTCAGCCATGCTACTTGTACCAAAATATTAGTAAAAATGGCAATTCATTTAGCAGAAAAAAATTGTAAGAAGCTTTAAAATCATATCATATTTACATTATTTTGGGGTCATTTAAAAGATTTTATTTTGATGTCATGATTGTATGTGGGAAAATGTCAGCAAGAACAGTTAAAAAAATTTAAAAGATTCATGAGTTATACTCCCCTGTGAGCTCCAATCAGAAATGAAAAGATTTTGTATTATGGAGACAGTAACTTTTGATATATCATATTCTTGATTTTGTTAGTGTTGAATTTGCTGAGATTTCTTCAGTCTGTGAGCTGAGGCAGATGCAAAGTCATGGTATTCAGAGCTGGAATGTGATGCTACAATGTGCACAGAGTCAAGGGCAGTGGGTGGAGGAAAAAATATATGGGCTACCACAATTCCTCTGTGGGACTGTAGTCACTGTCCCAGAACGTTGAGGTCAATTTCACCGCCTCTGTAACTTGCTTTCTGGGTAGTTTCTGTAGTGGAAGTGAAGATGAGTGTAATAGAGGTGAAGGTTTTAAGTAATTTCTGTCATTTCTGCCCTCTTACTTTTTCTTATTGAGATAATGTCAATTTCATTCAGTTTTTCCCTAAGTGGGTAGCCTAGTTTGAACTCTTCTCTCAAGCTCACCACAGGCATGTGTTGTGTCAAATTCCAGCACAATGTATGATTGATTCATTTTTCCTTTATTTTGATGGCACTAAAATATATGCAAATGATTAGATATCGAGGTTCTAAATATAATGAGCAAATTCCTACAAAATTAATTCCATTTAATCACTTGGAAAGAAAAAACCTTTTACTGCCTACACAGTAAATGGTTGAGTTTTTTCTCATGTTCAAAATATAGCTATCTAAAAGTGGTGGGAGATGTTAGAATTGAGGACTATTTAAAATTTTGCCTTCATTAATATCTCAGTTGGGATCAGGAGTGCATTTTTGAGTATATATCACCACTGTTCCCAGTTAAGACACTCTGCATCTTAAGTGATTTTCAAAGTTCATGGTCTCAAGAAAGCAAATGCATTGCTCCAGGAGTGCCTTTAATGCATGGCAGTTGACAGCAGAGGCTTTTACTAGCTCATGTAGACATAATGTTCATTAAGGTATCAGAATTCCAGTTCCACCGCACACAATTAAATTTGGCTGTTTCTTTTTTTGGGTACTGTCGTGCTTTTTTATGATTATATAATAATTCCAGCTGTATTTTGACTAAATGAGCTGTAGTATGCTTTTGATAACAACAGGGGTAGTACAACGTGTTCTAAGAGAAAAACACACAGGTCTAGAATACAAAAAATAGAAGCATACACTCCACTTTTGTCCGTCTTATTAATTAGGAAACACTTTTGCCTAATAAGCCGTGTTGTGTCAAATAAGAAATATTTTTCAAAGTGACTATTTTTCTTCCTAGTTTTGACTTCAGCTGCCTGCAATGAAGTCCCTGTAGGTGCACATAAAAGTAAACCTGCTATCCTGTTTCAGAAATGTTGGCAATAGTCTCCCCACTTATTTGCTAGAGAGGAAAGAGAGAAAGGAAAAGTAGGAAAATAAGATACAGGAAAAATTATTTCTGTGACCTTTTCTAGGACTCATAAATAATTGGATTATTTGCCATACAGACAACAAATATTTTCCTGTTTGAAGTATCTTAGAGGAAGAGCAGCACTAGCAGCAACCAGACTTCTTGTGTTCAGTCTGAATAACTGCAGGCAGGTACTTACTAGTCAACACAGGATCTGAATTGAGCCTGACAAGATGTCAGTACACCTACCGACCTACAGTGTGTTTATCTTAATATTGTTATTTTCCTTTACATGCTATAGAAAAAGATCCATACTCTTCTCACAATGATTTATCCAGTACAAGAGAATTTATACTTGTTTCACGTGAAATAGTTTTGGCAGCAGGGGCACAAAACACATCATAAAATGACAAAGACCGGTACCTGCAATGTCTGAAATATGTTATGCCTTAAGCTTTCTAGCCTTATTTTGCCATTCCAAGAATAGATCTTGAGGACTGTGGTCAAAGTTCTTTCTGGCAAACATCTCTTGCTGCTCGCAGTGACCTTTCTATAGAAAAGTAAGATTGTTTATTACGTGATATGAAGGATTCTAATTGGTGAATTTAAGAGCACATGTATCTGTTGTTTTTTTCATACAGTTTAAATAGCTACAGATAGATTTTCTGGAGGGGCCAACCTAACAAGTATTTGTTTGTTAGCTGCCTGCAGTGGCTTCATAATAACACACTACCGGACTTGGTGTTCGCGGTAAAGAAGAATTTCAGTTTTAAGCATGAGGAATGTGGTGAGTAAGCAAGCAGGAGGAGAAGTGTATGCTCTAAGGGAAAGGTCAGCAGCTTTCAAGCTTATTATGCTACACCAGATATCGTGGTTAAAGCAGCCACTACAGCATAATTGGACAAAAGGTCGAAAATGTGTGAAATGATGTCATGATCCAGTACTTCGGTGTTTCAAATTGTGTATGGCTAATTACTGCCCAGTTCCTCATCTTTACTGCCTCTGAGTTTTTTAATGACTTTGGCTTGTTGATCTGCTGTTCTTCCTTTCTGATTTGATTAGATATGAAGCAGAAACATGTAGTCTATACCAAAATTATCAAAAATTCATGGGTGAGCATGTTGTTGATCAATCAAGAGCCATTATAGAACAAACAAACCAACAAAAAAAATCTCATCCTCCTCTATTTTAGGGAAAATCCCAACAAATAGCATCTTATTTTGCTATGGAAATTCAAAGCAACTTATTAAAAATTGTTGGACATCCAACGGTCAGTTTTGTTTACATATCTTAAAATTCTTCTCCCTCTTTTCCTCACTCTATTATCATAGGAGGCCTGATGTTTGCTTCAGAAAAAAATACTTTGGGGGAAAAAAAAAAGGAGAAGGAAAGAAGTTGTAGTCTTGTTCTAAAATTTTTAGGATGTTAATTCACAGTCATATAAAGTATATTCATTGTGCCATTGAACTCGAGAAATTTCACAGAAATGTTGTAAAATGTGTAGCACTCTGCATCTACTGGAGAAATATGTTGTCTCAGGTTTCCAGTCTATTGAGTTTCTACTGATTAGGTATTCTCTTCTTGTCAATCTGGACTCCCACTGTCGCTCATTGTATAAACAGGTACATTTTTATTAGTGTGTCTGCAAATTCCAAGGTTATGGAATTCCCAATTGGATGCAAAACACTCTGCTTAGTGTCAAAAAGACATTTGCAAAAGCTGTATAAGGGTTGCAGCCTGTGATTAGTCATACTGGTATAGAACAATTTTGGTTCCAAATTGCTCATTCTCTTTCTCACAGCTCAGAATATCGTATTTTAATTTGAGAAATCTGGCATTAGCAAGCAGTAATGATACTGGAAACAAGAAATCACTTATTTGTTAAACCAAACCACTATCAGATGTAAGCAAGGTGCTTTTGCCCCTTTTTGAAGCTACTTCATTAACTTTCAAACTACATGTTATCTGAAGTCCGTAAAAGATATCAGTCTTTTTCTGCTAAGGCTCAGCTGGTTCTTATGAAATCCGCCTAGGAACATGTTAAACAAGGCCTCCATGGAAGTTATTAAAGGATGTGTAAAGCTCTGTTGTCCTCAAAGAGATGTCCTTCATGCGTTGGAAAATACAATGCCAATACTGCAGCCTTCTGGGGAAAAAAAGAGAAAAAAAAAAAGAAGAAAGAAGATGAGGATGCTTACTGCTTTTCACTTTTCTTTAATTAGTCATGGAATTATGTAAAGACAGGAAGAGTCTTAATATTGAAAGTACACAGGGTCTTAATCATGCTTAGATTCTGCCTATAGAACCACAAAAACTTGTCTCTAAAGTAGTTCTTTGCTTTTTGTCTCTGTGTTGTGGCTAAGCAGTCAAAGTATACAGAGGGAGAGATCATAAGAGGTCAAAAAGACTGTTTCTGTGCCCTTTTTAAGGTAGCTAATAGTCTATTAAAAATATCTTGCTGGAGATATCTCATGTGTTCTTCCCATTGAATTGATTTTTCTCAGACGAAACAAGTTTCTCAGTTTTACTACTACAAAGCCCATGCATTCCTTTCCCTCCCCTAGTTCTTGGTTGATGACCTGTCTTTTTTTGATTCTTTCTGTGGTACATCACAAAGCTGAGAACAAGGTATCTATAAGCTGAAAACAAGTTTTATTTTGTCACTTACTCATGCTTTGTGCTTTTCAGAAAACTGGATAGCACGACCAAATGTTATACTTAATACATGTAAGACCCTGAACACAAAAAGAAGAAAACCAAAAAAATTCTTTCACTCAAACAATTGTTTACATCTAAATTTCAATCTAATTCCTTAGTGATAGGTGGAATTTTTTTTTGTATCTTGAGAGGTATTTTTAAAACTGATGTGTTTTCCTTCCCTGTACTTTTCTCTGGTGTCTTTTTAATATACACAGAAGTATTAAAACATCAGTATACTATGCATTAGAAAACCTAGTTGCAGCAGCTCATATAAACTAATAAAAGTAATGAAAATTTCTTTTATAGAGGGAGAGGTAATCCTAGTTATAACAAAACCATTTCTGAAACAGAAGAGCAGCGACACCAGTAGCATAAGCAGAAGATGCTGTGCAGCTCCCATCCCCTTAGGAACGCTGCATAAAACACTGCAAGTCTAATTAGATCTCCAGAGAGTAGAAAAGCCCATTTGACAGTAAATTTAAAGACAGCAGTGCCAGAGCACTTTTATTTCCATAGACTTTGAATCTGAGTTATCTTTGCAAGAGGTGTGTGAACGTAGAATACGGTATTTATAGAAAGTCAGTACCAATGTGCTTCACGGTGTTATGAAAATGATGCCCTGTCTTTTTACCATTTGTTTTAGCAGATGAAAGACAACAAAACAACAGGAAAGTCTAGAAAGGAAGTATATGGCTACCCGCTATCAAAAGTAATAGGTTAGTGACCTTACTTGCACAAACTGGTGATTATAGTGTACAGCAGATACAAATTCTCAATATTAATGCTCAAGAAATATTTTTACTCTGTGATATATATATGTATACATACATTTATAAAGTATTTTAACACAGAACAAATTTGAAAACTTCCTTTTTCTTTCTCCAGGTGAGATTTCTGACTAGCATAAAATGAACCTTTACATTATTATTAAATTAAACATATATTTATTATAAAGTTTGTGTTTGGTTTATCACAAGTTGCTAAAATATAGCACTTGGAGTCAGATACTGTTTGGAGAAATGTGGATGCTTTGTGATAAACAAACTTGAAAATTTTAATTATTTGACTGAAATGTCTCATTATGGTATTGTTTATTGGGGTTTTTAAAATTTCATCCAACATCAAGGAGCAATGGAACTGAAGGCAAAAAAGAGGACCATCAAAACACAGGAAAATTTGGGCTGAGAACGACTTCAGCATGGGCAAGAAGGGGTCAATTTCATGTCATCTGCAAACTCTATTAACAATTGCTTTAAAACATTTCATTCTTCAGGTCATTGTTAGCAAGATCTCTGGATCCGATCCAGTGAAGTTGGGAACAATGAAACTGGAGAAGACAAAGGTTATGAACATGCCCTGCCTACAGCTTGCAAGTGTGGCCCTTCTCAGTGCTGGTGATATGATGATTAGTAGATGATGATCTCAGTGCTGATGATTAGTAGAAAATTTTTTTTCCTCACCTTCTTTTAATCTCTATATTTGTTTTATTGGTCTGAGATCTAAACAAATTAAAGCTATGGGCTGACTTATCTGTTGTATTAAAACATCTCTAAGGTGAAAATAATTTCAGATGGAGAGAAAATAAGCCTGCAAGTCTTCAGAGATAGCCTAATCCACAGTGGACCATTAGGTTTAATATTTAGATAGGTGAGAATTCTCCAAGATGGTGATGTTTCGGGTTTGTTAGCTTGTTAAAATATTAGTGGTAAACATAATGCATCACTGTAATGGTCCATCTAACCTGTTTCTGATAGCAAACAAAGCGGTGCCTAACAGTGTAGTGAAACAGGATGAACATGAATTATTTCTTTCCCCAATACTCTTATATAGTCCAATCATTCTGGTTACACATAGAGATTCTACTGGCTTTCTCATTTTTAACAGATTACGTATCTTCTCTTTTGCTGTTGTCAAATTTTAGCATTTGCATCTTCCTCCTGCAAGGAGTTCCTAAGCTTTACCACACATTTTGAGGAGACCCTTCCGCACTGCTTTGTCCTAACCTGACTTCTCCTCTCATATGGACAGCCTATTAGGTGTTTAGAGAGAAGTGGAGGAAAATATATCCCTCTCTGTGCTGCTGATTATTTTAATAACATCTGTCTTGGCCCTTCTCTCTACGTGTGATGTAGGCATAATATCCTACCGATGCTGTTTTAATGTTTCCTGAGCATGATTCCTAACTTTGAGCCTGCAGGTTGTTCCTGTCAGAGAGCATTTGATTTTGAGAGATTTTATAAAACATTTATCTGCTTAAAATGAAACTCTATAGGTAAGAAGAATTAGCCTTGGAATTTGTGTCAGATGTGGTATATGATTTAGTCAACAAAACCGGAAAAACTTAGAAATGATGAATAGTCTGATTTCTGCTACTTCAAAAGTACACATATTTGGAATTTAACCACAGGGTCCACTCAGACTTGTAGATGGAGAGGGTTATATGTTCTGTTTTTCAGATAATTCATAGGTCACTGATTCAGCTTTGAGAAGATGGTACGTGTACTTGTTTTCCATGTGGTAGGACAGGTCTGTGTAAGTGATAATAATACAGCAGCTTTGTTCTGATGGCAGGTTCCACTGGCCTTGAAATGATGCCCTTGCAGAACTGCCTGTCCGTAGATCTTGACTTCAGTGTTCTCTTTTAGCTGGACAAGACATCCCTAACTACTGAGCTGACTTAAAGATGAATAGTAACAAAACTTCTTCCTTCTTCCATTTGGCCTTTGCAAATTATGGTTACTATCTATTATAAATGCATGCATTTCCTTTTCCTCTATCTAAAGAAATTATTAAATATTGAAGACAAAATTGCAATTTAAATTTTAATCTAAACTGTTTTCTTTCTAAAACTGAGATTTTTGAATTTTTAAGTTGAACTGAAATTTTTCAGCTGGACTGTGTGGCCCTCAAGCCAGATTTGGAAAACAAATTATCCTGATGCAGAGAAAAAATAGTTTTCTGTTGCAATGAGTGGCAGCGGGGGGCCAAAAGACCAAGGGACCATGGTTTGGTCCAAGAAAGCCCTCTCCAGGTTTGTTGTAAGAATTTCTCCCATCCACTCTTATGAATATTCATGTGCCCCTGCAAGATGTAACCAAAGCCCCCATGCCTGCCCCTCTTTTCCCATCGGTTGGTTTTGTATTGCCCACCCCCTTCTCCCCCTCCCCCCACTGGCTGTTTTGTACTACCCTGCTCCCTTCGGGACTCCCTTATAATCCCCAGCCGAATGGAAGTTCGGCCTCTTGGTTCCTGGGACACCGATGTGGGACCTTCCTTCCCTGGGGTCCTGCACAATAAAACCTACAGCTGTCTGGGCCGGGAGCCTCCTCTCCACCTCT
>VZTA01008343.1:353068-385998 GCA_013398855.1 Mohoua ochrocephala | reverse complement strand
TATTATAATATATTATATTATATGAACATTATAATTTATCTCTGCAATGTTTGCTTCTAAGATGCTGCACAGCCAAAATTCTAGAAGTGCTACTCCTGTTCCATCTGTCATAACAGTCCTGTATTTTACACGAGAAGGAAAAAAAATACTGCTGTATTTTGTGTATCCACGTGTTCATAAATTATTCCAGGAAAAGATGAGAGAACTACTACTCCACAATGCGAGATCAACCAAGTTCTCATTTTTTTAAATCGTTACTTTTTATTTAATAAAAAAGCACTGCAGGATGTCCTAGTGGATCAGCGATTAGAAACAAACCCAAAGACACCCAGACTCCTCGCTCACCTTCATACGTGTACGAGGTACCAAGGAGCAGCTTGGACAACTCCATTGAGCTTCAGTATTCTGGACAGAGCAAGAACAGACATCATTTATTCTGGAAACTTAAAAAGAAAAAAGTGACAAAGAATTCTGCCTGCGAACAAAGGTATCAGAGGCTCCGTGTTCATCTTTTTCCAACTCCCTACCATCCAATTTTTTAAAAAAATTACTTTCTCTATTAAAAATGTTAGCTGAGCTGCTGTTTACCAGTGTGGAGTCATGCATCAAGAGTCCATGAGGCAGAGTTTACCAGCTGCTGCCACGGTCTTCAGAGCAAGTTTGGGGAGTTTTCTGCCACAGACTCAGCTGGGGCACACAACTTAGTCTTGTTATTCGAATGCATGGCAGTGCCCCGTAATCTGTCTGTTTTCCAATGTATTAGATTAACATTTATCTCTTTAAGCACACAGCTTATCTGTCAAAAAAATCCTCTACAGTGTCTGGAGCGGTGTCTCCAAACAGAGTGTCCTAGTTCCGTGCAGGCTGTTATTTAGTGTCCCAATTTTCTTCACTTTGATAAAGAAGAAAACTATTCAGTTCTGACAAGTTGATTAACAACAATCAGCATTATTTTCAGAAAAAAAGATCAGCTCTCCCCAGAAAAACTGCAAAACTACTCTCATCTATTTTTGACATGGCAGAAATGCACATCAATTTCAAATATGAATGGCAGCGATAAAGTCAAAGCAGAATTAAAGTAGGGTTAGAACTGAGTAAGAATTACACCTTCTGGCAAGCATTTTTATGCTCCAAATGCATGACTTGACCCCAAAATTGTACTTTGAAAGATGCAATATTTTCTACAGATTCTAAAGCTTTCATTTCAAAATAAAGCTTTCTAACCTTATAACCACAAAAATAAGCTCCAAAAACTAGGTTGAAGCTGTTTTGCTGCATTAGCAAGAGTGAAAAAACAAGCAAGCAAGCAAACAAACAAACAACACACATTTCCTTTTATTCTGTTCTGTTTCCTTCTATTTCTGTTCTCTAAAGCGTAACACAAGCCAGCCCATCTCAGGAACTGCACTGGTTCTCATTTACTTCCCCAAGTCGGATTTTATTGACACACCATGAATTATTAGGTCGATTTTGACTTCTACATTCCCATACAGCTCCACGGCTTTTCCAATTAATCCTACAGCAGGATTCACAGAATGTGCTGCTTTCCAATAAATCTGTTCCAAAAGGGTGGAGTTCTGCACTCGCTTGTGTTTTTCTGTCCACCTGATCATTATTGAGTTTTCCCACTCAAAACTGGTTATAAAAGATCCAAAGGAATTTTATCTAAAATCCTAAACTTGTTATAGACGTAATCATCTGCCCACAGGTATATGGGTATAGTGTCAGAATATGTATTTTTAAATCCTTAAAGTATGTAATATTTTATTATTAATATTAGATTATTACATATTATTATTAGACTAGAGCTGCTGCTGCTGAAAAAGTGGAATACTACTATTAATAAATTCAGGAATACGCAACACACGATTTTTCTTTATGAAATTATGTATCTGGATTGAAACTTGGGCTATTGCTATCAATTTATCTTATACCCTAATCCTCGTGAGGGTTAATGAACTTTTATTGAGCATGGCATTCCTAGATTGGAAAAAGAAAAGATTCTGTGACAGGGAAAAAAAGAAAATGCTGCAGGTAGCTTCAGGTAGGAGAAGCAGATGGAAATAGAGCCCAACTTCCTACATCTTGTGGTTAATAACGTATTATTAATAATAAATTGTTCTGCTGCATCGTATAATAACTGGGTAAGTCTTGACTATCAGGATTACAAATAATGTTCTTCTAGGAAGAGCATTCCAGGAAATTTTGTATTAATTACAGTAATTTGCAAGCAAATTGCAGCAACATTGTAGCTCTGTGATTTACGTCTCAATCAGCTGCACCATGTCTCGAACAGAAACAAAGAGTGATCACTGAGAGAAATCTTCTCTTTTGCAATGGGGAATTCGTGGAGGGATTAAACGCACTGACAGCAACAAAAAAAGATTTGATTTCAAAATGTTCAACTTTGCCCCTGTTCCTCAGCAGGTGATAACTTTCTGCTTCAGAAAACTCTTTCCTACCACTTGCATGCATTTCCAGTGGATTAACAGAACATAGGGTACACATTAAAAACTTCTGCAAAGGGACAGAGAGGGATTCCATCTGATGACCCCCTGTGTTCAAACTGGGAGGCCTTGAATGCTGGGAACAAGAAACATAAACTTATGAACAAGCTAAAAAAATTTCCTTTATCACACAGAAGCCCATTTCTGTCCCCAAGACCCCTTCCTTTTCCCCCCAAAAAACCAAATTAATGGTAGTACCCATCATTTTTTTTCTTACAATGATGTTTTGTCCCCTCAAGAGTTGATTGCAAAGAAAGCACTGAGTAATTAACATATTCTCAGTGCCCCTCATATCCCTGTCTGTATTTGGAACACTCAACACATTCCACTACAGTAATTTAAAGCAATATTATTCAGGTTTCCTTTTAGATTATTATGATTAAATATAAATAGGTAATTTCTATTCAGCTTCTTCCCTGACAGAAATTTTGGAAGCCAATTTTTATTTCATTATATACAGAAGTCACATCTTCAAACATCAAAACAGTCTTTGAATATCAGTGTCATAAACAGGACTCAGAAATTCAGAGTTAAAAATGAGAAGCTGGTGTGCGGATTCGTGCTGAAATTTGGAATCATTTGCAATCCTAGACCACAACAGAAGGAAGGCAGCTCATCACATTCCTTTGTCCACAGTAAAAAGCTACAAAATAATACAGCCTCGCTGGTAAGCTGCGATTTTACATGTAATTCTGAAATATTGCAGTTGGGTGTAAATGGAAATGATTCAGCACTTGGGTGGAACATTTTAAGGAAGTTCTGCCACCAAAGAACCCAAGGACACCACACCTTCCATCACCCGGTGCCACACAGGCTCCACCAGCCAGCACCACAGTCCAGGCAGAGCTCAGATGTCACAATCACCGCCTTGTTGTACAAATTAAAGTTATGATATGATCAATTTGACCGAGGGTCCCTATTAACATTCTTTATTTCATGTCCTCTAAAACACTTGCAAAGAATGCTTTTATTTTTTCGGATCTCTGCATTGCAAAGTGGCTGTCACAATGTGTATGACAAGATTTATCTCTTGAACCTTCTATGCAAACGACTGTGAAAGGTCAGCAGAACAGACTATAGATAATTCTGCATTAAAAAAAAAAAAGTAAAATGAATCACTTCTAAATTAAATCGCACTACCCCATAAAACAAGATGTAAAACTTGCAATCGTGATATAAAACCAAAAGCAAAACAGTGTTCACAGTGTGCTTCCGTCACTAGGATTTTTACTAAATAAATGAGAAATTTTGCCTTAAAAACAAATCCAAAAGACTTGATGAATTTCTTAACATGGAAGTAAAAGTACACTGATATAAACCATCTCAGGTTCAAGGATGCCAACCCCCCGAGGCACAAAAATTGTAATTAGTACTTCAAACACTCACAGAGACTATCTGGTCTTACCACTATCAAACTGAATAATCTTGAAACACGAGTAGTTGATGTAAAATAAAAGTAGTTACATTAACTGTAACAAAATTACAAAACAAAGTCGAGGAAGCCTCTACTTAGAACTGCTTTTCTTTCTGCATTAACAACATCAAAAAACATTGTGGGTGTGGGGTTTTTTTAATAAATGCAAGTTCTGCAAAGGATAAAAGTATTTTTTTGCCAGTAATAATAATTATTTTCATCTATGTCCAACACAAATGAGAAAACTAATACCACATCACTGGCTTATTAAACGGAAAGTTTATAATTGAACTTCTCCTTCATTTGCTTGCAAGCGGGAGCTGAAATCTCTTGCCAGTTAAACCACTTTTGTTGTCACATATATGCTTTCAATACTGAGATTGCACATAAATATAATTTAAACTGACAGAAAAAGCCACAAAGAAACAGGATTTTGCATCGTTAGCAGTATGCAGGTAGTCTCTTGGTGCCGTTGGAGTTTTCCTCTTGCTCTCCCTTGGGGGAAAAAAAAGCAAAGGAAAAAATCCATTATTTTCTATCTATTGAGATATTTCTTTTCCTAGTGGGAATCTAAAATGCCTGATCTCAGTGTGAGATCTCTGAAAGTACCAGTAAGAGAATTCTCCTGATAAGAATGAGAAAAATAAAAATTACAAATGGCTAAGTCAGCCTTATTACCTCCCTCGGTCACTTGAATTCATTGCTACTTAAAAACAACCAGTTGCAAACCAATTTCCATAAATAAAAGGAAAATTAGACACCATCCTGTAAATCTGAAGTGTTAAAGAACATTGCCTGGAATTCAGAATGAGCCAAAGATTGTCAACTGCCAGCAGCATTTGCGGCAGGAGCAAACCAAGGGAGGAGGTGGGAGTTTCTTTCTACAAAAGAAAACAAAGCTCCATCAGAAAACAAAACTCCACCAGCCTTGCACAGCGCCTGGAAGGCATGGACTAGACACAACTTCCTCTTTTATTATTATTATTTTTACTCTTTGAAGCACAAAACCCCTCCAACAAGCAGTGTGGAGTGACAGTGAGTTATAACACAGCCAGGGCAGCTGCAGGAACTTCTTGTATCTGACTTCAGCCATCTCCACTGCCATGTCTGTTCTCAAATAACAATTTCCTGAAGTCTCCTGTCTTCCAGAAAGAAAAAGGATATGAAGAGACGACAATATGAAAGAGGTCTTGAAAATAATCTCTTACCATGCAACAGAAAGAGGAGACACAAAGTTTAAAAAAAAATTGAAAAATAATAAGTTCTCCAGTACTATTTTTATTTTAAGAAGTGGCAGCATTATCCGTGGAGGATGAGCAGAACACTCCAGTGCAGCGGAATGCAGAACACCTGCCTTTACAAAATGAGAAGCACATGCTTTAGCAGAACATCTTGTAGTGGTTGGAGAGAGAAAGGATCAAAGATCTTGCATCAGCACTGTCACTTTCCTCAGGATGATGTTTTTCCACTCAGTGTGCTGCAGATCCACAGCACTCCAAGCACTGAACTTCCAGGAGAGGCTACAGAGAGCTGCTTCATGTGCCTGGGAAAGGGAAGTACCTGATCCATATGACAGCCTAGAGCTTAGGAGGTAATTTAATTTTTTCATGAGATTATTAAAGACCATGAAAAATACATCAGTCTCCTTCCACAAAGACAACTGTAACCGTGAGTTCTAAACCTGTTTTTCTAAATGTCATCACATGTTAAACCTAAGTGCTCGGCTTCCCCGGGCTCTGGGGAGCAAAAGGAAAGGCTGGCAGGGGAAACACTCACAGCTTCCTGACCACTGAGTGGTCTCACTCACAAATGACAGCATTTTAGAGACAACACTGAGCCAGCTGTCAGGCAGAGAGTAAGAGACATCAAAACCAGTGGTTTACACTGTATTATGGCCTTCCTCAGCTGCCCCACACAACCTGTGGGTGATTATTTACCCCAGCAAGTTTATACACCGAGTCTTTCCTCCCTTCACAGCTCCAGAGCAACCCAGCCAGAGCCCTCCCATCACTGTTTCAAGCTTCTTTTATTTTAATGAGAAGTGAAGTGTTTCGTGTTCTCGCTATTCATTCTCATCGTGCCACTGTAATGAAACTCAGTGGAAAGTTAAATATGAGCAAAAACAAATACACAAGGTTAACTGCCATGACCGAGATACAACACCCCTCAGCTCTGAAAGGGAGAAGGCAGAATCGCTTTAAGATCTCTCTTCATAAATGCAAGAAGTGTACGGGGCATTTTTGAGACTAATTCATGACAATAGAGATAGGAGATTTTCCAGATATCTATACAGCATGCCTGTTAATCTGTACTTATTAGACTATCATCCTAATTTATCTCATGATAAGTCAGCTACCATTAAATTCCTGATAACTTTATGCTAGAAAAAAATTCAGTCATCTCGTGTCGTAAATTTTTATCTAAATAATGTGGTTTCTGTTCACAGCAAAGTATGTTCAGCTGAGCAGTATTTCAGATGACCAGTTTGGGGGAAGCGAGGTTGGTGGCACCGCAGCAAGGTGCCCACATCTATGCACAATGACATCCAGTACAAGTCTAAATTATTTATAAATGCTGGAGAACACTGGGAATTTACTGACTTAGAGATGTGCCAGTGTCATACTGTTCATTGAAATGCTCCTATTTTTAAATTTCTCTTAGTCATAATGGTACCCTGTGAAGTGATTCAAAAAGAATATCAGATGCCACTTTAATCATCGCTGGCAATGCCTTTCCAATCTGGCAAACCACCCACTCCACCAACAACTCACAAAAAACCTTGTGCAATGCAAACCACAGCAGTTCTTTCACAGCTTCCTGCCCAAGAGCAGAACTTGCAAGTGTTTAATCTGCCCAAATCAAAAGCTTTCATACCCTTCTCTATTAATCCACACACCAAATATTATGTATCAAATATTAATGTTAAAAACACAAAAGAATGGTAAACAGGATCTGAGATCAAGACTAAAAATTCCGACTTAATTGTCAGTTCTGACTGTCATTAATCTCCAGTTTTGGATGAATCCCTTTATTTTTTCTATGCCTCCGTTTATTTCCACAGACCATTGAAGGATTAGCTCAAGCTTCTAAACCATTTTAAACAAAAAGGGATTTCCCTATAATTGCTAAGTAATACAATTACTGAACTGAGAGAAAGGAATTCTTTTGAACACAAGTTTGCTTTTACAGCACGCTTGTTCTGATTATAGTTTTTTATGGCCCAGTAACAATGTGGAAAGCATTTAAACTGGCTTTACCATTTATATTAGGTATTTCTTATTATATGCAATGCGTAGCTCCTTGGGGTCCAATCTAGTTCCCTTTTTCAAAGAAAATGAAAGCTATTTTTTAAAAAATTCTTTAAAAGGTTTACTGTAGGCAAAAAACAAACAAAACCCCAAATCAAGCAGCCAATTTTTGCTATAATGTAAAGCAATCAAGATTCTCAAATTAAGAGTGTTCCTGAGGTATTTCCACAGGCAGATTGTTTTTTCAACTTGCTTAAGCTGGATAACGAGAGTTTTGCCTGAAACTCAACCCGTGTCCCTAGAAATATGAGCAGGAGGCTGCTACCAACGTTAAGGTACAGTTCATTGTGTAATGATGGCAAAAGAGGAGCTCTCCATCTACTTCATCAGTAATCTTGGCAGCCACATCCCGAAATCTGTGCCAGACATCATTTGCATGGAGAATCTGCTGCTAGTTCCAGGTTAAAGAAATTGAGATGAAGCCGCATTGCAAAGGAAGAGTCAGCCAGAACTGCAGCTCTTTCTCATTTTTGGAAAAAACAGGTTCCACCCGATGACAGCAGACAATGGATTTGCTACGTTGGCATCGGCAGAAAAAAGAAAAGGAAGGGGGAAAGGGGGTTAAAGGACTTCAGAGCTTTAGGATCTTAGCAATTTACTAGAATAGTTGGTTAGTGAATATGAAAAAGAGTGGAAAAGCACCAAGAAAACCTTTAACTATATCAAATGTCCTTGGTCTATTCTCACCAATAAGGATTATAAAACAAAGAGTTACAAGAGGAGTACCTGAAAAAAGAAATCCTGGGAAGCTCTTCAGAGACTCACCTTTTCCAGTGCCACACAAATGGCCTGAAGTACTTCATGTGAAATGAAGGAGGAAAGATCCTGCAACAGCACAAATTGTAAAGGTACTCCAGCCTCCCACATCCTCATTTCACACAATAAGGAGTGTGAAAGATGAACTCTACTCTCGAATCAAACACGCCTATAGTTTTAAACAGGGTTTGAAGCCTAAGCAAGCACAAGAGAAACACCAGCTTGTTGAGACGTGTAATAAAACTAAAATACACTGAAATAAAGAGGCAGGGAAACCACAGGAGGGGTTCACCAAGAATTAAGAATTTCAGCTGCATCCAAAACCTAATTACTGCTTTAACAGGAACTAATGAGTTCCAAACAAAAACACAGAAGGAACACAAAGGTAGTGAAACCACTGGCACTGTGATACCCTTTAGCACCCCCATCCTGGTAATTCATCAAACAAAGAAGTAAATATTACTCCAGCTATTCCCTGTTAGCTCTGTTTGTTTAAAATTCATTAGGTTCAAAAAGTCAACTCAATGCACACCCTCAGAGTTCAAAAATTATAGACTTAGTGTAGAAGTGATTGATAAGACAAATACTAAAATATTCACTGAGAGTACCATTCTAAACTTGAAGTTTAATAAAGACGTATGTAATTTTTACATTACTGATCTTTTTAGCTGTTACTAATGTGCCAGATCTCCTCTGCTCACCAAACCAGTGCAGGGCTGCTGCTCACTTCACTCCAGTCAAGTACAAATCCTCGACTTTAAGCAGATCAACTGCATTTGATGACAGCGAGTTCCTACCTTTCACAAACTGAAAGATCTTGAATTACTTTTCAGCCAATTCACGACTTCCACAGCTACAAACGCTCTCTTAAAAATCTGAAAACTAAGAACTACTTCAGGGTTAAATTTTTTATAGAGCCTTCATGCACTGCTGAAAAACAAGGGATTTCAGCTAGAGGTTGATTTATGCTCTTGTGCACTTGTCATTTCCTTCCCGAGACATCAGCTCATTGCGTGCACATGCTTGCCTTACAAAATCAGGGCTATGTTAACTTCTAATTAGATACAGCCTAACTTGCTTCCAACACAACTAGGAAGGCATATAAAGGCATGTAAGGCAATTTTTACTTCTTTTCACCCATTATTTCCTTTACCAATTGATACTTATCTCTTCTTCCAGTCATGGGCTATCAGCACCCTGACCTTGTAGAATGCCTGGACAATTAAGGTAATTTTTCCCCCCATTTCTTTTGCCACTCCCTGTGCACAGCTGGAATTCTGGGCTTCTATAACCAAAGGGACAGAAATTGTATCTGGAGCAGGACCTATTCTCCCCATTGCCTCTGGAATTGTGCCAGCCTGTGCCTCTCTGTGCCCACCATGGGAACTGGGAATGCACACCATACGAACTGGGATCTCTGCCCACATATTATTTTCAAGAGAACTCAGGGCTGCCCCACTCAAAGTTCCTGTCTTCAGCCACTGCTTCCCTTTGTAGCTCTTCTAGTGAGCCAAGAAGAATCCGAATTCTCCCAGAGATTTACCCATCTTGGCCCATCTCTCACACCAGCCCCGGTGATGTGTTTAGGATGCGGTCCTGGAGCGCTCTTAGGGAACGGAAAACTGAAATGCACACAAGTATTTGCACCATCCTCCTCCCCAAACACCGCCTTGGCTTGCGTTTCCTTCACCGTCCTGGAGGGCAAGTACTTAACAGGATTGTCTGACATATCAGCATCTTATTTTTTATCTGAACCAGAATAAATTCACATTCATTCCTTCCATTGGCTGACAGTAGCTAAGTCACTGTCTCCTCATGCTCTTCCCCACATAGCTCCTTTCACAAATAGATTGTTCTATTTAATTCACTCAATTTATTTGGGTTTGGCTATCTTATGTGACCAGAACCTCTCACTCTGCGTTCCCCTTCCCTTTCTTCCCCCACAAAGTTACCTGAGCCCCACTCAGTTACCACTGAATATAAAAACCCACACATATTTTTCCTTACATAAGAATTCCTCATAATATCCACGCAGGAATACAGATTTTCTTTCCAGGTTGCTGAGCAGAATATTTCTCCAAGACTGCAATTTGGAAAGCCACAGGCTTTCTCAGAAAATCACAGATATCCAGCAATTATGCACTTTTTGGGGGGTTGTTTGTTTGGGCTTTTTATTTAAAGCAACTGATATTAAATTTTCTGGAACACAATTTAACCAAAAAAGCTGAACTGATTTTTTTTTTCCTGAAGTAATATCTCATTCTGAGGGCAAAACAGAACACAAAAGTGCAAAACAATTATTTTGCTTCCCCAGAGACCACCACATTTATTACTCTGAAACAGTAAGGGCAGTGTCCCGGAGGTAGAACAAGCTGCCCTGCTCCATAAAAAGCCATTTCTGAGTGATGCTGATCCACTAGAACGCACCAAGAGCTCAGGGAGTATTAGGTGATGATCTCTTGGAGCTGGCTGGACTCATCCAGCACAATTATATACCAAGGCACAAAAAAAATTTGTGATTATTCATGGACTGGCTTCATTTTTTTATAGTAGTTTGTGGAAGTTGCAGTGGTATTTAGACACTTCTGAGGGAACTGCTGTGACTAAAACTAACAAAGTTTCTACTTAACGAAGTTACACATGGGCTCATAACAACTGCAGTTTTCAATTTGTTGTTTCCTCCCTCAGCTACAGAGATGGGCCTGGACAGAAATGTAGAATTTAATTCCCACTTAAGAGCCTCTTACTACCTCACTCATAAATTATTCATTAATTTTAAAAACAACTACCATACCTTATTGAGAGCTCTCCCAGAAAATTCCCTGTCCAGTTTTTGACTATAGAATATCCCATGATCCATAAACCTCTTTTATGGTAGGAAAGTAAACATAGCGAGAAGCAGAAAATAGGAATTTGAATAAGATGACTGCCCCGCTCTCCTCATGTGCTACCACATCTTTTGCAGACCACACTTCAAGTATTAGGTTTGTATTTTTTTGCCATTAGAAGAAAAGCACAAGGCAGGAAATCTCTAAATGAGGAGCAGTGAGATCTCCACCCCTCCTGTGATGCCTACAACTGGTACGCTCTACTTTTCACTCCGGGAATGGTCCAGCACAGGATGCCAGAACCAGCACATTCCCTGTGAACCCTGTGCAGAGCTCAGGGAGCAGGGAATGAGCACCTGGGCTTCTGCAGAAAATAAAACTCAAACTTTACAACTGCACTGCATTTTTAAGTGTAAATATAGTATGGCATCTTTAAAACAACTCCGAGTTTCCATTTGTGTGTCATCCTTCCCTGTGCGTCAGAGCCACTTGGAGTTGGTGGTTTTTTTCGTTGGGGTTTTATCTCAGGAATTATGGAGAACTTTATATAAATAACAACTTTGGTAGAATTACATTCAGAACACAAACACAGGAACAACCCGTGACATTCTGCAAACTCCTGACCTCGTTACTCCAGAGAAAGATAGACTACAAAAAAATCTACTGATTTGTCTGCACGTTTTTACACAGTCAAGCTGAAAAGTCAACTTCTTTACACCTCGAAGAAAGATTTGCAAGTTAGCCTTGCTAAACTTTTTTTTTTAATTCTAGCAGAGCTTTTACATTTGCTTCTGATTTAAAAAAAATAAGTGATCGTTATCTCAACATTTAAAGGACTCGGACATGGTATGGTTGGCCAAATTCACATCATTTATGGTGTGTGCAGTTGTTGGTACTGCAGCTATTGATGCCATTCATGTGATAACTGACAAGAACGAGCTGGGTCTCAGGCTGCAAAACCACTTCTCAGCCTTTCACCAGCTGGGCACCTTCCAGCTGCACAACTTTAGTCACAAAGAACAACAAAAAACCACCACAACCATAAAACTTCATTTTGAGTTACATTTTAATAAAGCTCATCATGAATCTTATGGATACAAGTTACTATATTTGTTTTTCTTTTCCTCTGTTTGATCAATATAACATTTGTTCAAAACATCATGATTCAAAATGGTGTTTTGCAGTATCCTAAATCTTAATTAAAAGTGTCTTGTACTGAGGCATGAATATAAATAACAGCCTGCTAACAATCTTAAATCTTCATTTAAGAAATAAGAAACATGTAATTGTAGCTGTTAGCTTTCTCGTTGAGATAATCTTCCCAAACTGTGTGCTTACTATGTAATGAGTAACAATTTAGTTACGTTTACAATAACAGGTTATGGGTAAAATTGTTTCTTTTCTTCCTGCTCGCTTTCCCCCTTTTTTCCTTTTTTCAAATCAGAATTCATGCTGCAACTTGAGGAGCTCTTTCTTATCCTTCCAGCATCAACACAGACCTTCACTTGTGGAGATTACATTTGGGATTCCTTTGTTTTACACTTTCATTATGATTTATTTCTGAAGAAAACCAATAAGTGAAGCAAGTATAAAGGAGTCGTGACTTCCCTATATCTGTATCACCCTGACACAACATCTCAGATCAGTATGGAACTAATTGAAATCTGTTACTGACTCTGAAACCTAAAGATGGCAATTTAGATGTCAGCATTAGCAAAGTTGATTTTATTGTTTAACATACAACAACTCTGACAAATGAATTGATGACATGTACAAATTCCTGACATCTGTAACTTCGGACAGCAAATGGAGTTGACAAATGGATCTGATGGCAAATATTATGTGACTCCATAATTAGGGATGTACTGAAGTTTGCGCTGAAACTACACTGGAACAACAGAGTGAATTTTTCACTGACTTGCAGATTAGGCAGCTATTTTCAGTTATGTGAAGCACACATGAGTTCAATTATTTAAAACCCCTACAATCTAATTTAGTGTTGTCCACCCATTTCACAGAATCAATTAGGCTGGAAAACACCTCTGAGATCATTTCATAGAGGGGCAAAGCAGGATCAGGCACTAATTCTCCCTTTTTGAGAAATAAACAAAGAATAGTTGAATATTTACTTCAATTATACTAAATACTGACCAGAATTAGTTTCATTAATATTCTATGGAAATTTATTATGAGAACTTATTAAAACAATTCACTGGTTTATTAATTAAAACTAATCATTAGTTTTAATGATTCCAAAGAAATAACATGAGAACAAGCATTTATGTGAATTTCTCACAAAGAACAAATACAAACTGAACTTGCTCTCTGTACCTGAGGAGATTCACTTCCCTCATTATTTCAGTATCTTATATTATCACTGCACACAGAATTCCCCATCAGACAAGGGACTTTGCCCCACTGTGTAAAAATACAGCACAAAAGGTAGCAGGCAAAGTGCATTCTCAGAAATTAAATGGAGGCCTTTTTAGACCCGTTTTTAAAGATGCAAATTGAGTAACACTTGAGCAAAAGCTTTGATTAAGTCCATCCACTAAGCGACACTTTTCCTAAAATGCTTTGGTCCAGCTGCTTTCCCCAGGACACAAAAACCATCAGGGACAGCCCCAGCGCAAGTTCAGCTTTGCACACACTGACCCCCAGCACAGGGCTCTCATCTGGGGTGTGATAACCCCTCAGAACTCTTGTACAGCACTTGGCTTCCTCAGACAGGTAGGGAAGCTGGAAAGTAGCCACGATGCTACAGTAGGAGCAGTGCTGAAGGGCAAGGAAAAGGGAAGCAGGGACTAATTTGGAAGGTTTATGTGCCTTTAGCTCCTCTATAATTCCAAAGCTGGTCTTAAGTACAAATTTAAATAATACTGCGAACTGGGCAATAGTCCTTCTGAGTCCACAAAAACCCCAAACGTGCTATGAACAGTCGCTTTTCTGTCCCAGGTTTGGATTTCGCTGTTCAATTTGCCATTCCTAAACTGTAATCACAGTTATCAGCTAAAAAAGCAGCTGCAGTGAGTACTATTTACATACAGAAGGAGTGCTCAGCCCCACAATTCTGCTCCCTCTCTGTCTGTACCACCTGTAATAGCTCAGCTGGGTCACCACATTTAGCAAACAAAGAACGCAACCGTGAAGCCGCTTCTCCATTTGGCTTTGTGCAAACATCCTGGCCAAAAACTGCGAGCCAAAATTCTGCTATAGGATAATTAGTACTCTTTAATATGGTTTTCCAAAATAAAAACATTCCAGAACATGCACTGCTGATAGATAGATGCTCTTAGGCATTTTGGGAGTGGGGAGGGAAAATTAGGATTCGGAGCTACGCATCAAATTTATTTCATTTCTTGGGCAATTCAAAATAATCCACTGAATAAACTGTAATAGATCCACAGCAATTGTGGATCTATGTCTTGAACCTTCTAAAGTCTGTATTGAAAAAATTGGCCATAGGGTAAAGAAATGGCTTAAGAATAAAAATAATCCATTTGATTCTTGTTGAAGTCAAAATTGTCATCATGAACCATACCTACCTTAAAAAATATATTTCAAACTACTCTGCTTTTTCAGGGCATATTCTTGTTTCATTTGAAGAAATATAATTATATTTTTATGTATGACCTTTACAGCCCCTTTGTCTCAGCTCAATAACAACTTCCTGGTAATTTCTTTCCACACAACATTCAATCTTACTTCAGGAAAAGAAAACTGTAATAGAAAACCCCAACAATTCACATAAACAATGGCAATTCTGCCAAATGTTAAACTCAGGCTTTTCCACCTCTCAAATTAATATTAGATTTGACTTTTAGGCAGTTGAATGTGCAGAAAGCATAGGCAGACTAAGGTACTGAAAACACTTCATTTTAGGGGCATTAACAATATAACCACTGAGTTTAACTCTAGAGTTTCTCAGTTAAGTTACAGATAGCTGATAGTTAATTATTACTAAAGATTTTGTACTTGTGTATATTAATTTAGCAGATATTGATAGTCGTAGGGGCTTGCACAATGCTCAATCCACTTTTTTAAATGAAAAATATATCTGTGAATTTCTATTAAAAAGTCATGAGGAAAAACTAGCTTAGGCTGTTGTAAGTTTTTAATCATTCCTTGTGATCAAAAAGCGATTTTTCTTTTCTGAAATAATTCCCTGTACTTACAGTTCTCACATGTGACCAGAATGGCAGTATGAAAAAGCTGCTGTTACTATTACTCATTGATAATTCCTGTTTTACTGCAAGTCTTGTGAACTGGCTTACAGAACATGCAGTAACTGAAAGGACCCACGGTGCCTAAAACAAGGGTGAGGTTCCACAAAGCACCTCCTCAGCAGCAACGCTGACTTTGGGGTTTTCCTTTCCTCCTGCTCTGCTCCCCATCCTTGTCCCCACTCTGCCCTTCACAACTGTTTCTAGGGCTGCATTGTAAATGTGACTGGGGAACTAATCCAGGTTGGGAACAGGAAAAAAAAAAAACAAGTAGAAATGAGGGAATAATTAAATCAAATCAGCTTCCTGATTCAGTTCAGAGCGTACTCCCAGAAATAGCTGTAGGAACACATCCACAGGGCCAAGGTGAGTCCGGGGAGGCAGAAGCAGATTGGATGGAACAGCATCAGCAAATGTCGCTCTCAATCTCACTTACAGAACAATTACTAAAGAAAAAAACCTGATAAACATTCCAGAAATTCTAAATGTCAAGCTTCCAGTATCTCAATCAGATATTGCTTATTTGATGTATTTTTTAAATGAATAATCTGAAAAAGAAATACCTACAACAGTATTTTTGCCATTTGCTCTTTCTACTAAAAGAATATTCTCTTTACTCTCAAAGAAAATACCTGTAAGTGCACATCACATGCACAAGGGGTACCAGAAGGGGAGATTTCTTAATACTCAACTCTTATTTTTCTTCCTTCCATAACCACACACAGCTGAAGACTGCTTCCCACCACTCCCAGCTTTTTAAAACCATGCTGAAGTGATTGCAATGTATGGAAAGCTTTCACTAAATTTCTGTCCGTGGCCAAAATCACTGTTATCACGCCACTGTCTATCTATTTTACTTTCTAAAGTGGCTTGTCATTGTCAGCAAATGCCAATATTTAAGTAAGAAAAGGTAATTAGAGGATATGATTAGAATTTGCTATGAAAGCAGGAATAGAAAACATAATGTTTTAGTATCGAGAAGGTCAAAACTGTGCCAAACTCCACAAAGTTATTCACGTATTTTATCATGGGCTTAATGCATATTTCTATGCATTAATTATGAAAACCTCATGCAGCTGTAAGTGTGGCTTCTGTAATTATCACATTTCAGGACTGCAAAAAGCATCCTTTAAAAAGAAACGTCCTTAGTGGAACAATTATAAACAAATGTTCCAAACAAAAGGCAAAGTTGTAGTAAAACAGAGCAACCTGTTCTTCACTCTTTGAACCTGGAAAATACGGTGCTGCCAAAACTGAGGTACAATGTGCCATACAAAAATCTTAGATTATGGTTAATTAGTACCGTTAAAAATTAACACTAACACAAATGAGCTTCATAGAAGAGCAATATATCAGGGGTCACTGCTGAAATATCAGACTCAAGCCATGAAACCAGAAAATATCCAAGGATGTTCCTTCCCCCAGACCTGACTTTAGTGTTCTCAGTGAGTGATTACCGATCTGCCAAGCACAAGGCTCAGACCCTACATTTCCATAGAAATACTGGTTCATAGTTAATAAAACTATATTGCATTCCTACAGAAGTTTTCTGTGATTCATTGTCATCTTTCACCTCAATTAAGAATTTAAGATGTGAACTACGTGGGCCATATACTTCGGTTATTGGGCACAGCTGGCTCCGTTAAGCTCCAGAAAGATGCAGGCAGCCACTGCACCAAATACAGGCAGCAATTTCACAGGTTCCTAGAAATTCTGAGATTGCTCAGCAGGTACCACCCAAACATAGACAGAAGTCCATAAAACAGAGGCCTAAAATATTGCTTTCTACATAGACTTTGGTTTCAACTGAAGTTGCACAAAATGTCCAGTGGTGTCCACAAGTAAATTCAGCCTTTGCAGTGAGCACAGAGAACAGGCCTGGGACTGTCCGGTGAGGAGCAGCCCAGCTCTGCCAAGCAGGAGCTGTGTCCAGAAACGTGGGCAAATGCATCAGAAAAATACATATACATAGAGAAAGGATGGATGGATGGATGGATGGATGGATAGATAAATGACAGATAGATAGATAACCTCACCAGAACAGAAAAATCCAGGCAGAGGAGGAATCCTGATCATGCACAGCATATTTACACCAGCAGGATTTCCACCCTTTGTAGTTACTGTAGTAAATTAAATTTAAGCTTACCTGCCAGTTTGTTTTCTGGGTATTAGTACCTGCTCAAGAGCTGGATTAGGATCCTTCAAGGCCTTAGAGCAGGATGTGTAAATGAGAGTAAAGGAACCCAGACAGAAAGTTCATCTAAATTTAATATCGCTATGAATATATAATTTAGTACATCATATAGTAAAACTGAAGAACTAAATCTTGTAGTTAACATAATTTCCAAAAGAATTTAGAAGCTGCATACATAATTATGTGAAGATGACATCTGGTTCTGTAGCAGAAGACACTAATTTGAGAGAAATCAATGAATTTACGCTGAAAGACTGGAAACGGGCATAAAACTAAACATGATTTTTTGTGTTGTCCCTCCTATTAGTTTCTATTAAGTTTGTATTTATTCTTTTTTTCATTTATTTATGCATATAACAACTTCATAGCAAAATTCTGCCTTTGGGATCTATTACAAAATGCAGCTCCATTTCCATATCAAATTTGCTATTGTACAAAGAGCATTATACAGAAGATTTAATGGGGCTCCCTGGTGGAAGTGATGGGTGTTAGAAAGATCAGCAAACACAAAGTTGAACCAGCTCACTAAATGTAGCTCCAATGATAAGACATGGATCAACTCGGATAAAACTCAACCACTTTGTATTTCATAGACCTCTGCAAATAAATGCTTGGAAATGTTAAAATCATTACTTCAGAAAGCTAATCTTAAAGCACATTAAATTATGGTGTTCCTGCTTCTTTTCATAAGCAGTGGGGCCCAAAGAGGATTAGGAATAACTCCAGAGGAAGATAAAGCATGAGTGTGGACTCCGGAACACTGTGTTAGCGTTAATTTAGCTAACGAAGGGAAACCACTCGTGGCAATATCGTGGCACAAGCTACCTGGACTCCATCAACTGACTTGAAGACAACAAAACAACAGAACTACACGGATTTTCTTTGGAAAATTAAATGGCCTCCATGGTAGAAGTAGAATAGTCTAGAAATAGGAAAGAGAAAGTTACCTATTGTGAAAAGCAGTATATTCAATCAGGGCACTAGCCACTGCTCCAGGACGGGAGCACCAGGCTCACTGGAATAAACACGGAATTAAAACCACACCAGCAACTTCCAGCTCAACTTCTTTAGTGAGTAAAAGCAGCAATTACTTTAATAAAGAGCCCCTTTACTGCAGTATCTAATTCCTTGAAAGAGCAGAGAGAATAGAAATTTAAACCTAAATAGTTGGAAGATTTATAAAACCGAACCAGTAGTTTATTCCACAGAACAAACAACAGCTGAAATGATCTCTGATGTAACATGCAAATTCTGGAGAAACATTTCAAAACACTGGCAAGATTCTTCCAAGCATCAAAAACAACTGTGATGTTTCCTGTAAAATTCTGCAACCGAACTGGAGCAAGGATGGAAACACAGGAGAGCAGCAGCCCTGTCAAGAGCTGCATATGAAAGACAGCAAAATTCCCTGGGTAAAGAACTGCAGAGAAGATCAATGTGTCAATATTTTATACTGAAACACGCAAGAAGCTCCTTGTTTTCCCATATCCATGCAGCCCAAAAAGGCTGGAATTATTCTGTGCTGCAAACACTCAGTGGAAGGTAGCACTGCCTGTTAGTAAGGGTTAAATAGAATAAACCCCATGACCTGAACTTTCCAGGAGTGCACTCTGACACATACAGACATTCATCCAAAACACGAGGGATCAGCAATTAATTCAGATTATATAAATAACAGTGGAAAACTGACCGTTTCATACACTGCAGGTCAGCAACAATGTGTAAATATTTTCAAATGGTTTAAGGGCAACCGGAGGGCAAACACATCACCTTAGAGTTTAACTAAGAAGCATCATATTACAGGCTCAAGAGATTATTACGAGTGGTGGGGGGTTGGAGAGGCTTTTTTTTGTTTAGTTTTAAAGATGTGAAAGGGAAGATCTGATATTAAAAAATTGGAGAAAATCCTACAAGAGAAGAAACCAACTGAGGTCTTCCATTGCATATTTAAAGTGCCATTTTTTCAAGATTCTCTACAAAACTGAAATTCACTGGGGAGAGAAACAAGCATTGCTTAGACCTCATTAGAAAAGTATTTCAAGAAAGAACACTGCCTTGGCTTTTTTTAAAAAATAACATAGCGAAAATTTAAGTTACAGACTTTAACAGCTTTTTTCTTACCTTACAGGAATAAAAAATATAATTGAGATATTACTAAAATAACAGTAAAAAATATTTAAGTGCTACTATAACTAAAAGTGAATCATCAACTACATAGATATTTGCCTGAGAAAATAATGGGTCCATGATTTGCTATGGGCATTCTACTCTTATGGAATATAAAAATACCATTTGTAGTAATTTTTCCTATTAAAAGACTAAATTGCATTTTACAGCTTTACGGCCATCACTTTTTAGTGACAAAACAATACAATACAATTAATTTTCATACATTTGTATGTCGAGTTTCAAGCCCCAAAATTAACAATACAGAAAGGTTTAAGATTGTCACCTTGTATCTTGTTGGTTCTGGAGTTGATTTAAAGGTTAAGACAACATCAAACATGATAGGTGTGCTGGCCTCAGGTTTTTTCAAACTTAAAAACACATCACTCTTCCACATTTTTAAGTAAATAAAATCAGCACGGCAATCTGATGAACCTCTGTGGATCCCTCCTTAGCAGACAGTGCTGGGCTGACCTAGAGAATCCCTTCACAAGCAGTGAGTCACCAATTTCCTTTACCTTTGCTATATTTCAAATTGAACAAGGAAAATTTCCTTCCAGTAAACACTCAGTGAAATGTTTTGCTGAAAGGCAATATATTCTGAACTTGAGTTTATCCTGTGACCTTTCATAGCGTTCCTGCATCTGCTCATTTCTTTACCTCCATCTTCTTTGTGCTACAATCAACCAGATCTGATCCCCACCACGTCTTCTGCCTTTTGTCCTTGCCCACTTCACAGGGAAATGCATGTTCACTCCCAGATTATTGACATCTACAAGACCCTGATTTCCCCTGTTATTAGCACACTATCTGGTAGAACGCTTGCTAATCAGCAATGACTCGCTGCACATAAATAAAAATTCATCTCAATTTAGCCTCATAAGTTTGAAAAAAATCTTTTAAAATATGCAAAATATTTATATATAAGATATATAAGATATATAAAATGGGCATCTCTTATAAAGTAGTACCAGAGCCTTCCACTGAAGACTGAGAGACGGCGTTTTGAGTGTCAGCAAATCATAAGCAGAAATAACTCAATTATACATTTAACATTTTTTCATCACTTTATTATTGAGTTAGGACTACGAGTGAGGAAAAAATGAGTGCTAAACTCAGTGAAAACACTTATTGTCGATCATAAAGTAAGCTCTTATGTCTTGGAAACATGAATTTTCCCTCCCATCCCACACCTCTAGCCCCAAGATCCATTTTCTAATAACATGTTGCCAACTAATATTTATGTAAACCTCTGAGGTCCCTGGATCGGGGCTACCGTCGCCTCTTCACTGTCCTTGTAGAAGCTGATGCAATTTATTAATTTTTATATATCCATAAGTGTAAAGAATCCTAAGGCAGGAAGCCTATTTCATTATTATCTTCAAACACAAAGTCCAGTGCCAGCAGGTAGCAATCAGCAGCTTCATACTCCCATTGAATCCTTGATTACTTCATCACACAACAAACACTTTTCACAATCTGTTTACTGCAGTTGTACCAAACTCACACATTGTCCCCCCTTCTTGCATCTTGAAACCACTCGAAGACATAAATTCTCATTCAATTTGCACCGACATAAAACAAAATTATTTATTCCAATGTAGAAACAAGTTTGTCATTTGTTCAGCCCCACCTTCAAATAATCCCAGATCCACGTGGTGTCAGGGGGCTTCAATCAAGTGTCACAGGCACCTTCCTGACACGATTTTTGTTCCACAGAGTCACTTGACTTTGTGTTTAGAGGCCAGCAGAGCTCAGCTCCCCCATCAGGTGACTTTATAAAATCAGGATATTTCCTCACATCTGGAGTTTCATGTGTTTACTGAGGCTCTCTGAGCTTCTCCTCGGCACAAACAAGTTTAACAATCTCTACTGCACTAAAAGAAGGGAATGAAAAGTGGGAGAAACAAGCAAAGGATTTTCAGATTTCCTGTGTTTCTATTGACCAAAAATATAAATCTTGGATGATTCTCTCCCTGACTGTACACTCAAATCCCTGGGAATGGAAAATGACTTTGCCTGCTTGGGGAATTTCTCCTCTCCACTTTTCAGGACTGCTCTGATTGCAGGAACAAAGCACTCGGCTCAGGTGAAGAGATTCACTGCCTGCAAACAAAGCATCTTCAAGATCTCCATTTTTTAAGACATTTTGCTGCCAAAGTCTCATGATTCTTTGTCAGGGATGAATTAATTTTCTTGTCAGATTGCACTCTTCAGAGGAAATCTTTCTCTCCACAAATATATTTGTGTCCTTTGCTGAGATGTAACAGTTCCATCTAATTTTGTAACTTTAGTAGAACAAATGCTTTCATTTTGAACCCTGTGATATTTTAAATATTAATAAAATCAACATTTTGCCAAAAACTACTCATTCAAAACTCAACTTTGCATTGTGCACTCAAATAAATAAAAGGCTTTTCAAAGAAAGAGGGGAAAAATCTCCCCTATAATTACACATTTTGAACCTTGGCTTCTGATTTACCATATCTCATTTTAGCTTTTATTGGTCTTTTCCTACACTGTTTGCACACTTAGTAACAATATTTTATTTTTTTTTTAAAGCAGAAGTGAAGTCTGTTGGAACACCCAAAGAAGAGCAACATGCGCTATTTGGATTCTTTAGTTAGGGACAAATCAGAACACTGTGAAGGTAATTCAGAAATTTTTGTCCCCCAATAACACCACCACAAGTGATTTATCCAAGGACCACCTCAGAGAATCACACTCTTCCTCACCCAGACCCTCCAGCATTCAGCACAAAACTTCAGAAGGAAATAAATGAAAATATGTGGACCTAGAGCCAGCGACACCAAAGCACTGTTAGAGCTGACATTTTCCCTTGCTCCGGTGGTATTTCCTGATCTGTCTCACTTCTCCACTAAATGTGTTCCCTGGATCTTTTTCTCCAAGCAATTGTATTTTTAAGAGATCAAGAGTTGCTCAGAAACAGCCTTGCTTTTACCATTAACATTTCAGAAGACAGACAGAAATAGGATAATCTTCTCCCCAAAAATGTTTCTCTCTGTGTAATGTCAAAACTGTGGAAATTTAGCACAGGATGACATTTGTACACAATAATTTTAGGTTTATCTCACTTACCAAACTAAAACCATATGGATTTCCATACCTTCTTATCCCTCACTGAAAATTAGGGAGGAAAAAAAACCAAAAAGCCCACCAAACTAATGTGTGACAAAAATCCCACCTATGGCAAAACTGAAAAAGTCACATTCCCAAATGACAAAACTTTTGAAGTTGGAGGGGTTTTTTTTTAATATCCAGGTTGCAGATGAAAAATTTGGTCTATCTGATGTTTAACATATTTGATGTTTAACTTTTTGGATCCTCTTGAAAAGGATCCACAGATGGCCACTTTGATAACTCAGAGAATTTTGAATGTACACGTAGATTAAAAGCTTCCATGAACTTACAGCACCATCAAATGAAAACAACTATTTTTCTTGAAATATTGTTGAGTCTTGATTTGACACTATTCCTTGTCATGACCTTATTTTTAGATGTATTCAATCAAAACCACCCTAGGACATGACCTTAACTTTCCCTTGTCCAGGAGGTTGCTATTTGTGCACAGTAAGAATGTGGCGAATTGTTACTTTTCAGTTTTATTCCTATAACTT
This sequence comes from Mohoua ochrocephala, assembly GCA_013398855.1. Lineage (NCBI taxonomy): Eukaryota > Metazoa > Chordata > Aves > Passeriformes > Acanthizidae > Mohoua > Mohoua ochrocephala. Next base: position 362,964 of record VZTA01008343.1, on the reverse strand, counting down.
AAAAAAAAATAAAATAAAACTGCTTTTATCAAGTCTTGGTCTATTTACAACAAAGCAGTTTGTTCATCACGTCTTGACACTCAAAGACCTTTAAATAAAGCAGCACAAAAGAAAAAAGGAGATATAACGTGAAATTATACAAATAAAGGGAAAACATCCACTTGACAACCTGGCTACAGAAAAACAGAGGTACAGAGAAATCTTTCATTAGAGCTTTGCCAGTCACCGAGCTGGCTGAAAGGCGTCACACTGGCTTGGTTGAAGGTCAAGGCTCCTTCCTGGAGGGCATGGGCTGTTTTTTTAGCTTTCCTGCTAACTGGCTTGCCAGCACACTCCAGTAAACTCCATTTTCTCTCATTCTCCAGTATACTAAAAGCTTTTCTAAGGAACAGTCCTAATTTCATACTGCGTTCAGATGTGAAAAAAAAAATCAATTTAAATTCTATTTCACAATACAGTCAATCATCAATTGCTGTCACAATATTTGACCTTCGCGAAAAACAGAAGAGACGCACATGCATCGAACCAACATGAACTGAGATTTTAACTTATAATTATTAATTATGTTTAACTAAGAGTCTTAAAGAAAAAGAGTTCTCTAATTTTTGCTTACTAAACTGGGAACTGCATCAAAACAAGGTAGCCGAAGAGCAGCATCGGATTTCTTGGGATTAGGCCAAGGATAAGCCCTGAGAGTGGAGTCTCAGAAACTCAACAAACAGGTGTTTATGGAAAAGTCACCCAACCGGGCATTCCCAACATCAAGGAATAATTTTCCCAACACTGAAGAAAACACACAAATCTTCTTTTTCCATGATTTTAAGAAAAACAAAGCAAACTCACCCCACCACCTGTCTCCTGATTCCAACCAAAGCTTTGTAGGAAACCAACCAAAAAAAAAAGTAGGATCAATTTGCTACTCTATTTAAGAACAAACACATGCTGCTTCTCAATATTTTAGGACAGATCACAGAAACTAAAATTGAGAGACTCTTGGTAACAATCACACAGGAAAATAAGGTAAAACCAAGGCTTGTAGTAGGGAATGCTTCACAAAAAGTGGGAGTCTAGAGAGTAAGGAGTTTAAAAAGATAATCTAGAAAGAAAATTATTTTCTCTCAAATACAATTAGTGATTGCTAAAGGTGCCAAAATTATTCTAGGTACAATTGGCTATGCCAATGTAAATTACTACACACTGCTCTGAACTAACTTATTGCACTAAAAATTTGGCCTAAACTCTACTCCATCAGCAACAAAACGATTCCTTTATTTGCAGCATCGGAATGAAAAAGCACACAGAAATGAAGAATACTACCTGCTCTCACTCCACCCGACTCTTTCCTTCACCACAGACCAAGAGCAGAAGAGAAAAGTTCAAGTGCAAGGGAGTTGACACAAATTGATCTTAAAAAGGCTTTGACAGCCAACGGTTCCATTGCATATACAGAATGAAAGTGACTGAAAACAAGCAAGGAGTGGAGAAGGTTGGCTACTGGTTACTACACGCTGACAGTTTGCAGAAATAATTTGTGCAATAAGAAGTGAGTGGATAGGCCAAAAATAATGTCAAAAGTTGGCTGTTTAAATAAAAAATAAAAACAGTCAAGCAGCAATGTCCAACAAATGAAAACCTGCAGTGATTGTTCAGTCATTTAAGACTCTAAGGCTATCTGGAAACAAAACAATGTTCTATGATGTTTGATACTGCATCAAATTCTATTTTAGTCATACTCACAAGTTACTCCAGTATTTTTAATGGGACAATGCATAGTTGTTCCTATAGATTCAAGCAAGGATATAGGAACATCCAAAATGAAAACATTTTGAGTTGAAATACTTGCTAGCAGAACAAATCTATTAGCATTTATAATGTGTCTTACATGACATATAAACACACAGTTACAACTAACATAGCCAAAAAAATTGGAAATGAGCTGATAGAACTCTTAGGATTCATCTTCTACTAAAGTAAATTAAAAATATGCAAATTAAAAAGGTATGAGTAACTGTTGTGGTTATAGCACAAAAAAGAATCACATTTTCCTCAATATGAGATACTTTTCGTAATTTCTGGGCCAATTTTTTACTGTATTAAAGAAAAGGATTTGAGAAAGTGGTTCACCCTCCCCAGGTGTCCTTTTCTCCTCCTTTTCTTTGTACTCTAATGGGAGCTTTTGACACTGCAGCGGAACTGGAGGAACTGTAATGACTATGGAACATTTGCACAGTCCCAGGGCAGGGCTTCTCCCCCTCCTCCAGCCCAGTCTGATGCTATCCAAGGATATCTTCAAGTTTGTTTTGGAGCAGATTAACCTCCATTAAAAAAAAAAAAAAATCAAACACATAGGCATTTTAAAAAGCTAATTTATCAAGGTGAAATGATCACATGGATATTGAGGATGCAGCTGCTGCAGGTACAACTGTTTGTTCTTCACAAAGCAGGTAAATCTCAGAAAGGTTTTACTGGAGGTTATAAAGTTCTGGTGGTGTTGGTGCTGCTCAGAGTAAGAGAAGCCCTGGTATGAAAACAATACTGGAAAATATTCTAGGAGGTGTAAACAGGGAGGTGCAATGTGGGCACGTTCCAGGTGAAATCGAGCCTCAGGAGCACGAGCCCATCCACTTCCTTCAGAAATCACAAACTCCGAGTACCCAAGGGCTGCCTGCCCAATCCACCCACAGCACCTGATTCAGCTGGGACACTGGAAACACCCAAATGGTGCAGGACCAACTTCCCTGCTGCAAGGCCAAGAGAGTCTGAGCACTGCAGAGGAGCTTCACCAATTCAGAATGGTTTTAGTATTTAAATAATTGGCTGGATTTCACATGCTACCCCTGCCTTCTTCAACTCCCACCACATTATAATTCATATATTATGGATGTATACATCCTGATAGTGAGGCTAGCAGAACCCAGAGATGAAAAACCAGCACATTGAAAGAAAATTTAAATGAAACATTAAACTCGGGTACCAGTGAGAATGACAACTGCCCATTTACATAACAAACATGAAGCTAGGACCAGAAAACTCCCTTCTATGTTCTGTACTGTTCATAATTTCTGTAAATAACACTTTAATAACTACATTTTTTTAATCCGTCCTTCAAAAAAACTTTGCTGTATACATACATAATGTCATTTAAGCTTTCATCCATATCATTATTTAATTAGACAATAAGCCCTCCTCTCTCATACTAACAGTAAATAACATTTATGTAAGATTATTTTGCAGTTTCCACACCACGTTAATTGTTTTCAGCATTTCAAATTTAGCTTTTTACTGTGAAATAACCTTGAAGAGCTGGCTGCAGCTATTTTTTTAAGCTTCACAACAGTCACAATTTTCCTAAGCTATTTGGCTCAAAAAAATTTTCAAGACCGATGTAACTCAAGGTTACTCTCTCCATACAGAGACATCAGAAATTCAGACATGATATTGCACTATCACAACCACAGAAAGTTATTATTTTTATTATTTTTTCATTTTAAGAAGTCCAGCCATGTGCTGGACACCAGAATCACAGTGTCTTGCTCCTCAGTTGCACCTCAAAATCTTTACCTGGACATCACGGAAGCCATGGGGGAAAAATATCTGAAAAGGGCACTAAATTGCACATTTATGAACTGCAGAGTCCTTCATTCACGTTATTCTCCCAGTAACAACAATCCAGTGTGCAAAGGATGCTTTTCCTTGCATGAGGAGGGGAGCTCAGGCTCTGTAGAACACTCTGAGGGCTCTGCAGTGGCTTATTCCAACCCCAGTGAGTGGATGCTCCAGAAGAGGAACAAGTGTTATTTATTTCTATTTATTTCTCAACTGCTGTACACAGCGCCCTGCTCTGAGCCACTAAACTTTCCATCAACCTCTGCCTGAATCATTTCCCTCTCTTATTCTGTTTTGTAAATAAAGGCAAACAATAACTGCCTGTTCTGTCTGCAATATCTCAGAATTCCTCTTTCTCGACAGAAAATTAAATTTCCCTTCTACACCTGTTAGTCAAGCCTTCATTATCTAAATACAAGCCCACATAAAAATACAGATAAGAAAACTGCTTTCTTATTTTCAAAACCAGAAAATAAAAGCAACATTCATTTGAATGTGCACAGAATAGCATCTGAAATTTATTTTAAAGGTCCAAGAATTAAAATTTTGCTTTTAAATCATTACCTCACAGAAAACACTAAATCCTGACACTCAGAGGGGATTTCTGTGATTCTTAAAATTCTTTTTTCTAAGATCATGAGGTTTTATGTCTATTTCCTAAATAATTTTAGACTTCAAACTCAGTCTTGGTAAAGTACATAAACCAAATTACTTCCAACATCAGAAAATAAATCTGTTTGCAGTCCATGCACAAAGCAGTCCTGCAGCAAGTTAGCAACCACTTCCCTTAAATAGATATTCGCATCTCCATGATGCTGCAATTGATACACACACGACCTGAGGCGAATTTGGGTTTTTCATGCTTCATTATCTACACAACCACACGTTAAACACCAGCTAATCAACTCCATTACATTTCTATACACGAGTATTTTTGGAAAGGCAAAGTTTGAAAACTCACATTTAAAACCCAGAATATCATTGAGTAATTAGATCGGAATTGCTATTTTGCTCTTCTTTTCACACAGACAGTTGAGGGGGGGATGGAGGGAGGTATTGACAGAGATTTCTCGATCCCTTAGGGGTTAACATTTGTATAGCTGTCTCTCTTTGTTGGCACAACCCAATTTGAAAAGAAAGAACCATCTGCCCAGCTGTCTGGAATCCAGCCCTGTCTGATAATTCCCATGTTGAAAAATAAACATTTCACAAACCCCTTGCACGAAGGAAACCGATTCCCTTTTCCTACAGCTAACAACCAGGCTATCGAGCAACACCTTTGGAAGCCATAAAAACCACTGAAACTTTAATTTTGGTTTGGAGCTCTGATGTTTCTCTTTACTTTTCTGTAACATACTATTTTTTGAGAGTTGCGAATTTCGCAATTTGGCTCATGAAATAGAGCAATTACCTTAAAAAAACTCAATTAATCCAGTTCCAGTTTGTGTGATTATGACCTGCACGACTACGAATGCTCTCAAGGAACAAGTGATCCGAGTATGATACTGTAATAACAATTCTGGTGTGTAAAAATTAATTCAATAAAAAGCCTATAAAGTGGTAGTAATAGCATGTTATGGAGTGATTATCAGAAAACTCTGTTCTTGAGTAAATAACTCCAAACTGGCCTCATTAGGTTTTTCCCAAACATTACAATTACTGTTCAGACTAATTCAAGAGTGGGTAGAGGATACTAAACTACCACATGTTCCTAAACATCTGTAAAGAAATGGCTTTATTATTTTAATTTTCATATTTCAGCTCAGATTTGGGGCTTTTTGAAAGAAGGGATGGGAAAAATTGTTTTCTTAGCAGAGAATATTGGGACACAGTGGATCCATTCAACTGCCTCATCTTCTGAAGATCGCGAGCACCAGTTGTGCAAAGCTGAGCTACCCCCAGCTTTTACACTTCACTGAGTTTAAGACTGAACCAAAGCACAATTTTTAGCCTTTCTTTTTAAAACTCAGTAGTGAGCGTTGTTTTCCAGACTCATGAAACACACAAATCCACAGTTTTTCTCTCAAACTACCCCTCACACAGGCCTGTACTTGAGGCAGTGTTTTCTGTTGTCTCAATCGCCATTACACAGGACATTAAAAACTCCTCTGCCCACTCTGAATGACCCAACGATACCTCATGACTGTAAAGGTTAAGAAATTAGGAAATGGCCTTGCAACTGTGTAGGATTAAAGCAATCTCTATTATTGTTTTCGAATATCTCATGTATTCTCAGGTAAATTAAGTTTAGAAGGAAATAATATTTAATCTGTTTAAGTATCCGAAATTAAATCCATCCTTAAATGGACTATTCCCTTTGTACACCAGTTCAGAAAAACTGTAAATAATCCAGTCAAAAGGCTATTGCATATGTAAAAATGGCAGTGAAACTACTTCCCTCTTTTATTTCTTTGCTGTCACAACAATGGGTGTTTCAAGCAGGACTAATCTGAATAAATAAAGAAAGAAAGAGAGAAAATAAAAAGACTGCAGAGCATTATTTGGTTTTTACAAGGCCTTAATGCAAAGCAGTAATTCTCCATCTGAATCCTGTGACAAAGTGTTGGGAGGCATTAGCTTAAGAAAGAAAGTTGGTCTGATTGCATAGCTTAAATTGCAGAATTTCTTTTTCCAAAAATGGCAAACAGCTTGTACATACAAACCCATCATCCTTATAACTACTAATTGCAGAAAAATAAACAGCCATTAGTGATGAAAATGCTTTTTAGCCCGTAATTTTCCATCTTGAATGTTCTGTCTAGATCCAACACTGTGTGTCCCACCCAGTCTGTGAGGATACTTCCTGTAAGCACAAATTTAATATACAGTATAAAAATATCCCAGAATTATGAACCTAATCTCTTTCCTTATCTTTCCCTCCCCTTTTAATTACAAGCTATTATGCTATTCTAGACCATTTTTTCTCGTCCTCGCTTCTGCATCCTTCCCTATTGCAACACACTTATCTGCTCCTCTCCATCTTCAAACAGCGAGTGAAAATTGCAGCACTGAAATATTTCATTTTCCTGCCCCAACACTGTGCTCTGTCCTCTGATTTCTCAATCCTGCAGCAGCAACATGCTCAGATTTGCATGCATGAAAAACTCACAACATAACCTTACCACACCACATGAAAAGGGAGACCACTCTCCTCACTTTGACGTGATAATTAAATAAGAGAAATGTTGCTGCACTGATCCCAAGTGAAACACTATTATATGTCATCATATAGCCAAGATTAATTCTTCACTTGAGCGCATACCAGGTTAAATTCAGACAAAATGCAGCAAATTAGCTTCTGCACTTCATTAATACTGCCAGCTTCACTCTAACAAAGAAAACCCCAACGCCCCGCCACATCAAAGGAACCCACTAGATGAGAAAACAAAAGAGAAAGTGTACTGGATTTTAAATACATACTTTTTCGACAAAAATTTTTTTAAAACCCACCAAAACTGTGTGATGTTGAATTGCTAAATCTTAATTCCTCACAAAATATTGCTTGGCTATCTGCCACAGCTCCCAGTTCAAACCCACACCACTTTAGAACCTCTTCATTGGTACAGCACCCTTCATTAAACTTACAGAAAAAAAATATTGTGTTGTTTTATAATAAATTATTCTACGGTCTCACACCCTTATGATAGTCAAAAAAGATGTGTTTCAAAAAGCAGAGCATGATGTGAATGTGAGACGCTGAATTCTGTGGAACACTGCCAGCAGACACAAGATATTTGGTAAGTTAGGCAGATAAAAACCATATCCAGAACTTTCAGAGGTGTGAGAGGCAGTTTCAGGACTGTAAAGTAAAAATTCAGAATGCCAATACATGAATCATCTTTGCACCACGAATACCAGACAGCTATTAATAATCCTCTCCTTACTTGGGGAGGTAAAGAATTCAGTAACATTTCAAAAATATCCCAGTCTTCCTGCCCTCAGTTGCTTTCCTGAAAACACCAAGAAAGTCAGTTCATGCTTTCTCCTTCAGAAGTTAAGGATGAGGATATGGAGACTGGGAAACTGTAGAACTGCACCACCACCACGTTTCATCTAAGGTGCCAACCAATATCACATTTAAAACCACAAAAAAACCCACAAAAAAACACCTTCTAGTGCTTTTCAAAGACATTCTGACTGACTGGAGAGCACAGGAGATCTGTAGCTTTGATATGTCAAGGAGGTATAATGCAAAAAGAGACATTATTAAAAACTCAGTGGCAAAACCAGGCTTTCTTCCTCTTTTCTCTCTTGGTAGAGAGGAAAAATCCTCAGGTAAGATATCAACAGAATTCCTATTGAAAACAAGATCTTTCATAAGCACTGTGATGTAGTTACTTTAAAAGGTTAAGAAAAACTTTGTCTTTTGCAGAAAGCTTCTGAGGCTTCTGAATTTAATTTTCTTAAAGGTGAGAAGTTCACTTAAGCATTCCATATACTACAGTTTGAAATATACACTCCTAAATATTTCCATAAAAATGAAAACCTCATAAAAACTATTATTATATTGATCAAAATGTTCCTGTGCAAGTGAAGAAAGGCCATTGGATGCTGGCTGGGTGTCCTGACAAGTCATTTGACTCCCCAGATGAAAGTGAAGTGTTGCACACATGTGGACTGGAGATACTGGGGATACTGGGGATACTGGGGATACTGGGGATTAGTTACAGAGCCAACAATGGTTCCTGAAGCCCAAATACCTGGTATAAAACAGAGACACCAAGAATTCCAAGACAATTGAGTAAAAGAGTTTTTCAAGAAAGCAAAATCTTTGTGTGTTGAAGATCGGGGAACTGGAATTGTAAAACACCAAAACATTTATTTAGTTAAATATTGATATAATTAAGACATCACTAAAAAAATGCTTAAAATCCAAACTTTGAGGACCTTGAGAAAAATTCCCCAAGCAAGCCTAAAGGCAAATTAAATTGTCTATTATATATAAAACAGGACAAGTCTTGTTGCAGGGGAAGTTCCTGCCAGCAGGCTGAATTACTCAGCCTTCTTATCCACCCAAGTGATGTGACTAATCTATTCCTGTTAACAAAACAAACCAGCCACACATGAAGTTTTGCTTCATCCTCCAGTAGGTGAAGGCTGAGGTCCATCACCTGCTGGAGGTACCTGGAGTTGAGTGCTTCAGATTCCATTTACCAGAAAGGAAAAACTCTCCCAATTTGTTTTGAAGCTGAGATTTCTATTCAACCATTTCATTTAACATTAGTAAATTTCAGTTCAAGGCAGGAGGTAGGTGATCAGATTGGATACCTGGTGACTATTTAAGAAACACAAGGTATTTGGGAAAACAGGCATTCTTTGGATAAATGCAGTTTCTCATGGTTGGGGTCTCTTAGAAATCACAGCTTTGGTGTCTATCTATAACAAACTATTTTTTAAACTAATTGAAGCTCCAAGTCCAAGCACAACACTTTGCTCACTTTGACACCACTATACAGGTAAATAAACTGCACTGTATCTGCTTCTTCCAGACAGCCAGAGATCTATGAAGGATAATACAAAAGACAAGTTCCCATAAACTGTATACCCTGTTAAAGTTACTGGGGCTTCAGCTGTACACTGAACGTAGTAGAGGATCTTGCATGAAATATTCCTTCAAATGTGCAGGCCATTTTCTGGTATCATTTTGCCTTGAGAAGGTGACCGGATAGCCAACAAGTCATTACTTCTCCAGAAAGCTTCCTGTAATTCTTAGCTCATCAAATCCTTCAACAGGTTGAACATGAAAACTCAATCAAATGTGTTTTTCTGACAAAAACCAAATGGATTATGATTATCTTGAATTGTTTGTTGGGTTAGTCTATACTTCTCTTGGACTGAAGGGAGAAGAAAAATCCATTTCACAACTGGCAAAGGAATGTTAAATCATCATCTTTGACGATCTCTTTCAAATTTTAAGTTCTTGTTCATACCTTAAACTGCATCAAATCCTTCATCTTCCCAACCTGAAACACTCATAACCTCAGCCAACGCACCGAAGGTGTTTTTACTGACCACTTGCTACTCCAGACATTCTCCTGCACGTCCATGCCCGGATCCTGCGGTCACTAGGGCTGGACCAGAGCAGCGTCTGCTCTCGATCCCTCCGCGTGCGCTAACGGGGATGACGCCCTACATCAAAGGAGCCAATTTCAATTAACCAAGGCTGCGGGGAGGGTCCCGGGCGGAGTCTGACGGGGGGATCGGGGTCGGGGTCTCTCGAGGGTCTCTCGGGGGTCGCTCCCGCCCCGCGGCGCTGCCGCCCCGCCCGCGCTGCCTGCGCCGCCCTCTGC
>VZTA01008343.1:331435-352823 GCA_013398855.1 Mohoua ochrocephala | reverse complement strand
CCCGCCTCGCCGAGGGACACCCGGCCTGTCCCCGCCTCGCCGAGGGACACCCGGCCTGTCCCCGCCTCGCCGCGCTCGATTCAAACGGCTTTCAGGCTGCCTTCGACCGATTATGCCCCACCACTGGCTGTTCATCCTCTTGCAATTTCAATTAACCAACGCGGTACCTGTAGCGGCTCCGTGGGTGCCACGGCCCCACGGGCGGCTCAGGACACTCATGGGCGGCTCAGGACACCCACGGGCTGCAGGTCCTTTGACAAGGTTCTTTCCCAGAGTTCCACATTCAGTCCTGCAAAAGCAAAACTTAATGCAACTACTATGAAGCAAGAAGGAAGCTGGACTTTAGTCTCTGGAAACCAAAATATTCCATCTCAGTTTTATCTTAAGAAATAAGTTGATGGTGTTTCCTCCCCAGCTGAGCAGTCCTAAGGAATTTATGCTGAGGGGGATGCTGGGAGTGTCTGACTTAGCAAATGAGTTCACATCTAAAGGATTCTCATCAGACATGCCTGAAAGGTGACTGACCTCAACATGAGAATACACTGAGAACACATCAGACTGCAGAGAATCAAGTCTGAAACGAGCGTAAAACTCCACCATCACTCCTGACTGAAGGCTGCTAAAGTGCCAGTGCCGCATACAGAAGGTTGTTTTCTTGTGGGTGTTTTTGTTGTGGTTTTTCTTCAAAGGAAAGTCCTAACTGCCAACTCTTCCTCAGCACTCTTACGACTTTCCAAGCAGTTTCCCAAAACTTGGCTGAATAATCTCTTGAGGACACAGTTTGGATATGTGTTTACTTCACTAACAAAGGACAGCTCAGTTCCGTTCTTTTCAAATTTCAATGCAAGCAGCATAGGCTCATCAAACCCATGAAACAGAAGAGGATTATGGATAGCAGGTGTCCAAAATACCATCTACTTTAGCAATCTGGAGTACTGGTAGCAGCAAAAGCAATTAGACTCTGAACTCAAGAAAATTTGGGTTTTACAGCTCGGATAGTTAAATAGTGAACAGATTGACAATGGAATCTCTGGAATCTCCCTTACTGAAGTGCTTAGAAAACAGATTAAATAAATATCTGTCAGAAATTGTGTTGGTATGATTGATCCTGCCATAGCCCAGGAGAATATACTGTTGAACCTTTGAATCCCCTTCCAGCCCCCCTGCTTTCTTCTTCTCTTTGAGTCACTGAATTGCAGCATCTGCATCACTGTGTTTTAGTTAATTTATCTTTTAAAACCACACTCAAAATTAAACATATTTAATTCAGCCATGAAGCAGCAGATGATCACAAAAAGCTCACAGCCTTATGGCGATGGTGGAGAAGAGTGAGCCTGGAAGAGGGAGACTCCAGCAAGGCGAGGGGCTCAGAGGCAGGTGTGAGGAGCTGGGAAGGTGTGCTGGTGCCAGGAAACTGTAGCCGAGGCAGGGAGCTGCGTTTGCCATTCCTGCCATTGATGGAAAAGGACAACAATGGGAGGATTGAATGCCAGCGCTGAGGAAGTCTTTTTGTCACAGGACACTGAAACAGTGTCCAGGCAGCAGCCAGGGCTGGCTGTTCCCACAGGGAGAGCAAAGCAGGAGCCAAGTGTGATCCCAGGACAGAGGCTTCCCTCCACACCCAGGTGCAGCCCCACAGCACCTGAGCACAGCAGGCAGAGGGAGGAACAGGGAGTGGAACCCTCTGACAATGCCACACAGGACAGGGGACAGTGACACTGGGGCAGTGCAGAGACAGAAAGAAACGGGGACAGGGAGTGGAACCCGCTGACAATGCCACACAGGACAGGGGACAGTGACACTGGGGCAGAGCAGAGCCAGAAAGAAACGGGAACAGGGAGTGGAACCCGCTGACAATGCCACACAGGACAGGGGACAGTGACGCTGGGGCAGAGCAGAGCCAGAAAGAAACGGGGACAGGGCCAGCAGCAGGCACAAGGCACTTCCCAGGGGCCCATCCAGAGCAGGCACCTCTCACACAGGGCTGGGGTCCATCCAGCAGGCAGGGACCAAACATCCAGCCCTGAGCCGAAAGGGAGCTGGGGGCCCAGGGGCAGAGGCTGGTCAGGGAAATTGTGACCTAAGGTCTCCAAAGCCCTGACAGGCTCAAACCTGGCCTTTGTGTACACTGAGAGAGGCAAAGATGGCAGGTGGACCACAGCCACACTTCCACCGTCTGTCAGTCCAAACAGAATGGCTCCAGACAGCTGCTAATTCTGACCTCCTGAAACTTTTACCTTACTAAATGCAGACCACTTTGTGTCAAGTCAAAACGAGACCAGAGATGTTAGTACAAAAAAACAAGATGCCTTGACCATAGAGCCAAAACATGTGATAAAACTTCAGTGATGCTCCTGACAGTTTTTGTATAAATATTAAACTACTGGCCCAAAAGTACAAGAAATTATGCACACCACTCAAAAATCTCAGGAAAAAAAAAATTTAAAAAAAAAAATCAAGAGCAAGCAAAGCCAAGCAAGACCAGCAGGACTTTTTTCCATTTACTAAGAATAATTTACAGAAAATTTTCATTGTGAAAAACCTCAAATGACTGAGAGGTTTTTTAAATACATAATTATATAATTCAGTAGGGTAAAGCATGCTTGACTTATCAATAATATCACTTCTCATGTAGCAGAAATTAAGCTTTTGCTGAAGTACCCCACTGAATTTGGCCTATGAAAAGAGTATTCATTTCATCAGTTTTAATAAAATTGTATGGAATCATTGCTCAATGATTTGAGAATGGGACTTAGCTAAATGAAAACCATAATCAAACAAGCCTTCCAAAACCAAAAATTATGAATTAATTCTTGGAAATGTTCTTCAGTAGCAATTTCTGACAAAGAACCCTTTCACACCACGAGTCAGGTCAAACTGCCTGTAGCTCTCTGGCCCTGGCTTAGCAAGTACCTCTCTTGTTGCTAAGATGGAGAAAAACGTTTGTAAGAAAAGGCAGGAGTGTACATGTAACAACATTTCATTGCAGCTAAGCTGAACAGAAAACAGTTAACAGTAAAAGCAACTATTTTTAACATATTCTACCATTTAAGATCTAACAAATGGCTCTACCCAACTCTTTGACATCTGCTGTAGGCAGTTCAAATCACAAACCCAGCTTCAGTGTCACTCGAGAAGAGCTGAGCACTTGAGATTCTCAGCAGCTGTTTTCAACAAGGAGTAGAAAACCTCGGCTGTAAGGTTAGCTGGAATATTGCAAACTGCACACGTGATCCAGAGGGTGGGGACAAAATCATGGAACCTCCCACTTGAACTCTGCACCGTTACTGCTAGATTATTCCAAGGCACCCAAGACAGCTTCTCAATTCAGAAATTATCTCTGCACAGCCCTGTAAAATGGGGAACAGAGAGAGATCAACAGACAGTTTTCACAGATTAAATTTCAAAAGAAAGACAGATCTCCTTCCATGTAAACAGCAGTAGGGTGGGAAAAGTAACTTCCTTTTTTCCTGGAGCTTTTTAAGTTAATTTAGTTCAAGCTTTTCATTCATTGGCTCTGTACTAGTAAAAACCTAGCAGAATTTGAATTTATCATTTAATTTTCCTTCATTTCCTAACACAATACATGTGACTAAGTCCTGGTTGATAGATGAAGGGGTCATTTCAATCAATCTTTTAAACTTGTTTTGTGATTTTTTTTTTCTTTCCTGACACTGCTCCATCCCCCTGAGAAAATAATCTTAATTATTTATAAGCTAAATATCCTTTTAAATATATAAAACTACTTAAAGTACAAACATATGTTAAACTGAGCTTTGCTCTTTTATTCACAAGTATTTATCTGCAGTTTTTCCATCAGACCAAGCCCCAAAGAAAAGGAACAAACACACAATTAGCAGAACCTCCAAGACCTCTTCAAACATCTGTCTGCTTATAACGCAGATAAATACCCCAGATACTTCTCAAAAGTCTTCTAAGGATGGTGCCATTGAAGATACTAATTTTCCCTGCCAATTGTACATTTTTATGTAATAGAAACTAGGTTGATGTCAAAGAACTGAAAATTACAAACCATATGTCACACCAGAAGCAGCTTATAAAGATTAGCATATTTATAAGACAAAAAATGCATTTTAAATAATGCAAATATGAAAACATCTTTTTATTTGTAAAAGCATTTTTTTCCCAAATCAACCTAAAGTTGCTTTTCTTCTTCACATTTATGAGATCAAAGAAATTAGATCCCAACCTCTAGGAAAGATCTTAGAGAGAATAATATCTGATATTGTGCACAACGCCAACAATCAATAATTTATCCTTTCAAACTGTAATTCTAGGCTCTAAACAATAATCCATTTTGTCCAAGATAAAACACAGAAGTCAGTCAATATGGTAATGGTCATAATGGCCCAAAACATTCCAAGCTGAAAACCACATAGGGCAAGACCGAACAAGGAACTCTTTAGTTTTTAACTGAAATCCAGCATTTCTGACGTGAGCCTAATTTTGCACATTTCCATCTTAATTCATTTCGACAAACTTTTTAAACCAGCACTTTTTCAACTTTTTAAAAGCCCATTCAAAAAATATGAAAAGCCATGCTAATTGAAGATGAACTATTAAAACCATGTGTTTTCAGCAGATGACCAATATGCAAATTAAAATGTTATTAAAACCAAAACTAGTGGACAATTAGCAAGAAATGCTTATCGTTATTATGGTCATTAACTCTCAGAGCAGCAGTAAAGCCAGAATAATATTTGTCTGCCTCCCAGAGACGTGGCTCCCTGCAAAGCTGAGGGACCAACATGAACTTCAATGTATTCCTCACGAATTTTGTTGTATTCCTTCTGTTGCTAATACATCATTTAGCAAACCGGGTTTAACGTCAATATCAAAATGGAATCATAGAATTGGTGAGGTTGGAAAAGGCCTCCAAGATCACTGAGTCCAACTGTTGACTGATCACCACCCTGACCACCAGATCACGGCACCAAGTGCCACCCTCGGTTCTGAAACACCTCCAGGGACGGTGCCTCCACCACCTCCCTGGGCAGCCCCTTCCAATGTTTAACCACCCTTCCAGTGAAGAAATTCTTCCCAGAATAGCTGGCCAGAGAAAACTGCATGCTAGTTAAATATATATCTTACCTAGTAGGAAAATTATTTGTTATACAAGAGTCCTCATAAAAAATTCTCAGAAAAAGTTTTTGAAATGTGAGAACTGACTAAAAATAACTTTCAATTAATAATTAAAAACACAGAAAAAAAAGAATCGTAAAACTCCTTCGGATGATGAGGCCGATTTTCCCCATTACTGTGGCATTCATTTGAAAAATCGAAGGCCCCAAGTATCAGATTTTTGTATTATTAGCATTGCTCCATGAACTAGTCAATATAATAAAGTCTCTAGCAAACTCTGGTCAAACCATATTCAAAGGTTTGGTTCTTCTGTCTCTATAATTCTCTTCACTTCAACTGAGAGCACTCTCACTTTATGATGCATCCCTAATAATCTGTAATAGAATTAAATGGGTACTTTCCAGGAAGTCAGCAGTACAGCTACAAGAGTATTTTTGTTGCACAGTTCTTTTAAGGTACTATTCATAGCTGAGAAAGTACTTTAATTTCCCTAATTAGCTGTTCAGTAATACAGAAATATGCTAATTAAAATCTATTTTTCTTCTCTTAAATTATGTCATGCTGTCAAATAGATACAAAAAATGAATGAACGAATGATATTTGCAATATCAATGCAATATTGACATTGTGTAAGTGCTCCACCAGCACTTGCTCCAATTATTTTGCTTTGAATGAGTTTGCATTGTTTAATTGTTCAGAACTTAATAAACAATTCTGTAGATGATGCATGAAGAGAAAATAGGATCCAAGATGGTCAAATAGTTATCAAGACACTATAGAAGATAAATGATGAAGAATTCCTCTGCCATTCTGACCACAGGAGTCTAATCAAACTCTTCTGCCTGCAGTGTTATAAACTGGAAGTGTTAAAAAGAGGGGATCCAGGAGATGATCTGTGCTAAGTAGGTACCATTTTTAAAAAGTTTTTGGATGTGCAATTTTAAAGTGTGACAACGCCAATCCTTGTTTGATGTGCAGAAACTTGTGGCTTCCACGCAATCCCAAAGATTCCATGTTGATTTAGATAAACAGGTCAGACTCCCTGGCACCAGAGGTGCTCCAGGGGTGAGAGAGACAACTGCAAAGGCCTCAGGATCAGAGCAGAGCTCTGCCCTCCACAGCCCCCAGAGACCTGCTCAGAGAAAACCCTCTGCAAGAGCCCCCGGCTTTTAGCTGGTTCTCCTTTTGAACTTCTTTTTCCCTGTACCTCACAGTTGTGACAGATGTATTCTACTCTATGCCCAGGTGGATGGTATCAGGAATTTATAGATAAGAACTCAAGAAAGATCCTTCATCTTCCAGCATGGAAAAAGCCATTTATGCAGTATCTCTGTTTTCTCCCACACAGGACATCCGTTCTGCTAACCAATGTCCCTGCACTAGCTACAAAACAAATAAATTAAAAACCAACCCAACAGCACCAACAAACTCAACCAAAGGCAGGCAAATAAAATAAAAAAAAAAGGAGCAGGGGTAAGGAAAGCTCTGGGAACATGGAATGCTTGGTTTTACAGGAATCAGTTTCTACAGAAACAAAAAAGATACACAATGAAATATCTTGAATTCTACCAGCGATTTTTAAAATCACGGCAACTAGAGGAAATCCTTTTCATTTACTTACTTGCCTTTTTCTGGACTGTGAAATACCTAAAAGCTGGACAACTCTAAATATTTGTGTTACAGAGAACACATATCTTTCCTTTGGATCTAGTTAAAGGAAAGGCCAGAACTTAGAATAAATACTGCCTCCTTGAGATTAGGGGGTCTCCACATCTGGAATAGCCAAGTACAGGCAAATGCAACGCACAATTCAGCATTGCTGTTTCTGTCTGGAACACCTTCGTAAACAACTAGTAAGATTTAAGACTTGGAAAAAATATCTAACTTTATTAAATAGCTCACACATACTTCAGTAGAAGACTGATGGTTATGGCTGTCTTTTACTAACTTGAGGAGCCATCACACTGCTCTGTGCAACTTGATAAGCAACTTAAGTCAAAATGTACATTTTTTTCCTTACTATACCTATGAAGATACCGTCTCATGTCTTGTCTTCTCCTGGTTCAAACAAAATTTCTGTTTAAAAAACTTGTCGTGGTTTTGATCTTGTCGACAACCTGATTCTGTTTGTTTTCTTAAACCTGTTATACAGAGCCAGATTATGACATTAAAAAAAAAACCAACCCAAAAAAGCAACAAAGCAACAAAAAAGCAACAAAACCCCACAAAACTAAGACTGAAACCAAAACATAGGACTCCTTGGCTTTATTAAGAACAGCTATGAAAATTATATATCTCAAAAGTCAAGTATTTAATCGTAAAATCCTTACATTTCAACTGGCTTTCTACCTGGGAAGTGTATTAATTCCATTACCAATCTGAGTGAGTGGACAGACCAGTTTTTCAGTTCCTGGAACCAGCAAAGCACATCCTTTTTCACTCACAGAATCCCCCCCATGTGCTTGGGGATCAAAATTCAATCAGAGTGGCAGTAAGAAGAGGAGAGAGTTTACACATTGACACTAAAGAACTTCACTGTAACTTTAGTAACACTTTAACAAACCTCATTGTATACACTGATTCTTCTACCAAACAAATTTTAAAACCATCCCAACACAACTGAAGCTTTTAAATGTCTAACAGAAAATTAAGAATCATGTAACAGCAGTGCAAATATTTAAAGCTTGTAACCCTTCAAAACTGTTTAAAGTATAAAGCACCATGTCAAAGAATGTTTCTAACATGTAAACTCTACAGAATGTAGGCTAAAATGAAAATCACTTGCTTTTATACATCACGTTATTATAGTAGTATAATTACATTTGTTATCATGGTCAACTAAGTCATACAAATCTTAACCTTCCTTTTTATATGAGTTGAGATGGTCATTAGTCTCCTCCTACCAAAAGAGTTCACTGCAATTCGCTTAACTTTTGCAAGTTATAAAATACAAATGTGCACTATGTAAGGGACAATATTAAACCTTCCTGTGCTACGTGAATATGCAATAATGCACTTCACGTGTTTTCCCACAAATTTAAAAACACTTACTAAGTGACCAGTAGTTATGAGAGACCATCCTTTAACAAGGACTCAAAGAGAAAAGGCTTCAAAGAGCTTGAAACCTGTTGCCTTTAGCTGTTTCTTCAAAGATGGTGTGTCTGAGAGCTCTGAACTCTTTGTTTCTGACAGAACCGCTTCACGCACAGTGATATGAAAAAGCACCACTAAGTAATTGAAAAACCACAAGTGTTCTGCCTCTAACACGATTACATTTCACAATGCAGATTTATGAGATTCGAGATCTCCATTTAAGATCATGCCATTTCATACAGTTTCTCTCAGTCAATATACAAGGTACAAAATGAAAATGCATTTACAGATGCAGTCATTTGCTGGTTTGAGCTGGGGATGAGTCAATTTTCTTCACAGTAGCTGGTAGGGGGCTGCATTTTGGGTTTGTGCTGCAAAAAAAATTGTTGATAACACAGAGATGATTTTGTTATTGCTGAGCAGCCCTTGCACAGAGCGAAGGCCTTTTGGGCTTCTCACCACCCTGCCAACGAGAAGGCTGGAGGAGCACAAGGAATTGGGATGGACACAGCCTGGACAGCTGACCCAAGGGATATTCCAGACCATCTGGTGTCATGCTCGGCATATAAAGCTGGAGGAAGGAGGAGGAATAGGGGATGTTTGGAATGATGGCGTTTGCCTTCCCAAGCCATCATTAATCACTGTTAATGAGCTCTGCTATCCTGGGGATGGCTGAGCACCTGCCTGCTGAGGGGACGAGGTGAAGGGACACCTTGGATTGCCTTGTTTGCACACACAGCTTTTGTTTGACCTGGTAAGCTGTCTTTATCTCAATCCATGAGTTTTCTCACTTTGACTCTTCCAGTCCTCTTCCCCATCCCACTGGTGGGGGAGGGAGCGAGTGGCTTTGTGGTACTCAGTTGCCAGCTGGGCTTAAACCATAACAAGTCATAAACACAAATCATGCCTGGAAATCTGAAATTCAGCAATACATGCATTTAAATCACAAAAATACTCTGCCTACAAAAATCAGAACCGTAAAGGAACTTCTGACCAGCACCAGAAATAGGACTTCAGAAGCCTTGAACACACTGAAGACTTCAAAAAACCCCAATATATCAATCACTACAGACAGTTCTTCATATGTACAGTACATTTGACTGCCAACTTACTACATGAGCTCTGAATAGCTGTGTCTGGTTTTCTATTTGCCGTGATCCAGCATCTAAACAAGCAGGCAAACACACGGTTTTTTCAGCATGTAGCCACTTCTCCAGGATTTTGAGACAGCTGAGACTGCTGGATGTCTGGAAAAGTGACTGAGAGCTGCAAATATGCATGAAGGCGACATTTGCCTTTCACTCAAAATACAAGATTTGACTGAATTATGAGAAAGCTGTATCTGGCAACTCTGGTACTCTGGTTTGGGGAGCTTTCCAGTCAAGGAAGGCAGTCATGTCCTCAGAACTACACTGTAACTTGTAGCTTGTCTTGTACTTATTTGCTGTCTTTCCTGAGTTTCATACATATATGTACATATTTATATACATATATATTTATATCTGTGTGTGTGTATATATATATATAAAATCCCCACTGTCTTTGTCACATGTTAAAAGTTCCAACAGAAGTCTTCTCGTAACCACACAGATCTGGATGTTAATGAAATGAGTGACAACTGGGTGCACTGCACGTGCCCAACACCAACACTCACTAATTGGTTATGAAAAATGTGCAGTATGCCATAATTTACCAAATCACCAATGCCTAATCACTTCACACTGCAATGAATTTCAAGCAAACATGAGTAATTATGCCATTAGTTTTAATAAAGTGACAGCTAGCACTTACTCCACTCCAGTGAACATTTGCACAGAAGTTGGTTTATCGGTGTTTATAATGTCCTGCAGCTCTATGGAAAGACATTTAGAACACTGAGAATTCTTTCAAGATTTGTTGTGACATGTAAGAACATTTGTTCACATGTTAAGTGTGGGAATTGAAAATTACTCAGCACCTCCTTTTTTATAAACTGCATGAAAACTTTGACTTCACTTGCCAATGATGTGGATAAAAAGTGTCCATCTCTGCCCAAGGGATCATTTGCAGAGCCATCTTGTCTTTTCTAAGTGGCTGCTCCAGTATTTTTTTTATATACTGGAGTTCAACAATTTGAAAAATATCAAAAAATTAAGTTTTAGATTTGACCTGGATTTCCTTAACAGAATCAATAAGATTTTCACTCTCTGAGTTTAAACAGGCACAACAGTTAACACTGCAGGTTTTTACTGACACCAGTACACCATAAATATGTCTTGTTGAGGTTTTGGGTAGCAGAAGACAGAGCTACACCCAGTATATGAAAGCTGAAAATTACACTCACAAGAAACCTGAATGGGATTGACAAGGCATCATTTTAATTATGATGCATTTACATAGTGAATGTAACGTTGAATTACCAGCACTTAAAATTCTGAATTTGACATGAGTGCCATTGACTCAGAATCTTCAACTGAAGATTCAGAAAAATATGCTCAAATATTTGACCCATTAAATGCTAATAATAAGTCATATATAATTAATTAAATCTGAGTGAGATTGCTATCAACACTCGTATAGAGAAACTTGAAATGAAGATGTTAGGTACTACACAAACAGCTTGAAAAAAGTTTTCAAAACACAAATCTTGCTTTGTTATTCACTGCTGCTTCAAACTTGTGTATGAATGGGAGGTTTATCTTGAGAGTCACTTGTAATTTTTCTGTTGATGATTTCATTAAACAATATCATCACTGGCCATAATTGAATTAAGCTAGAGTCAATTGACCTATTCTCCCATTTCCCTGAAACGAAACACCTAAAAGTGAAATTTTAGCCTTGTTCTATGGATAATGAGCACTAGCATGATTAGGCTCTGTGAACAGGAAACACCTTCTCTCAGTCTACTAATTTTATGAAGTCACTATATAAAATATGTATTCTTTTCAAGAGGGAAAAAAAACCCCAGAACAAAACACCAACCTCTCATGAGTTCTTAAAAGCTAAGAATCTTGCATAGCAGTTCCATGAGAGAAGACAACACACAACCTTAAAAAAGAAGTTTAAGATAAAAAGAAAATAATATTCTTTCTAGTTAAAATATGACATTTTAGAAAAATATGGTTGCACATGCCAATGCAGGAAACTAATTTATCAATAATCCACATATTTTTCTTCATTTAAGACATACCTGATGTTGTTCACAAGTAAACAGTTATGTTTGTAAAAACAAAACAAATTCTAAAGAGAAATGGGAAATTAGTTGATAGCATTTATTTTAAAATCTGGTGTTTGAAGTGGCATTAAAATGGTTTTTAATTTCAGTTACTCCATCTTCAAAAACAAATCTCATGTCTTCATGGCAATAAAAACAGCAAAAGGTGAAACACAGGAGTGACTATTCTTGATCTCTCGCCTCTCAGACTTATCTAACATTTAAAATAAAATGCTGGGATAATCTACCATTAAACAATCTTCCTGCTCATCTGCTTTCAACAAGGCCTCCAGCACAATAAAAGCCCTGCTTAGCACAATGCAAGTGTCCTAGAAAAGCCACTCTGTGCCCAGCGAGAGGATCACGGCGGGATCTGTCCCACATTGCCCATGTAGAATCAGAGGGTTTAAGCTCCCTCCTCAGCCTGTCCCTAGCAGGACGCATCACTTGTATGGCAACAGCACGGAGGAGCACTAATCTGAGACCAGAAGCACACGGGGTAGAGGCTCTGTCAGCCTGAGACAAAGGGATAAAGACAACAGAGGGAAGAGTGAGACGCACAGATGGGTGTACACACAAACAACGGGACTGCCTTCACCGTGGGACAGCAGCATTTCCAGAGCACTATCAGCAGAGCTACTGTAAAAGTTGTTTTATGCATCACAGCATAAAAAAGTGCCAATGAGCTTCTCCTCAACAACAGGGACAGCGGGGAAGAAAGCACAAAGGTGCTGATTTGCAAATGTTACATTCACATGATAGGTAGGATCTGGGTTTATTCAACCTCTTGATCCTGAAGGAAAAGGAACAGTCATGAACAATCTGCAAGAAGAGTTTGTTGTACCTCTTCTACAAACACAGATTCAAGAGGACTTAAACTTACCAATACACACATTTAGAAATACTGATGGAGAATTCCCTTCACCTCCTCCCAACCACTCCAATACTCCAGAAATGTGTTCCATGTTATGATAAATGTGTTATCTTTGAACTGCAGGTATGGCACTGCATCACATATTTCTTTTCCAATCATCATACACCATTTAGTTACTTCAGAAGTATTTAGTCATGAATGGCCTTTGCAGCACTTCTTGACAGATAAGAAATAAGAAACAATAGACATTCATTCCCCAATGCACAAGGAAGACTGCAATGACAGCATTAGTCCTGAGTCTGTGTTTAACACAAAGGTTAGGCAAGCAAACAGCACTAGTTTAACAAAATAAATTTTTTTCTAAGTGTCTAAACATTTTAAATGTTTGCATTATAGTTCCATTATTTCCTTAGCACCTTCCCTTAAAAAGTAACATTGCTACTGAGTTGATTTCCTATGAACTCAATGCCAAAACCACATATCAAAGCCACCACATTCTCAGCTAATAAATACACAAAATTTGACAAATGTGAACCTGAGGATGAAAGCAGCGTCTACCAGATCTTCTGATTCTTTGTGTAATAATGAGTTACAAACTGCAAATGCAGCCTGGAATCAATGTGGCACCCTTCTGGCAACACATACTGGAGCTATGTTATCATTATTCTCTACTTTCTGGTCCAAGAGAGCTATACCCAACAAATTATTTTTTAGGTAACATGTTAGACCAAGGAGTTTATTAGGAAAAATATATGGCTTAGGGCTTAAAAGACCATAAAGTGGTTTAAAGAGACCTAAGGGACATTGATTTATCTACCAGAATCAACTTTCTCTTCAGGCTGCCGCAATAGAGCATGGAAATGAGAAAAACAGGATTAAAGAATCGCGTTATCTGCATAAAAAGCTCTAATGCCTTATTGTTTATTAAAATGACACTTTAAAAGTTATCTTAATGGTGTGACGTAAGATTGCACAATCCACTGCCACATCTTGCATTAAGTGGTGTTAAAGACTTCCTTTAATCAAGAGTTGTTGGAGCTCACACCACCCTTTTTTACCTACTGAATCTGTGCATTAGATACAAATATTAAAAAGTAGTACTGGTGGAATTTGCAACTGAAGCTACAAAGTTGCTTTTTTTTAAGAAAAAAGTACTATTCTTATCATCAGCCTACAGAATTGAGATACCAATTTTAATATTACTTAAATTTAGCATCTACCTTACAAACTCAGGTTAAGAAGGCTCCACCCAACAGAGGGAGAAACTCACTGAAAAGGTCTTTCAGAGGGAAAACCTAAAGTTAAGTCTTCTAAACCACCTCACCCAACTATTTTCTCCCCAGGAGCAGCAGCCTCCACATATTTGTAAGAAGTCAGGCCATGTACATTCCCCTGTGTTTTGTCACAGTTGGAAAATTCCCTCCCAGTTTAAGCTGACCTTATGATGGCTGCCAGGGTCATGCCCCGGCCAGGCTTTCCTGTCACCTTGTTTGCATTGTCCCTGCTGCCCGTGTGGCCCCAGTCTGAGCTGGTTCAGGGAGCTGAACAGCTGAAAATTAACTTTAAAAACACTCCCCTAAAAAAAGCCTAGATCTACATTTCTAATCTTAGTGAGGGTGCCATTTGTATTACACCTCGGGGGCATTTCACTGACAAAACATGATTAGCAACAGACTGGTGTCTATTCTAGGAAGAGATTTGTTATTTTCCGTAGCAAAGGCAGAACAAACAATCTCTCTTTGTAAACCAGAAATACAAATGCTCAAGATATGATACACAAATATCACATACATCTATTAGTCAAGAATCTGTGCCATGAGCAGATCCTACAAACCCAGTCATATAAGTTTAAAAGCAATGAAGTTGGTATCACTTTAAAATAAAAGGCTCCTCCCTTCTCAACCATGTCACCCTTTGAACTCAGACCTGCAAGTGCTACATGAACTAATTCCTACAGAACCTTCCGGGGCTGGGACAATCCAAAGGCCATGTCTGTAAAGGAATTGCAAAGTCTTACTTTACTCCACGGGCGGGTATAACTTCAGAAACTCCAAGTTCTTTGGGAACAGGCCTTTCCATGAAGTTACATTTTTGTTCTGCATGAGCTCTATGGGTGGTGAAGGGTCATCCTTGAGGCACGTGCAGCAAAGAGTCTTTATTCACTAGAAAATACTCACTTGATAGTCAGAAATAGAACCCAAATCTCACCAATTACTTGCTTTCCAGCTGTAATAACTGTAAGTAGTCTAATCCAATGCCACGCTATAGCTGCTAACAGTTCTTCCTTTGGTTCACACAAAAGTCTTCTTGTGCTGAATCTAAAACATTTCAAGCAAATGAAAGATGGAGCCAAGCACTGACAAGAAAACAAAATACCGAAAACCTGATCAGTGGGCAGTGCTCGGTCTCAGTTCTGAGTGTGTAGACAGGAAAAATAATAGGTATCAATTTAAAGTTAATCATAATGCACATGCACAAAGAATTTGCATCAAAGATGCAAAGGTACCTCACTTCTGGCATTTTATAATCTCTGCACAAATCTCATGAAAATTGTTCTATTCCGTATGTTTTAACTTCAAGAAAATACATATCTTAAAAATATCAACATATCATCAATTTGTTCCTTAAAAGCTATTTAAATAAATATTATGGATGTACAGATGCAGAGGGAGGAGGAGAGGCCTATTTCTGTAATGAACTCAGCATGAACAAGATTCTGCTCCATGGGGAATCTAATTGCCTCTAGTCAGCCCACAGATGCATCACAGCAAAAAGGTCCAGCTGGACCAAATAACCAGTCCATCCAGAAGGTGATGTTCAGGTAAAGCTGTGCAGAAAGTTGAAAATTCATGGAAATCTTTTCTCTGAGTCAAGAATGTGTTCCAGACTTGTACATGTATGGTGGTCAGAAGAGTAAGACAATAAAAAGATCCCTCTGAGACATACAAAAGCCCAATCCCTTCACTTAACAGCTTCCTAATGATTCACTTTGAGACCGCTATTTAGTATTTCTATGGTTTGTTTAAGCAATCTTTAAAATATTAGACAACATTTGCCTTTGTTATTTGAAATCCATGACTATGCACAGAGATGGCAGAACCTTCCAGAACAACTTTTCAAGGACTGTGAGCCATGGACACAGATGTGCCTTCTGTTCTTTTTAAGTGAGGTGAAAGCCACAGAGCAGAACTGCCCCAGCCTCTCTCCCCACCCAGGTCATTCCTGCTCTGAGCATCTCCTGGTAGTGCATGAACACAACCACCATAAACACCTTCTACTTAGGCTCTCCCTTCAGCTCTAAGAGGACAATTACACTGCACTCTCAAGGAATCATCTGAAACTCTGCACTTGGAATGTTAATGTTATGTGTTCACAGCTCTTTGAACTTGCTGTAAGAAGTCTTGAGAATAAGTACTTTTCCAGCAAAACATAAACATAGAAAGCAAACCGAGAGTTACCACAGCAGAGAGAGTGAGACGTCGCATGATCTGGCCACAGAAAACGCCAACTGTCTCCACCTCAGTTCTATTTAGACTAGGCCTGGATCTACTCCTCCAAATCAATTCTTTAATTATTATAATTATATACACAAAATTTTCAACTGTTTAAAAACTAGCACATACTTAAAATGCTCATCTAAAGCAAAGAAACACAAAAGGCAAACCCAATAAAAAACCTTGAGTTTCCAATAAACAGTAACAGTCTTTTGGAATTAGAAACGGTTCCTTCTACATTTAATTCAGAATCTTTTTCACTTTCCAGTAAGGATTGCCCTAACATTTCACTGTCTCTCCATCCTCCTAACAACCAAATACTCTATGCAAGTTGTTTATCATCTCTGCACCTAATGCAGTTCCAAATTTGCTTGAAAAGGCTTCTTACACTCAGCATATTTATAATACACCAGATCAAATATTTGAATTAAGGAAGTTGGGCCCCAGAAACATTTTCATCTATCTACTGGGTCATGGCTTCTTTCAAAGCATAATGCACATCAATACCACCT
This sequence comes from Mohoua ochrocephala, assembly GCA_013398855.1. Classification (NCBI taxonomy): domain Eukaryota; kingdom Metazoa; phylum Chordata; class Aves; order Passeriformes; family Acanthizidae; genus Mohoua; species Mohoua ochrocephala. Next base: position 336,554 of record VZTA01008343.1, on the reverse strand, counting down.
TAAATGTACATTCAGGTATTTGTAGAATTCTGAATACAGATTTGATTAAGTAGCATAAAAAGATTACAGTTCCATTGCTGTAAAACTAAGAAAAATCAGACAAGCTTCTCTTTCTTAATATTTAAAGATACCAGGCTCCTGCTGGAGAAGCTTAAAGCTTTGCACTGCTTTTATCTATTTTAAAATCTTTCTGAACAACAGCCATCAATCCGAAGAAATATATTTTCAAAGTATTCTTTCATTCCTCAACAAAAGACAGACATTGGGAAGGTACTTAAATCCATTAAGATGCATGTAGAGTAGCCTCTAGCAACTTCCAACCTATTTAAATAAGCAGAATTCTTCTATTTCCATACAAATATTCCAGTAGTTTAGTAAACATTTTGTACCTCAGTAGGCATCAGTGTTTGTTAATCTCATACATAAGGAATAAATTCCAGTCCTGCAGGAGCTCTGTGTATTCCCAGGACTCTGCCCAGGCATGCAGACCCCTGGGCTAGACGTCTCTGCAGGAGGATGTTCCTCTCAGTACAGTCTCAGGCAGCGACTGGGGCCAAATGATTCACTCCTACCATCACCTCGCAAATTCTAATTTGATAATTATAGTGATTATCAATTAGCATCTCATCACTATTTGATGACACACAATGACTTGAGGCTAACTAGCATCTTGTACTCACATTTAACAAAAATGCCACGAAAAGAGGGCTGGTGGCAGAGGCCAGCAGGCGGAAAGAGCTGAGTAAACAAAGGAATGTGCAACAGTTTTGGGGCTCTCAAAGGTTAATTCTTCTGACAAGGCCCCCTTCAGAGATGGGCCAAGGCAGTCACACCCCCGGTGTGAGGGGGCCCTGTGCAGAGCCCCGGCCATCCCAGGAACGGGAGCACCATTCCCAGCTGTGCTCACGGAACAGGCCACAACCTTTGTCTCCTGTACATCTCTTCCACCCAGAAGTCGCTCCCCCAGCGAGACGGTCTGCACGGTAACACTGAGGTTCGAAGAGAATCCTTCATTAGTCAGGACAACAACCCACTGCACATTTCAGACTAACTAAATTCACTTTAAAAAGGAAAAAGAAATCAAAGAAATTTTATATTGAAATATGTAACGCAACTGCCAGAAGACAGAACAGCTGAAGAGCTGAGCACAAAATGAATTTACAAGTGGTTTTGCCTACAGTTCACCACTAGATCAGCTTTCACATGGATGATCATTCAAGTTGAGAGAATACTCAACCAACCTGTTGCAGCTGAAACTCATTTCTTCCATTCACCTTGCAGTATGAGATACTTGATCTCAACAACTTTACCTGATCTGTTTCCTACGAATGAAGAACCTGCATTTCAGTATGCCTGAAATACTTCTTATGTCTTTAATGCTGGAAGAGTTATTACAGAAACATTAGCTGGTTATAGCATTGCATTCTGATTCATTCAGAAGAGCCATGGCCCATATATTCAGAATGTTCATTTTTTTATCTTATAGAAAGATTGAAGTCATGTAATTCTCTCATGCATATGACCACATCATTCCATTAGAAACTTCTGTGGCTGTAGCAGAATTTCCATTTTCATGAAGGACTTTTATAGGAATTGTCATCTTCTCTCTAAAGTAAATTTTTGCATAAAAATGATGAATGCCTTAGAATCCATTAGAATTCAGAGTGCAAAAAGAACCATAACTTATAAATTAATACAAATTTTGTGAAATCTCAAGAAAAGCCCTCTACATTAAGACCTCCACACTGGTTTATGTGTCAAGTAATTCTTAAGAGGACTAACTGTAATCTTCAGCATTACATAAAAATTAAAATGTATTTTGTTTCTGCATTACATAATTGTTTTATCTTTCATTGTTTCACATCTTCTACATTTCATCTCTTTATCTGCACCAATATTTTTCAGAAATAATGTATCTTACTCTCTTCCCTTCCCCTCCTTGCCTTAAATACTCTTAGTTACTTAAAACTAACTTAGTGTAAGGCCTTTTTTGGGGGATAGTTTGCATACACTGCATAACTCCCCGAGAGATACAGTACCTGAAATTGATACTACTGCAAATGCTGAGTAATCTGAAATATGCTGTTGAAAAATTATGCTCTATGTGCTAAACAAAAGTTTCAATTCACTTTTTAATCCAGTAAAATGGCTCGTTTACTACTGACCATAGAAAAACTGCTTTACATGTCATCTAAAATGACTCCTGAATCCCTGGCACCTAAAACTACCTTTTATGATTTTTTTTTTCATTTTAATGTAAACAGCAAGAATCATCAGCACTTATCTCCCAACATGAAGCTTCATCTTGGCACATATCAACAACTACCAAAAGAAAAGAGCAAAAAGTGACGTGAATTTTAATTTGCAGAGATAATTATGTCAGGTATGGCTTGTTTCAGGATAACAATACCCTGTTAGGGCTTGCAGGCCTCAGCAGAAGTAATTTGGGAATAGCAGTGACAGCATAAACAAAGCACTGAGAAAGGTTTATGAGGGTGGAGTCCATATAAAACACTGGATTAAATCTCTTCTGTATCCTGCGGCTCCAAACTTTCCGAGGATGCAGCAGTAAACCCTGAGCAGACAAACTACAGCAGACTTGGCTTCCAACCCCTCTTCCTCAACACACGAGCCCCATCCACTTATTACAACTGAATGCACCGTTGTTCCCCGTGAAATACTTGAAAACAAAGAGCTAAAACACAAAGCCCATTCCCCTTCATGGAGTATTAACTTCCGCTTTTAATAACTAACTCCTGGTCCCACACGATACAGTTCTGCATTGTCCAGCACACCCCACTTCAGCCAGACAATGCACACAGCAATAAAACTCAACCCAGCAAAGAAAGTGAAAGCTGCGTTTGTTCAGCGTGTTATTTGGCGCAGCCAACTGTAATGCTTCTGCCTGCCATTTATTGTTTACTCTGTCAAAGGATTATTAAGAATTAGGCTACATTTGGCAATTTTTTGAGAAGGGAATTTACATGCAAAGTGACTGACACTTGGTATTTAAAGTCTATTGGTCGACTCTGACCCTTCGTTTACAAGTGACTCATTTGACTGCAAGGATCTCTGATGTGGAAATGCTCAGATACGAATCAATTGCAGTTTTTGTCTCGGGTAAATGTTACTTGGCAATCCAAAAGAAATGAACAATGCTGCGACCGAGGCTCACATAGAATAGTGCTCATATGTTTAAAGAATTCCTTTTACATGCCTGGTTTAGTTCTAGTCGGAGGATTTATGACTCCCCTTCTCCTAATAACTTATCTCAGAGCACAGTGTTTTTAAACACACACACACACACAGAGACACACACACACAAAACCAGCAGTTAACTCTTTTGCTGCCTGAAAGAACAGCACGGATGCATTTAAGGAAATTTAAAAAGCAGGTTTGGTGCTGATAGGGATTTTGATTCTCCGTGGGAGGTTGGGATGGGGTAAGGATAGGACTGGAAAGGGAGAGAAACATGTAGGTACAGTTTGCAAATCCCTGCTCCATAAAGAAACGATTGTGTGTAAGAAACGACCATTCCTACATGAATCAGCTCAGTGCGAATTCTGCAGTTTATCTCTGATAAGGATAAAAGTAAAAGGGTTTCTCGGTACCCGAGCAAGAGTCCCTTCCTCTCAGAAGGCAGATGCAGCATTTCTATAAACAAAAATGTCTCTAGCCCTACCTTGTGCCAGTGCTTGCAACATGTGGAGCTGAAGCAAGAGAAACGCCCACCATCCCCGACAGAAGATGAAACAGAAGTTTAACTTTATCATCATTCCGCCTCGCCTGCTATTCCTTCGGGCAATAATTTCGCGATCCACCTTTCTTTCAACCGGTATTGCCTCACTGATCCCCATCCGATCCGACTGGCTGCCACTCCTGACAGCGCTTTGGTCATCGCTCATTCCGCACCCCCGGGCCGGGCTCTCTGTGGAGGGTCGGGAGCCAGTGCCCCGCGCTTTGGGGGGAAGCGAAGCCCCCGCTTCCCAGGATCGGCGGGCTCTTTGATTTGTGCTCACTCCGCCTGCAAGCCGAGAGCTGCACTCCGTGTGCCTCCCGCTATGACAGTCGCCACCTAAGTCAGTGTTTCTTGTGGAGGTATTGATTGCACCAAAACAACCAGTCAGAAATGTGAAACACATGTTTCTCTGCACTGTCACATCCGATGCCTTCAGCAGAGAGGGAGTAAGTTCACGGGCGTCAGTATTTCACTAAATCCGGATCCTTCAGCACGTCGCGAACAGGAACAGGGAGAAACTGATCCATCTTAGCCACCAGCAGACAATCCAAAGAGAACCTTTCATACCGCAACGGTGATGGAAACTGTTACCCCTGTCATTTTTATGAAGCGTGGTGAGTTCTCCAGCATGTGTCCCATTCTCCTGTAAAAACCCTGCGATGGAAGTGTTAAATTCTCGTACAAGGGGAAAAAAAAAAAAAAAAAAAAAAGCGAAAAGGAAAAAAAAAAAAAACTAATTGAAAGTATCTCGTTATTCCTTGCGCTAAGGATTTATTTCAGACAATTTCAAGATTAGCCATGCAGACAGAGTAGTCTCCAGATATCCCCGCAAAGCTGTGCATAGTTTATATTAATCCGATTTTCCTTGGGATACAAATCTCTACCGTCAATAGAAGGGTTTGAAGGGTCCTCGAGCAGGTAAATCGAGCAGCTCTGGCTGTGATTCCAGCTCGCTGTGCAGTCAGTCAGCCACAGGCCAGTGCCGGTGTCACTTGAACTCTCACGTTCAGCCGGAGGTAGGGAAAACCTCAGTTGATCCTGTCTCCCTCCTCGAAGGCTGGTGCCGATCCTTTCCTTACAGGGAGACCACGACAAAAATCACCTCTAACAGGGAAAGCGCTTTTTCTCTGGCCCGTTGTGGACGCAGCAAGGAAGCAAACCCTCAGCTGGACAGTGTCCGGGGCGGGGGGGGAGCGAAAATCTCCCGAAACAAACAGCAACAAGGTGAAATCCTCCCAGCTCTGCTGAGCCGGGCTCCTGCTCTCCGTGCTGATGCAGCCCAGGGATCCCGGTCCTTCCTCCGAGCGTCTCTCCCTCACAGGCGCTGTAAACACAAGGGGGAAAGCGCGATCTCAACAGCGGCAGCGGCGGCAATAAAAC
>VZTA01008343.1:207906-330316 GCA_013398855.1 Mohoua ochrocephala | reverse complement strand
GGTGACAGAGCCAAGGGAGCCCGAGGTGCGAGTTAACCCCCTCCCTGCGCGCTGAGGTGTTCGGTGCTGCCGCGTTCCTGAGCGCGGTGCGGTTGTGTCCCGTGAGGGGAGCGAGGGCTGCTGGTTGGCAGAGCCAAAGTTGGAGGTTGGCTCTTGTTCCTCCTGCCTTTCTGACAGGCGGTGTGCGATGATGGAGCCGTGCAGCAAACACTGTACATTATCACATCAAACACAAGGTCATTTTTCCCTATTATTAACAGCCGGTGTGATGGGTGTCTGGCAGAGGTGCGTTACCCAAGAAAGCACTTTTTTCTCAAGCCTTTGTTATTTTACAGCATAAAATAAAGGTAAAGCAGCTTCACAGTTTGCACCCTAGCACAGGTTAATACTTTCCCTGGTTGCCTGGCAGTGCCTCCTGTGCCCAACACCTGCCCCTCAGCTGCCTCCTGTCCGAGCCATTGCATCCGTCAGCATCCAGAGCTGCTGGGCAGCTTTTCCTGCTGACCCTCCCTTTGTATCTCGCAGGTACATCTGTCTGCCAGATTCCCTCCTACGCCAGTCCCTGCTTCCTCTAGTATCCAACAGGTTATTAAGTTTTATGACATCTCGTCTGCCCACCCTTTATCCCTCTGTGTGCCAGCTTGTTCCTGTGTTCAAGAAGTTGCTGTACTTCAATCCTCCTTATTGTGGCACCTTTTCCTGGTACGAGATATGAGCTGTATTCACCAGCCGCCTCTTCCTTGTGGTAAATAAAGTGAAAATAGCGGTTCTGTTGTGCCTCTCACGTCACACTTTCCTTTTTTTGTGCATAGACCACATTAATAATTATCTACACATATCAGGACTCAGTGCTTATGATTTTCCCTGCAATACGTCCGTTCTGAGAACAATGCAAACTGAACCCAGATTGTGTTGAGAACTGACCTCAAGGAAGTAACAATCTGTTTGTAACTCCCATTGCACCATTAATAGTAGTTATTTTACTGCAGCGTGAAAAAAAACCCCTTTTTATTTAACCAGTAATTTTGGGTGGGACTGATTTGCCTTAACTGGAAATGGAAAATATATTTAATTGTGTGTTGGGCAGTTTTGTTTTGGTATTTTTTTAAGCACTGTTAACAAAGAAGCGTAGGGCTGCTCACGGAAATTTCAGTTTAAGATTTCGAATTTGGTTTGACATCTAAGAAAATCCACGGTGCTTCCTCACAAGTTCTAAGGGAGGCAATTTGCAGTGGTTATGATAGTATGGTGAAAACTCTGCTGGAAGAGTCATTGTCAAACTGTTAAAACCAAGGTGCTACAAAGGAGAAATGCTCATTTCTGTAACGTTTCTCAATTTCAGTGAAAGTTTGTTTCACTTTGAAATTAACGTGTTTTCCTTGTAGCCTTTTAATCTGTTCAACATGCAAACATAAGCACAGGAAGGTAACCTACAAACATAAGCACAGGAAAGTAACCTACAAACATCAACATAGGAAAGTAACCTATTTTCATCACTCAGGCCTTGCTTTCTTCTTTAAATGTGGTTGTGTCTTTTACACTTGACATTTTGGGTGAAATGTTTGCAGTTTGTTATTTCCTTATTTTTAACAATGAGCATGTCTTAAGAGGACAGTATTTATGGTTAGGTTTTTTTTCTGTTTACCTTGGTTACGGTAAACATACTTAATAGTGTTCATACCTGAAAAAATTATCTGAAATCTTGTTATCTAGATTAGTGAAAGCTTTTTACCACTTCTCCCTCCTGCATGCATGCAACAGTTAAACACGTAGCAGGAATACTGGTAGGAGAACAGCTCTCCCACCCGAAAAAGCAGAAACAACAAATCTGATGGTCATAAAGACAGGAAAAAAAGGACGGGATGGGTTTTCGGGAATTTTAAAAGTAAGCACAGGAACAAAAGAAGCAATGAAGTTAGTTTTATTTAAAGGTGGAAAAAAGAAGGTTAAAAGTCTTTTTATCAGTGACTGTTGTGTTTTGAAATGGGGTGTAAATGTGGTGAGATAATGAGACAAAAGAAAAAGGAAGGAAAGGCTCCACCGCTCAAGACAGACCATTTAATGAAAGGCAGCCTTCTAGCCAAGGAAGTGGAATCATGGAACTACTTCCACAGGAGAATCTCACCAATGTTTTTTACAATACTTTATATCTTCTGGGGTACAGCTTATTGACTCTTTAACAATCGGAGTTAGCTGCAATCCTATAGACAGAGCATTCTCATGCGCAAATAATTTTATGTGCTTTTTAGGGTTTTGTTTGTTTGGGGACTTTGGGTTTTTTGTTTGTTTGTTTGTTTGTTTGTTTTGGGGCAATGCAGCAGGTTGTTGGGATCGGCTGTATCTCCTCATGCAGTCTCTGGTTCTTGCAGTCATTGATGGGTGGTACCCAACTGGGGTCTGGATTATATCAATTGTGATGCTTTTTAGCTAAGTAATTGTTATGGTTTTTTTGGCTGGTTTAGTCCTGTAAGCCAAGTAATTATATTGCATTCTCTTCTATTATAGAAAAAGCCCACCAAAATTAATCAGTGATTTTTTTATGTGGTGTTTTTCATCAGCGCACTTTCTTTGATGAAGATTTACTCTACCTGGAAAATTTAACTGGTAACGAAAAAGTCTTTACCAAAAACTTTGAAAATTGAACGGAGAGCGATATAAACATTATGACGGGCAAAATAAAAGTTAATATTCTAGTAAGGTCTTCATCATAAGTAATGTAGAACAATTAATATTTTTAATTCCCTGGATAGGAGGTATAGCTCTCATTGGTACCCTGAAAACAGTTTAATGAGTTGTTCCTCCACTTCCATTTTCCTTCACTCAAAAGCTTAAAGTGCAAAACTCAGGACAAGCAATTTTATTGACTACCACATGATAGTCCCAGAGGGTTTTTATATTGCCTTTCCTTTTCTCCCAAGAGGGACAGTGCTTTAGAAAACAATGACTTTGCAAGCAGAAAGTAACTTTCTTTCAAATGGGAATTATTTTCAGCATATTAAATCAACCTGAATTCAATGAACTTTTGGGAGGGGGCTAAAATCTTCCCTAACAAGGTTATATTCCCAAGGGACGCTAGCCAGCTGCTCTGCTTTTATCAAGTAAATATGCTTCTACGTCAATAAGAAACATTGGAAAAGAAGGGAAAAAGTATCCCATTATATGCTGGAAGTCTCAGGGGAGGCATTGGGCAATGACTTCACCATGCTTCTGGAAGTATCTCCTGCAGCAAACGCTGTTGCAAGAACAAGAATAACTCCCATTAAATTTTACTGGTCTTAAATAACTTAATATGGTGTCAGTTTATAAAGCCCCCAAACAAACAGAATGACAAATTTTTGTTTTCTCCATGTGGTTTGAATTTACATAAAAGAAATTAGAATTAGATTTATGTACCTCTTAGGTCTGATTTTAAATTCAGAAATGCAAGCAAATTCAGAGTTAAATTCCTTCGCTTGCTGCTTAATATGATTGTGCTCAGGAGTGTGGGAACAGGCGAGGCGCAGTTCTAAGGCACAGCAGTAAAAGTTGAGGGCAGAATGAATATACTGAAATGTTTCATGGCTTTTCTGAGCCCGAGAAGGATCTGGCCAGTGCTGTAGCATGGCTGTATTTATGCTCAAATACAGTTAAGCTGATGGAAGCGATGTCTGTGCCGTCAGGACAAGGGGCTAACGCGGTTTCTGAATTATCCCATCTCCTGTATTATCCCAAGGTAACGATAGGCTTTCCCATTTAGCCGTCAGAAGAAATTCACAATGACCCAGCCATGTTGCCCTGCTGTGTTTTATGGAGTAGAGTGTTAGCGAAGTAACATAAAGGATCAAGACAACAGGTTCTGCGTTTTTGAAATGTGGACGTTTGAAAACATTCTCAGAGCCTGCCAGAGGAAGTCTACAGGGGCTGTAATGATTCTACTCCAGACAAGTTGGGCTAGAATGTAGAGAGAGATCTTCTCTTAAGAAGTCTGTGCCTTCAAACACCAGCGGGTCTGGCTACCCAGCCATGGATTGCTGGGATTGCCCTTTCATGATTCTGATGATGCCCCAGGCAAGAGTGACCTGAGCACTTTGAGAACTGTCTGAAATTGCCCGTAAATACTGGGGCAGACTTTGGACAAAGACTAAATGTGGTCCGTTGAACTTAACCTTTGTACTTCGGAGTGCCATCTTGGGGACTTCCTCAACTTTCTAGTTGATCAGGAAAAAATAAATGAAGCAGAATCTGAAACCATAAGTACAAAAGAAATCTACTGAATTGCAGCTGAATATTACCAGGGAAGTGCATTAATGCATCACCTTACACTTGAGCACACTAGGCAGACGACTTCCAGAGACTACATCAGACTGTAGGGAGTGCGGTGTTAGCTGCATTCTTTTTTCCCCCCTCTCCTTTTTTTTTTTTGTGGAAGTGAACCAAAACCCATTCACAACATTAAAATGTACTGCTTCTGCAGGACATGTTTCAGGTAGGACGTAAAATGTTAAAACACTTTGAAATGAGATCAGATTTCATGGTGGTTTCCATTTATCAATAACTTTTATATGAAAAACCCAGCAAAGAAAAAACCCCACCAAATCCTAAACTGAAGTCCTTGTACCCTATGCAAGATCCATTGTGATTTCTGTTGATTACAATTTTCTGAATTTCCTGACTAAGATTCTGTAATATGCCCATGGTTTCTCCCAGAGAGGGTGCTAGTTCAGTCATTAGTGAACTGGTTATTGTCTTCCATATTCCTGTTCATAAAGATATTATGAAGTCCTAAATGACTTTCTTGCAGTCCCTGAACAGTGCAGAAGACTGTTTTTACCAAGGGTTTGGTTTATTTTCAGATGCAGTATAAACACCTTGTCTTAAGTAAGCAAAGACATCTGTTGAACGCTTTGTGACAGGATTACATTATTACAGTGAAGAACAGTGTTAAAAGCATACATGGAGATCATATTCCAAAAAATAGCATATTCTTGAGATCCTGTAATTGAGAAATGCAAAGTGCTAGATGTGATGAGTTAGTTCATTATTACATCCCTGCATTTTTCGGAATTGATTGACATGACTCAAATGGAAAAGCCTTAAAAGCAAAATCCCAGTGCGATAAACAGATAACAAGAAGGAGGATGGAAACAATTACCACGAGGGCTTGAGCAGCTCCACTTACTAAAGGGGAGAAAACTGAATGTCTTGGCCACGTTGCCACTACCATAGTCTACAATTTGCACATCATATAAAAATAAACATGTCATGAAACGGCAAAGTGATCTTTAAAGAATAAGTAGAAGGTATTTGCAGTGGTTGGCCACCTTAGCTATAAATTACTTTTTTCCTCCATAGGACATGAACATATAGCATTAGTAGTATTTTAAATTAAGATTCAAATCCAGAGGAATGTGCCACTATGGAGATTTCAGCAGATACTTTTCTGCCATAAAGAGACCGTGGATTGTCTCTTAAGGTCATTTTGGCTTTATTAATCTTTTGGGCCTGAACACTTGTGTATCCAAGAATTGTTCAGATTTACTGGTGACTGAAGTTGAGACGTCAATTTTAGATCCTGTAACTCGGGTTTACAAAAATAAAAAATGGACCAGACTGTTGGTTCAGGGAGATAAAGTAAGAGGGTTAATGTGAGTGAGCCACTGTGCCAGATGGTTTTTACAAGTACTGTTATTTTGGCATAAAATTAATGTTGTCCCAAAGTACTTTTTGCCAGATATCTGGTGCAGAGATTCTGACCAGCAGGTTCTTATATTTAGCAGCCAAAATAATTTATTTGTCACCACTGTTCTCCTTGGCTGCATCCTTGTGTACATCAACTCAGCCCTTCTCTTGACTGACTGTTATTCCGCTGGCATCTACTCAGTGCTTCACAGCTTTTTCTAGACTGGTTCTTCTCAGTACTGTGATTCTTCCTTTTCTTCTGAGTTTTTTTTCTTTTTTCTTCTTTTCTTATTTTTTTTTTTTAAGATGATCAAAAGCAATTATAATATATCTTTGAATCTGTTCAAGATAGGACAAGAGTTCAGATTAGCACTGAAGAGCTTTCCTTTCCACAGGTCTCTTATCATGATTCTGCTAACAGAAATTAATTTTATAGAAATCCAGGCTTGGGCACGGACAGTACATTTCACCATTCTTACAGCTTTAGCTCAAGGTTATTATTGCTGCTCTGTGCTCAGAAGGGAAGAGTGCATACTAATTACAGACATTTTATCTTAATTTCCATAGCAATTAAATGTTATTTTAAAAGGCTAATCTGAAATATTTTCTAAGCGATCCACTTGGGTGACACCCTTGCACCATTTTTAGGAAAGCAATGAAAATGTATTTAAATGTGTACTAAGTCAGTCTTGATTCAGAATCCAAATCTCACTTTTCACTATTACTTTTCACTAATATGTACAATATGAAATGCATATTCCTTGGAAAAAAGCACCCACAACAAAGGAGTTCACACCAGCGATAAATTTAAACAGCAGCAGAATATCAGGATAGCTTTGACAGCATAGCTGATGTAAAGGAGAAATATTGGAGTAAAAATAAAATAAAACAATCTTTATTGAAGAAATTTATGTTTTAAAGAAAGTAGGAAAGCTTTGTAGTTATTTACACAGAAAGCATTGATTTTTCTTAACTACTCTGTAATGCATCTATGCGGTAATTCAGAGAGCTTATACTTAAAACAGATGCCAGCGTTATTCTTCAGAAAGTACTCGGAGCACAGTGAGTGTGAGACAGATGGATGCAGGAGAATCAATAGTTCAGAGAACTCCATCAGGTGCATGTGTTTCGCATAGGTCAAGTTTGACGAAACCCCAGCTTCGTGAATCAACACTTCTGATGTAAATAATTCACAGTAATGGAAAAAAATCCACTGTGCTTATACGGGCTGAATATAAATGCACTTTTAAAATCATTGTTAGTGAGCTATAAGATGATCTGGTTCTTGTAGCTGGCTTATACATACATGTGATCCTACTAATACAGAGTTTTAGTACAGCAAGAGATAGGAGATTTTTGTTGTAGTAATGAGTTTAGCAAAATAAGGAAAACGATGAACTTTAAACAGAGTGGCATTTGCAATACAATAATGCTGCAGCCTCTTTGCTCGTTTAATGAACATACTGTAAAAAAAAATAAATCTATGAATCTTCAATTAATATCTAAATCTGATCTCATTCCTGATTTTGTATGCGTATCTTCAGGTTTTAAGCATTCCAAGATGACTCTAATATGACCTCCCTTTGGGAGTAGCTCCACAGGGCTCTCATAGATCGAAGAGGAAAAGGTACAAACTCCACAGTGAGGTGATTTGCTCTGTAAAGCACTCAGTGATCATCAGAACAGGACTCCTGTTGCCTTAACGGTGAAGTAAGTAAAGCTCAGCTCAGTCTGGATCTCCCTAAAGAGATGAAACTTAATTCTGATCCAGCATGTTTGTTGAACCGATGTCCCCCTACACATTTTGGTGTCGTTACATCTGGTTTTTACCGGTAAGGTGGAAAAACCAAAGAGTGTTATGTGTTGTTACCATTTTTTTCCCCCAGAACTGTAGTGGATTCCAGAGCAGAGACTATGTAGGATGAGAGTAAGAGCTGCTTTGTTTTGCTGAGGATGTTTATCACTGCTTTTCCTGACAATCTTATAGAGGAGCTTTTCAAGTCCCCTCGCGAGGATGGAAATTAAGTAGATAAGGGTGAAACTTCAATATTGAGTTGTAACTTGGATTCATTCACACACAACTGAACTAAGTTATGAAATTTATAACCTTAAAAGCCTAAATAAAAATAACAAGGGCAAAAGGAACTGATGGGAGGTTGTATCTTTTTCTTCTGTGTTTGTAGAGAAATAGCAATATACTTCTTTGCTAGTCAGAATTAATACTTTAAAAGAGTCACCAAGACAAATGCAAAATACCTTCAAATTCATAATGCTTAAATAATATAAATATTATTTTATATTACATAATGCCTGGACATACCATGGATTCTTAAGACAACTGTTGGACAAGTTCTGTGAACTGTCAGTGTCTCTTTAGCAATAAAATTTCCAGAAGACTGGAAAGAAAACCCAATGTTGTGTAAATATTTTAAAGTTAATGACGCCACAAGTAATCCCAGACATGTTAATTGAAGATCAGTTCTCATGCACTTAACAGACTACTTAAGGTGGAAACAGTAGAAACAAAATTAACAATCAGTGCTGATTGATCTGGTTTTTATGGAAAACAGATATTGAACAGGAACGATGGTGCTGTGGATGACATCACAGCCTTGACAGATAATCTCCCATTGTTTCACTGAATGTACTTCATTTGGCCATAATGTCTTGCCTGATGATGTTTTTAAAAAAAAGTGGGTTATCTGATGTTCGGCCCTTTAGGTTGGAATGATAAACTGGAACAAACTTCAGGAAATCATCATCGGGTTGAAAGGTGTGTGGAAGAAGTGTGTGTTTGGGGGAAATTTGTCAGATCTATTTTTAGGCTGGATGTTATTTAGGATCCTTCCTGGAGAATGACATTCTGAGACATCTTTCATCTGTCAGGAGAAGCATGCTTTGGGACGTAAAAAAAAGTCCACAGTTGAAAAGTGATGCTAAATTATTTCAGACCACAAATAAGGGTAGAGGTTGTCAACAGTGAATTTGCATCTCTATGGTGACACTTGAAAAAGCTCAGCTGAGGCAACTGAAAGTGTGAAATTAGAGAACATAAACTGAAGAATGATAAATCCCTTTGTGGATGTCATAATTCCTGAGTAATGTGAACTCTTGTGTGCTGGAGTTTGGAATTTAAGAGATCTTTAACAGCTGAAATGAAATAACCACCATCGAGTTCAACTAGTTTTATTTATTGCCAGTGTTCAGCAGCTTAGATTTCCTGATCCGTCCACTCAGACCATTCCAGTTGGTAACTGGTCTTCACATTCTTTACCTGGAAATGCAATGGCCTCTCTGTCTGTAGAAGACATTGTTGCTTATTTAGAAAATAATCTGTAAATAGACTTTTTGCTATTCCAATTATATTTTTCTTAAATTTCCAATATTGCTTTCCAATAGAAGTAGTAGTCGTGTTAGTATTCTAACTTTTAAAAAAATTATGTTTGTGTACATGATTTAGCTTTAAAAATTATTGGGAGTTTGCAATATAAACCAACATTGCTTCATCGAACCTTGGAGAAACAGCTGCCTCACCAGCTGGAGTAAAATTCTGACCTTATCCATGGAAGTCTCTTCAGTAGTTTCGGGGAGAAGACGGGGAAGGAAGTTGCTATTGCATGGGTGTTGATTGATCCTGGTTCCACCTGAATCCAGCGATCTTTGTTGATCACAGTAGCAGCCAGAGAATTACTCTAGTGTGCAAGAAAGAAAACAAAAACACCAGAAAGTGCTCCAAATTGTGAGAGACTTGTCAAGAATAAAATGTGTTTGTTGCTTTGGTGACAAGAACAAAGCCGGCAAGGAAGGATATTTGCAATTAAATCTTAAAAAAAAGTTTCCAATTACATTTATTTCTAAAATGCGTGGGGAAAAAAAAGTTAGTTTGGAGTCTCCATACTTCTTTTATATGACAAGAGAAACTTTGCTTTGTGACATTGATTGAACAATGTCACATCTTGCTTTTTCTTTCTCAACTCTTGACTCCAGCCTCTCAAAAGGAGATTTGCACACTGTCTCAGACATCTTACATATGTAGATTAACAAGAAATAAATTGGCCTTGGATGTTGGCAAATCTCAAAACCATATGTTCAGAGAGTTCTTTCATTTGGTTGTAATTAATTTTTTACAAAATTAGTAGCTTTAATCAATTGGATACCTGGATGGAGTCTGAATCCTGCTATGGGTGTTTGAAGTCTCAGGGAGTTGTAGTAGATCAAGAAAAGCTTTCATAGCTGTGGCCTTTGTACTTTCACTATATACATCTGTGCTAAATAATACTGAGACTAATTCTGCCCTTTGTCATAATGATATAAATCCAAAATAAAGCCTTAATACTGCAAGGACTTAGTGCATGTACTCCAGGCAAGGGACAAATCCTACATATTACAGCAGTAATATATACATGCTTAACTTGCAGCAGATGAATATCTCTGCAGGATTTAATTTAAGCAGACACTTCTAGTTTCAGTGGATGTCACCTGGAGCAGGGCTTGGTGTGCTGGTTGGAGACACTGTGCCTTGCTTGCTGTTATTGCTTGATCTCTAACAAGTCCCAGGGGCTTCCAGTCACTTAGCGTTCATTATTTAGGCAAAAACTCATTAAAAGGCATCCTAAAATGCTGTGAAATTGTGATTACAAAACCTCCGAACAAAGAAAGAACAATACATCCTAAATTGCTGCTTGAAATATCTCAGAAGTAGAATTTTTCAGTTACAAAGCATTTTAAATTATTCTGGGTTTAGTTACTTTAAGGTATATTTTTAAGTAATATCCATAAATTTGTCCCTAGAAAAATATCAAAAGGGTGAAAAAGAACCCTCGTTTTAGTTATGCCCCTGTGCTGAGTAGTCACACTTTGCATTGGCTCCCTGATAAACATTGCAGTGGAGAGTAATTCTGAAAAAGAAAAATGGAAGAGCAGCTTTCCTTCCAGCACATTGCAGTATAACGTCTTGTGACACAGCTAAGTATAGCTAATTTATTTGGAGCAAAGGGGTTATTAAGATGAAGATTAATGCACAAATAACTCTTTTTCCTGGAAGCTTACTGTGATGCATAAACTCACAAAATCTGTTGCATGGGAGGGTTTACAACTGTGCTCGGTGTAGCTGGGATCTTTTTATCAGTGCAGTGATGCTCAGGGTGCTCTTCCAGAGGCCACTGCACCACAGGGGAGAAGGGCCTGGACATTCCTTTTGCCACCACAAACATGTAAGTGTGCATATTGGAAGAGGAATGATTGTGTCTGGGGTTCAAGATCCATTATAATTCCAGGAGGAGTCAGTGCCATGATTCCACGCTGATAGGGAGCCTAGAGAAGCCACTAAGCAACAAAGGAGAATTGGGGTTTTTTTGGTGACTGTTTTATAAATTACTAGACCATCGTGGACTGCTTTTGTTTTGTTTTGCCTTTCTTTGGAGAACTGGGTATTAGGTAGAAATAATCTTGTTATTTTTAGTAGATCTGGGATCTTGCCCTGAGTAACCCCCCTATATAACTTCCTGAATGCATCTAATGTGTATCATATGTCAGGGGTAATAATTTGCAGGAATATGTCAGAATGTCCCTCTAGTAAGGTTAGGGGTAATAAACTGTTGTTAGTAGTTCCAAGGTCAAACCTTAGTTCTTTCCATGGAAATAAAAGATAGTGCTGCATTACCTTGTCAAGTTAATACAGTGTGATAGAGCAGCTCAGGCAGCACATCCTGAAAGACTGTAAATGTCTAATAGATTTAGGAAAACTGTACCTCAGGGAACATATTAGGAAGGATTCATCAATGGATCAAAACTGTCTTGGAGCCTTACTTATTGGGGACCAGCACAGTTTTAAATTATTGCTTTCTTAAGAAAAGCCTCAAGACAAATTGTATTTCTTAGATTAGCTTTACACGAGTGGTCAATAGTTTCTGTTGGAGAATTTCGAGGGTTTGTGGGGGGTTTTTTTTTAACACTGGCATGAGCAATTTCAATAATTTGAACTCGGTAATTAAGTTTTGATTTTTTTCCCAAATGATTTTCAAATTGCTTAATGTGCTGCTCATAGTCTGTCATTCTTTGCAGACGAAATTGGACATATTTGTGAAGTGTCTTAGCAGTGTGTCTCTAATGACAAAGAACTTTAATTATAAGATATGGGTTTGCAAGTTGTGCATTAATTAGACACAAAATTAGCAAAGTGTGAAGTTTGTACACATGTTCACACGCACAGAGAACATCAGGAAGTTTTCATCCATAGATGTGTCCCAATGTACATAAGCGTTTGGAATCGATACTGGTTTAAGGGTAATAGCAATTAATAAGAATTCTGCTGCTCTGTGTGTTTTGAATTGTTCTGCAATTCATCTCTGTGAAATCAGTTACTCGATATTTACAATGTGACTGAAGTTGAAACTGGCCTCTACTTATTTTTCGTGTATGATTGAATTTAGATCTCCCTATTATGCTTGTGCTGTTTAAAGTCATGATGGACTGTAACTCACGGCTTAAGCAGGAAAACTTTATACCAAGGAGCAGATAAATAGGATTAAGTTAATAATTCTGCAGTTCTGGAGTAATTTCTATTTACAAAGCACAAACTGTGGTTTACTGATGACATCATTAGAGTCTTGCTTTAATTAAAGTCTATATTGCCTGTGTTTTACTATGACTGCCTCTTACTGTAAATTGATTTTATGGGGCACTAATTTGTAAACTGGATATTGCTGCAGAATAAGACTTGGTTATATTTTTGTGGCCTAAATGCTACACAGTATTTAAGAATGCATTTAAATTTAAGTATGTGTTCAGCAGTTTGGTTGAACTGTTGCTTCTTTTATTCCACTTCATGCAAATTCATGCCTCAAATAGGCATACTAAGGATCTGATCCTTGTAATCTTATTGATGTTGAGTAATGCCTTAATTGCTAGACTGCCATTTTGACATAGACTATTCTAATTTCAGAACAAGAAAAAACAAATGCAGGTTATTTAGAAAGCTGTGTTCAAGCCTAGAATTAAACCGTTTTGACCGTATCACACAGAAGAGGAAATAAGGTTTTAGATTAGTCTATCATCAAATGTAAGCCATGGGTTCCATCACATGGAAAGGAATGGATGTGGCTTCTTTATTGAGTACCTATTGATTTTTAGCGTTGAGAAGAGTGACCAACGAAAATGAATTTGGAGAAAAATGGCATTTTTTACTGATGCCTGCAATTGTTGGTTCTCTGATTTTGTAGTTCCCATAACAACATCCAAATGACTGAGGGCTCTGCACCGCTGCTGTCCATTGAACCTACAGGATGTGGCTGCTGTTGCTCCAGTTCTCTCATTTCTCCGAGAAAGGCAAGTGCTTTGGGAAGCTGACTCCATGTTTTGTTCCAGAAAACAAAACTTTACTGCTATTCACTGTCTGTATTTTTCCATCTATAAAGCCAGCAAACCCCAAATACCTAGTGTTGGGAAATTCTTACATCCCATTTACAATTCATGTCTTTGTTCTCCTTTGAGTGCCCAGAGAAATACAGTACAGCTGGATATTTGTTGCTGGAAAATTATAGCAACCAAGAAATGAAAATATTCTTTTTTTAAGTTACATTTTATTTCCAGCTGAGTTGTATCAGCTTAGGCAGAAAAACAGCAGAATCCAGCACCTTAAGAGGTTGAGGGACTATTTCTTTAAAATAATTTTATTCCTTTGGGATGCAAATGAATTAAGAGCATGTGAATGCTCTATAATAAGAAAATATTATTTTTGTGGCCAGCAACTTACGCTTGGCTAAGTTAGATATTCATTTCACCAAAATTTTTTTAATTTGCTTCAGGTAAACCTGAAGCTGCACTCTGGGACCTGTGTGCACAGAATGGTTTATTCCAACAAATTGACGGCACTCATCCTCCATCTGCCATGCTGACAGTACAAGGAGTTGATATGTCTTGAATTTGTTAAGACATCGACAGGAGAAGGATTTAAAGGCTGGGGAGCATTATTTTGTTTATCCTGCTGGTGATGAAACTAATGCTCCAAATATCTGACGGCTACCTGCTCTTTTAGAGGTAAAAAATGCCTGAACTGCCAGTAAAAGAGCAAATAGCTTTCTTTGCAAGTAGTCATGATCTTTAATTTGCTTATTAAAGTTATTTTCATAGAATATATATGTTAAATCTGACAGCTTGATTGCACTGGGGTCTCGCCCCAGGGCAGCTATTTGGATGCATCGTGGACACAGAGTATCAACAAAAAATAGTTTTGCTGGAATAAAAAATCTGTCTATCTTGCTGTCCATTTTTACTGTCTCAAGTGCACAATTCAACAGTTTTGTAAAATTGAATAGTATATGCTCCAATTCTCTCTTGGAATGTCGTGATGTTAGGAAACTATTGTGTTTCTGTGCAGAAGGAGATGGATCTTTATTCCACAGCAAAGCCTTGCCTAGAGCATTATGATTTTTCCCTACCCATATGTTTAATGTGTGTTCTTATATCCAAATTGCTGTGAGGACAAACCTCTTCACAACCAGCTCTCAGCTATCCCTTGCAAACTCTCGTTATGTTAATTAAGCAGTTTTTGTTACCCCACACACAAAATACTAAGCCTGGAAGAAAACAGTTTTGAGAATACATATTAGCATCCTTAAAAACACACAAACAGAGGTATATGTTTATGTCAGGAGAATGTAATAGCTATTCCAAACCCAAGAATTACCAAGCTAGAAAATTGCGTTAGTATATTTGGGCTCGAATTGATCTTTGAGGCATGGAGGCAGAGTTAAGAGACTGAATGGTCTGTCAGCAATGCCATTCAGGGAAACTTAAGAATGCCAGCAGAGAGGAAAATATATGTAGAGTTCTTCAGGCTACTTAAGAGTGCTGCAGCAAAGAAACAACATTGTCGCCCTGGCAAAAATTAAAGTTAAGAACCTCTGCATTCAGTTCATAATTACAATGAAAATATGTTTGTAACACTGGTTCAGATGAACCTGAGTTGCAAGCACATTCTTTTTTCTTCTATGAATATCGTACATGCTCAGAGTCTGCCTGGACAGCACAGTAACTTGGTCTGCAGGAATTCCCACGCAAGCTCTGGAGAAACATCTGTGCCTGAAGTTAGAAACAGTTCACAGCAGCCAAGAGCTGTGGCTGCATTGGAAAGGTTTGGCTGGGATGTGCTCAGTGTGTCGCTTGGACTAGACAATTGTTGTAGGTCCCTTCCTACTGAACTACTCTGTTCTCGGTGTGGATTGAATCTTGCAGGCACTGGCAGCTAAAATCAAAGTCTCCACTGAGCTGTACAAGCTCAGCGTTTCAGATTTACAGCAACTAAATTTGGGCAAATTTTCAGAGGAGTGGCAAGAGCTAAATCCCTGAGGTGAGCTATGGGTACTTGCCAGTATCTCAGTCCCATTTCTAGTTCATGAGGCCTAATGTTCATTCTGTCATTGAGTTTCTCCTTATACTTTTGTTGTACTATATATAAATTGCTCAGTAATCCTTTCTTTTTCTTGCTAGATCCTTTGGTTTACTTTAAAAAAAAAAAATTAACAACCAAGCTCACAGCCTAGGAGGAGCAACAAAATAAAACCTTCAAATGTAGATCTATTCCTAAGTTTTTCTAGCTGCAGCCTATTTGAGAAGTTCATCAAAAAGTCTAGGTGAAGGAGCAGAGAGAGTGCACCTGACTCTTTTAGCTGACATTGGAATAATTAATTTTATGAAAATGACTTCTATTGGAGGTTAATTTATTTTGGCTGACAGTCACATACATTAATAGACATATCTAATGCTGCAGTCAGTCTGAACTTTATTTAGAATGGTTTATTTATATCTTTGGGTGATTTCATTGCAAAGAGATGGAAGACATTTAGGATCATCAGGCATGAACATTTTTTCCCAGTTTAAAAAAACGCAAAGAAACAAAAAATCCCAGAGTTTTGACTGCTTGAGTGTTTTAGCCTTCTGATGGTTAAACCTAAAATGATTTGATTTCTTTCATCAGTGCAGCTTGAGCTGTTCCTTCAGATGACACAGTTGACTTCTCTGTACTGTGAGAAACACCAGGCATCTTTCCTCTAATCCTGCAGTTTGTGGCCCTAGGAACAAGGAAATGCCTCAGAAACTTGGTATATAAAATAGTGTTTGTGTGCAACTCAGATGACTTACCTGTTCATCTGGCCTCAATTTGATGTTTATAATTGTCTTACTTGTAAATAACTTACACGAAACTGGCCAAGCACAATAATCTGTCTATTTGAAATGGCTCAGATGTGGCAGCATGGAATGAGTCCATACTTTAAAAAGCTGGGCAAACCTGAGAATTTTTAGTGGGTTTATATACTATTCTAGTCTGAAAAATGCAGCTGTAGAAAATAATCTACATGCCCATTTCAATTGTATTTTTGAAAGGGTATATTATGATAATAATTTCCCAGGAGGTAGTTATGCCTTCTGCTTTTTTATGCATAAGGATGGAGTCTAATGTAATTTTTAAGGCTTAGTTTTATCCTCGTTTATCCTTGTGTTCCCAGTGACCTCAGATAATCAAGGAAACAAAACTGGTGGATTCTGTATTTGTATAATTAAGTCAGTGCTTGACTTTCTGAGTTTATGTGAAAAATGGGTTGATGGTATTTATAAAGAGAGAGAATATGCTTAGAAACACAGTTCTTATAAACTTAGAGACATGGCTAAGTTGCCAGTTTCGACCATGTTGTCCAGTTTTCTCATGCACTGAAAACCTCCTGATAATCTGATGTCCTTCCCGAAATATGTTATCATGGGCATTGTGTAGAGTGGAAAACAATGACTTCTCCTACCCTGATATATGACATCTGCTACATCATTCATTTTCATAACCCTTTTCCGTGGCTAGGGTCCAACTGTTGGATGGAATTTATTAATTTTAGTGACATCAACCTGTTACGGTGTCAGTGGTACAAAGTCAATCTTTGTATGCAAGCTGGATTGAATGAGGTTTCCATTGTTCGCTCTGCATCCTTGGGAAAGACATTTTGAGTCTAAAAATATTAAATCAGAAAAGGAGAAGCAAGAGAAAGAGCATTATTTAAAAGTGTTGTAGTCATCAGAGACTTAAAGAATCTTGTCTGTATACTTCAAGAGAAGAACAGAGGAATTTTAGTGCCAACAGAATCACAAGTTCAGAGTAACTCCCTAAATTGTGGAAAACCTAAATTTACGCCTTTCCAGTGAGAACCCCAGAATTTATACTGAGGCCGACTCACCTTCATGGTCTTGAGGAACATGGAAAGAGCGACGTTTGTTCAACTATCTTGGTGCTCTGTTGTTAAGCGTATATTGAAGTATGTGCTTGTGTTCCCCAGGACTTCACTCCATGACCTCTGCTCATCCAAAGCGCAGCAGAACCCATCCGGAGGCTGGCTGACAGCCAGGCTACGTGAAAACAGCTGGCACTACATTAGAATGGGAGCAGTGGGGATTCACTTGTTTCTGCCCAGGCCTGTAAGAAAATAAAAATATTAGCTCACACAAAACCCAAACCAGGGCTATGAAACAGAGAGATGAGTGATGTCAGAGTTCAAGGAGCATCTGGATGACACTCTTGGTCATATGGTTTAGTTTCAGGTAGTCCAGTGAGGAGCAGGGAATTGAACTTTATGGTCATTATGGGTCCCGTCCAACTCGAGCTATTCCATGATTCTGTGATTGCCTTAGGCATAAAGCTGAAAGAGCTTTACTGGGTATCGATGAACCTGGGAAACATGGCCATTTGTGTCATTGATAAGTGCTAGAAAGTCTGCCTTATGAGCCTGCTTTGAAAGAAGATTGATTTCAGTAAAGAAAGGTTTTCTCTGCCATGTTTCTGTCAGCTCTGTATGTGTAAGTGCATGTACTGAAGAAAACAAGGATTGCAGTGGGAATAGTATTTGCAGATGATAGTAACAACTGAACTAATTATGCAGGCATTGTTGCCTCTTGGTTTTGTAGTCATTCATGCCTGTGTGGGGTAAATACATATACTGAGAGACTATATTCAGTAGGATTCAATGCAGTCCTGGTATTTTTTACAACAGCAATTTTACAATCCTTTCTGCACCCATGTGGCAGGCAGTGAGAGTGAGGTCTAAGCTATACATAATCAGATTTATCTCAATTTAGGTACAGTTTTTTTCTATTTGTGTGGAATACCCAAGATATTTAAATGCAGAACGTGCATCCTGTCTGTCTTCAGATTTAGGACAGAATATGAGACCCTGAACAGACATCCCTACAGAAAATGAAGCAGAGATATGTATTTCCAATTACAATTCAGTAGGTCAAATGGTGGGTCAGCTGCTCGGTCCCCTCAAAGACAGGCAGGATGAATGGAGCTGTATAAAGTTTTGAGTGATGCTTTTCCCTTCAGAGATATTTTATCTGGCACGAGGCTGTGCTTCCCATTGCTCCTGCCACAATGGTAGCAACATAGAGTTAACCTGATTTCTTTTTTTTTTTTAGTTACGCTTCGGTTTCTCAATTGCAACAGTCATAATGCATCCGTTCATCATTCATTCTCCTTGGTTATTAATCTGAAGTATGAATCCGTTTATATTCAGAGAAACTTTCTTTAAAACCCTGGGGATCACAGTTCTCAGTGTAGTCCCCCTTCTATAGATTTTGCAGATTCTATCATAAGTGTCCAAGGTCACTGGGAAAGGGGAGGGTGAGAGACAGACAATGCTAATTCTGCTGACGTTGAAGTGTTGTGTTGGAATTGACCTGGAAAAAAATTCCCTGAAGAGCAGTAGGGTGTCAGTGTGAACTCCAAAAGAAAGAAAACAGTGAAATTATTGAACTGTGCCAAGTGCCATCCTTTTCATCTCCTCTAACTGTTAAAAGACCAAGTAGTGACCATATAGCAAAAACCTCTTCACTCGTCTCACCAGAGGTTCCTCATTAGAAGAATGATTGTTCTGTTAGTAGTCTAACAAACCTAATGTTTTCTAAAAAAGCAGAAAATGTACAGAATCTGTAATAAGCATGTCACACTCTTCCTAAAAGACTTTTGAAGTCCCTGCCCTCCACAGTTGTCCCGTGGTGTCAGCTGGCAATGCCAGGATGTGTTTGGAAGGAGGCTGACCTTATAATACAGCACATCATACTTGCTGAACTTTGACTGTTGGAGGACCTATGGAGAAAAAAATCCACAGCAGTGGAGATAAATGTTCTTTTTCTCCTTTCACCTACCTTCCTCTTTTCACTGTTTTTCTTCCCTTCCTTATTGACCTAATTCTTTTCCACTGGTTTCCTTTAGGCTTTCCCTGAACTTGTGGGCATATGGGTTTCCAGCTGTAATTTTATGCTGGGTATGAAAATTGAATATGTCACACAAAAACTCTGCTTCGTGGGGACGGTGCCACCTTCCATTACAGAGCTTGCTAGAATTCTGACACCCTTTTCTCCCAGTAAAAGGTACGAGGCCTTGCAAGAGCAAGAGGAGAAAGGTGACCTTTGATCCAAGATGGTTTTTGTCTAGTTTTTGTTAGGTCTTAGCATTTAAGTAGAAGTGTACCTGCCTTTCCCTCCTTCAGGAAACAGGTCTCAACCTGGTGAACTGCATCAGCAACTCTGACCAGAAAGAATACATTCCCCTTGGGTTAACATTTATGTGGACACTGCCTTATAGTCCTTGTACAGGTACAATAAAACAAGTTTTATGTCTGAATCCCATTCTGCATTTCCAAAGAAGGTGTGATGCTGGCATCATAAAAAGCCAGAGCAATTTATACATGGCAGCAGGAGCCTGTGATTGAATTACAGGGTTACTATTTAGCCATGAAACTCTATATTGTTATTGGCCATGTGTGTTAAGAGAATATCAGTAGTTAGCCCTCAGGGGCTATAATTTATAATTTACTTTGCAGGTGGAAAAAGTTTATAGTTCAAGAAACTATGTGTGTGTGAAATCATGTTTGTGCCTTTGCGTAGAAAGGAGGGAGAAAGACAGAATCAAGGAATTTTTTAGTTCAATGGAAAAATCTGTGGATTATATGAACATGAGGTAGAATGTTCCTCTTTTTTGCTTTTATGTTTGCACATTGCACTGTTGTCTGTGTAATTCTGGAGCCGTCGTAGCATTATGCACGTTTGCAGAACAGTTCTTCATCTGTAGTAAGGCAGTTTCATGCTTGAAAAGATGCAAAAAGGCTTCCTATAAATTTTTCACTCAGCGTTATTAAAATATACATGGAGCTCAGAAAATATACAGTGCACTAAAGAACATGTGATGAATGCCATATAAAAAGTTTTGCGTGGTAACACAGTTATTACATTTTAGGTACCAACTAAGTGAAAGTGAATTAAGTGTGTTGCACACAACTGTCATGTTTAATAATAAAAATTAAAATCAGATTACAGATTAAATTAAATTATTAACGCTATTGATGCTATTGCACACTCATTTTAAACAAAAATGTAATTACTGTGCTGCTACTTGATTCCAGTTAATTTGGGCTTTCACAGAGAATATTGCAAAAACTCTTCTGCATTTTAAGGAGATAAGAATTGCCATGGCAGATCAAACTGGTTGCTCATTTAAGGCTGTATCTATCTGCAAGTATAAAAATACGTTGGCGATGGGTAGAAAAAACCACCACAAGGAGTTTGTATCCCTGATCATTAACTTTATTCTATCCATTGTAATTGTGGGTGTTTCTCTCTAAATGTCTGGTCCTTTATTTGAATTCTCCTGAGATTGTGGGCTAAGATTTAGTGTAGAGAGTTCATGTAGCCAATGATTCACTGTAGCAATGATTTCCATGTGTTGCCATTATAAGTCCCGATGAGACTAATGAGAGGTTCACAACGTTTTATTGGGGAAGTGCTTTTTAAAAAATTAAAGGATTTTGTGCATTTTATGTGCATATTTATCCAGACAGAATGCACATGCAAAGGTAGCATATTCAAGGCAGTTAGATAAGCATTTAATTTATTTATGTGAGCAGAACACTTCATCATGGGGAGGAATCAACAAGTAGTTTGTGATAAGATGAACAGCTTCCACTAAGTTGTAGTGGACTATTGCCCAACTGAAATTCCATTAAATGATTAAAACATGCTTATGTGTATGCCTTGCAGAATCCACAGTTTTAAAATAAGGCAGAAGGTTCAGTGATACACTGAAAGGCAAGGGTTACAGTGTCATTTCAAACAGTAAATTATTCATGAGGATCAATTAGGCAATTTGTACTGTTCTTTGGAAATGCAAAGCTGCATGGAAGTACCAAGTCACAGTATTAGGCCGTGAATTTTAGCTTTCGGAGGTCTATAAATTTGTATTCTTTCCTTTGTATGACATGATTTTCTATTATGTACCTCATTTTTTTAGTCTGTTTTCGCAAATACATAGCCAGTGTTTGCTGTAATCTCTACAAGACGGCACTGACAAGAAATAATAATACTTAAGTGACTTCTTGCTGTATGTTGTAAACAACCAAACCTTTATTTTCCATGCATTGCTGAGCTCTGTTCTTCCTCAGGAGCCAACAATTCCTGCAGGTGAAGTGGCAGTGAGTAGTCAGGTCGAGATAACTGTGTATTTGTTGTAGGAAATGCAACACTGTGTACAATGCTTTTAATACAGTATAGTTTGCCATGACACAAAATGCAAGCCGGTGCCAGCAAGGCAGGAACCCCCTCAAACAGTGTGTTTGGATTTTAGATGGACACTCTTGTGGATTGGGCTGCACAAATGCACTATTTGTTCTTTTTTCCTGTGTGTTGTCTTTTTAGAGTGGTTGGTGTGGAGGAGTTCGGCATCTACCACAAAGCCAAGCTGGAGCATATCATCCCCTAAGATCCATGAAATGCAATCATTGTCCTGAGGGCTTAACTAATATGGTCATAAAACCCATTGATATAACACCTCCATGCAGAAACTAAGTTGGGAATGTCTCAAGAGTATGACCTAGCCCACAGATTTGTTGACAGAAATGTTAGAAACTGAGCCAACCTCCCGTACTTAGGAAGATCATATTTTTAGGCCATTGCAGTCCCAGATCACCCCTGCACTTATGAAATGACAGCAGATGGCTCCTTGTGTGTGCACAGCTGCCAGCACCAGTGCTAAGAACAATGCTGCTCTTGGCTTTTGTACTCCCTTCTGTGTGACAGTCCCAGAAAGGTGTGGAGGTTGCTCTGTGGGTTTTGTGCTGTCTTGGGGAACATCCCTTGGGGACATAATTTGCCAAAGATTCCCTACAGGTTTTCTCCCTTTCGTGCCCCTGTGCACCAAGGCAGCCTCCAGCTGCAGCTCTGCTTGGTATTTTTGGCTTGTTGTTGCCTGGCTGCTTTTTGTTCACACACAACTTTCTGATTGCTTTTTTGCAATGTTTTGATCGTAGCCTCTTTAGAGACCTCAGGATATATTAGATGCTGCTGAGATGGTTAGAGGGGTCGACAACAGTGAACAGGCATATAATTGAAATTGGTGGTTTAACTGTGTCACTGCATCCCATGTAATATGTAGGCCTGGTTTATTATTTGCCACTGCAAAGCAGAAAATACAGGCTGGCAGATCCTTATAAGTTTTGGGGTTTAATGCTGAATGGGAGAACAGTTTCATTTAAAATGTCTGTGTGTGAGGATCCGTGTCTGTACTGCAACTGAAAGCTTTGGCATGAGTTTGGTTTGGATTAAACCAGAACAACTTCATGGGATTTGCTAGGATCTTCTTTGATCTGTAATACTGAGGTTTGATTGTCATGTGATTTCCTTTCTTTCCATTGGCACAAATTGGACTGTTTTCATATATTTACTAATCTTGCGTATTTTCTTCTTCTCCCTCTCCTTTGCACAAAAAAGAAAGTAATTGCTCTGAAATTCCCAGACTACTCATCAATGTGTGCATCATTTCCAATATTTACAAAATTAGAATTTCATAAAAACCAACATGAAATATTTCTGTCCCTCTATAAAAATAGTATTACCAGTCCTACTGAGGGATATTGAATGTTCAGGGAAAACTCCAGTGTCTGGCTTAAGAGTAAACAAAACCCTCTAAGCAGGTTTTTATGATACTCTATAAATGAAAACATGTGGGGAGAATGGGTTTTATCATCCACTTTCCTTTTTTTTTTTTTTCTTTTTGTTCCTCTTATTTCCTGCTTCTCAGTTGACTACATTTTCTATCCACTGAGCAGGGGATTGGAGTCTTGTTTTGCACAAGCCCAGCTCCAATTTCACTCAGCACTGTAAGCTGAGCATCCCCAGACTTGCTAATTGGACCCTTTCAAAACAGGGATGGTTTTTTTTCCCCTAAAAAGCAATCCTGCCAGTCGCAATGTACAGAAAGCCTCCGAAAAAGAAGCTAAACCCTTTGCCATCGCAAAGAGCAGTTCCATTTTGTTTATTTAATAGGGTTAGAATGAATGGACCATTATTTTAAAAAATTGTGCACTAGAGCTGTAATCCAGCTGTTCTGATAAATGAAAACGCTCTGGACAGATCAAATATGCAGCAAAAGCCAGAGCCTACCTTTTGCTGGAGCATTGCTGGAAGGTTGTCTTGCTGTTATTTCACTCTCACTGGCTCCAAGCCTCATACATGTATTTTATTTTTCAGCATTTACTATCTTTAAATAGATACATATAATTAATAAGCAACAGCCTATGTACAGAAACTAATGAAGTGGAGATGGCATAGCTAGCAAGCTAAAAGTGATTTTATTTCCATTAAAAGTGCACATCCTTTAGAGCAGCTACAGCACCCGTCGATAAGAGGAAAGTGTGACACAGAAAAACAAAAATAGAACGAAGAGGAGGTTAAAGCAAAAGAACTCTGGTTGACAGAATTCCAATTGCCAGTGTATAAAAGAGAATGGCACATGGATTCTTTGGAGAGCGTGTGCTGTAAGTCCTATTAAAGAAGGAATGGGTTTACAGAGCTCTTAAATATTCTGAGTTCTGGAGAAGATCCTTTAATAGACGTGTAACTCTTTTCATCCAAAGATCTCCAAGCGCTGTGCAGAGGGATGAACGAGGACTCAGAGTAGTATTAATATTTACTCCCTCGGCTGAGAAGGATTCTGTGATGCTTTAGTCATCAAGAACATCCCACATCTATATTTAGACATGCAAAGGCATGATTTTCAAAATTGCTGAATACCCAGTATTTTTCAGGCAGGAGTGATTTAGGAGTATAAATACTTAATTTTAAAAATCTTGGACAATGCTTTATAAAGTCACATATTACAGAGCTATCAGCAGTAAATTGGCAGTTGAGGTTGCATTGCGATTTTTATACCCAGCAAGACTTGCACTTTAATGATTGAATTTACTCTCCAGAATGGTTCTGTTCAAATGAAAATTGAGTTTCCTGGGAAATATTTTTAATAAAACTTCTGCAAACTTTTGCAGAATAACTACTTATTTAAAACAATATTTGAAATATTGTCCTGCTTCATCACCTTCTTTGTTTCCTGAGCTTTAGTGATAGCCCTCTCCACTGCAATTATCCATGACTTTGCTGTGTCCAGAATTGTAGATTTGTAATCTGCATTGGAGCAATACTAAAAGATCACTCTGAAATCTCAGCTAATGTAGACTCCTACTGTCTTGCTGCTTAGTAAAGCAAATTATCTTTGTTCTTTTTAGATCTATTTGGCTTCCAGTTTGTTTCTGGGTACACTTAATCTATACAGTGGCTGGAATAGCGTTAATCCGACGTAGCCTGGAGAACATCTCTCTTTAAGTCATATCTACTCAATTGAAATAACCTTAGAAGCAAAAGGTGTTTATCAGGAATCAGAGACTAGAGCATTTTCCATTGAGAGGCAATTAATTTATTTCCTTGGTCCATCAGAGCATAGGTGCATTAAGCTTCACAGCATCCAGTGAAACCCTGCATTTTGCCAGGGGCTGGTTAAAAGCCGCTGGATTCTGTGGATTTGACTGGAGAGCCTCTGTTTTCAGTTTGTATGAAACGCATTGCAGATTACCAGGAAGTTAATCAGTAAATCTGCTAAGAAATAGGCACAAACTTGCTTGTCAGATGAAGAACTGAGTTCCATTAAGTTGTTAGGGAAATTCACACCATCCTTCCAATTTCACGACGATAATTGCAAGCCGGTTTTCCATTGTGCAGTGGAGATTGCAGGGCCGTACCTGGGGTAAGCGGTTCCACAAAGCCTGAGTGAGAAACACGTGTCACATAATGAACATGGAAAGCAGTTAAAATCAAACATGATGAGTTTGTTCATTTTGGTTTTTTCTTTAATCATTTTACAACTATGTTCTCTGGCATGAAGGCAGTTTGGCAGAAATTACAATACTGGAGGGGAAATGGAAAGCAGTAATCTACAGGATTCTAGATGACAGTCCTGGGCAGTGAAAAGCACACAAATGCTGATTACATAGAGAGCAGGCACAACTGCTGATCAGGATTTATTAGAGCCTATTTTGTGGACAAATGAGTATTGGTGGGCCTGGAACTGTGCACACATGGGTACTCTCGGGGTCATGGTATTTCTGGAATCGCGCTGATCTGTGCTTTGCATCGTACTCAGCTGCACTTCCAGAATTGAATGGACTTCTGCCCCATATCCAGGGTTCTTTGTCTTTTTGGCCTCATGTTTTCTATCTAGAACTGTCATTTGTAGTGTTGTGATGCCTTATTATACTTCCAGAGTGTTTGAAAAGTAGTGATTGACAGATTTACAGCCAAAATTCTAAGACACATGGAACAAAAGAGCAAAAGTAACCACAGGTGTGTGTTCATAAGGATTTCTGTAATACAATTCTAAATGTTCCTGGGTAAACTGGTCAAGTCAATCCAACGTGATTTGCCACTGTGAATGCTTATGAAACATTTGTAGTCATTCCACATTTCCTGACTTGATGGCAGTTTCTGGTAAAGCATGAATTAACCAAGCACATGTCAGCACTGATAGTAATGGGAGTTTGTCAGCTTTAAAATGTGCAAATCTTCCTCTTCTCAACTCCTTTAACAGATAGACTTCCACGACATTATTCGTTCTCCACTAACTGAAACATTGCCACATTTGTTTTCAAAATGTGTAAAGTGGAAATTGCTGTCAGGCTAAAAATTTATATTACAAACCTCTGCCTCCAGCAAATTTTTGTAGTTAAATTAAGCAAGACTTTAACACTGATAGACTTTTTATTACAGCCACACCAATGTGAGAATCCCTGGTAGAAGTTTTTTTGAGATACGGCTGCAGCTGGAAGATTTGCTTCTGTCTAGTTTAGCTGTTTAACAGCTGATCAGCCGTACAGCAAATGCCACTGGTTACTGTAATCTGTCTCTTGGCCGTGCCCAGATCCCACCATCGATCTCACCAGCAATAGTTCTCTATTTGAAAAAGAGCTGAAACCAATCTCACAGTGTTTTCAAACATTTACATTGCTTGGCAGAATTAAGAGATCGCAAACAGAGACTCTTTCTTCCTTAATTAATCTTTATCAAAGAACTTTTGAAGACCCTCACAGGTAAATTTGCAAAGGTGCCAGGCAAGAACAGCCGACTTAGACAGACCTTTGCTTCCTAGAAGCGTATGATCATTTTATCCAAATTTTAACCAAAGTGTTCACGTGTCTCTAGCACAAGTTTTGCCGTGTTGTTAGTGGTGGTAGTACTCCATAGCTTCACCAGGAAAACAGCTGCATTCTGTAGTAGTGGGAAGTGTGAAAAACCCTCACACTTTGAATCGCCATCCCTAGTTTTCACTGGCATTTGCAAGAGCAAGGACATTACAATACTGGTGTACTTACATTTAAGATTTGGGGTGCTATGCTTTGCACTTCTTTCAGATTATTGCAGTTAAATATTGAAAATCTCTGAAGTCTATTTGTAAGGGATCTTAGTGGTGTTTTGTTTGGGTTTGACATGGGGCTGAACTCTCCATATCTGCTCTCAATGTAGCTCAAAGTTCAAAACTGTTGATTTCCTTGTTCAGTTTGTTTGTGCAGAGAAAGCAAAACAAAACGCATCAGCTGTAAAATACCAGCTGTGAATGGATGGTGCTTTTTAATGAGTGAGTGGTTCAGATTCTCTGCTCCTCTTTCTGTCCCTCAAACCTGCTTTTGTGAACCAATTTAAATTTGAGTGTTTTACAACAGTACAGGTCATCTTTGGTTAGTCAGATTTACAGGAAGAAGTCAAATAGTGTGAGGAGCGTATTGTGCACAAATGAGCAGCATAAAGATGTCCAGTGAATGGGACTTTGATATGTACAGCTCACCTAATTTGTTTCTTAACTAAGCACTGAAAAACAAGTCTGAATTTTAAGTTGAACATGTGAAGTTGACCTCAAGTGCTTCTTTATATCCAGATCAGTTGTACAATTGCTCCCTGCAACTTTTCTCTCCCAGTGCCTCAGCCACCCATATTAGCACTCTTTTATTGCAGTCATTGATAGTGTTGTTAGCTGTACACAGTGATTTACAAGAGGTTGACTTACACATACAAAAGTAAATCCTTGCTCCAGGGGATTTGCAGATTAAAGGCTTGAGCAGTGCCCATATTCTGATTTTATATGAACCAGAACATAGAATAAGCACTATATACTACCAAAATTCTTAGACAGTCAAATGTTCTGCAGGATTTCCATGGCTGGGACCGGTTTCTCTGTTTCTTCACTACCTCCCTGATCAGTTGCCTTCCCTCTGCATGGCACATTTGTGTTGTGCCCTCCTTTTGCATGTAGCTTTCACAGCTTTATTATCCTGTGCACAGAGCCTTCTGCAGAACTTGGCCAGCTCTGTTTTCTTACTGAGGATCCTGGCTGAGAAGAATAATGATAATGAGATGAGAATATAGATATCACTTTGCTTTGAGTGACTGCATGGTGACCACTTCTGCCAAGAGCTGATATTGAGCACAGCTCTTGGTCTTTGCAGAGCAGGCTCAGTGATGGCTGACAGAGTGAGATCGCTGCCAACCACAAATTTTGTGAACTAAAACAATGATTATGTTACAATGGGCTGCAATTCTAATTGCAGCTAAATGCGTGTTTTCTGAGCCCTCCTTCTGCTCTGTCCTCATCTCTAATTCTTAAAGCAGCGCTCCATGTACTGTTGATCCCTCTGAACTGTGCTGAGGGAGCAGCTGCCTATTGATGCGTTTAACTTCTTTGAATGAGTGATGCTTTATAATGAGGGAACAATCCGGGCTACCTTTAATCTCCTTTTGATATTCAGTATGTGAATTAGAGCATAGGGCATCATGGTCTATATGAAACAGAATATTGTAACCAACTTCATCACGTTGGGGAGGAAAGAGCCAAGTGGTGGGATTAGAATGGCTGCATCCCAGAGGCAGGCTCAAACTGCCGTGGTATTGTGCTCTCTGTCACTGATATGTGGTGTCTGGGTAGTGATTTTCATAATGGGCTAATCTTGGTGGAGGGGAAAGCAGAAGAATACATTCTAAATTGGAATAGGAAGTTATTCACACAGAGCAATTAGCTTTCTATTCTCCAACCTATAATACAGAACAACAGAATTTTAGCGCTACCAAACCCTAAATGCAATGGCCTGGGAGAGAAAAGGGGCCAACTGACAAGAGAAACACAAATTCGTGAGGAAATACTAAAAGGGAACCAGTTTTCAGTGCATCTTCTGAAACTAATATTCATTTTTTTTCCCCGTTGCTTTCAAAAATTAGGGATCAAATGCTAGTTGATTTGTTTTCCCCCCATAAAGCTGCACTCTTTCTTTGAAGGGAGTGCCCTTCACACATGTGGCTGAGAGCTGGCATAATTCACTTGCCTTGTGTTCCACACTTCCCTTCTAGCATGGTACGGACCATGTTCTCTGGTGCTGGGTGTATGAGGTAAAGTGATGTTGAGTGTTGCATCTTCCTGTGCTTCTAATGTAACATGAGAGCAAGAGCCACTAAAAGCACCCATCTCTGTTCGTTATTATTTTTTTCTTGGAGCTTGCTAATTAAATCATTAAAATTTTATCATCACTTAACCATGGATAAAGCCTTTTGAAACATTTAATTAGTATGCTGCAACAGATACATGTGAAACCAAAAGCATTTATATGGTGTGAATGACTAAGAAAGATAGATTGAGAAAAGGAGTATATGAGAATGCATTTCCCTGCAACAAAGCTGCCCATGTTCCAAACAGGCTGTAGATAAAATTATACTGTTGTCAGTAGGTGCAGTTCCAAGTGAGACAGTGGCACTCACAGGAAAATGCCAATAGCTAACTCATGGGTTTAAGTACAACTGTATTATGAATACGTTTTGCATTACAGTGTGTCATGGTTTTCCTTTAGTAGAATGGGTTTGTTGTCCAAGCTCATTTTAGGACTGCCTTAGCTAAAGAAAGGAAATTTGATTTTGGTCATAACGTTTTACTACCCTGTACAATATTTTTACCATCCATATCGTGTCTGTTCTGCAATTCCTTCACCTGTTTTATAAGGAAAGAAAGCCTGGCAGTACAGTTAGGCAGAAGGGAAGAATTTCAGTCTTTCAAAAACATTTTCAAGAGACTGAAAAGCCAGAACAGCCATTATTAAGGGCAATGATGGGGCAGTGCCTGACACAGGGATCAAACCCCAGATTTGAAACTGGAGTTCAAATCTGAATCTCAAAGATCTCCAGTGAATATCACCAGTTGTGCGTGGGAACTGCTGTCTCACACAGGAGAAACGTGGGAAATAGTCCCTAAACAAGCATGTGTTATATTGTAGGAAGCTTTGGGAGACACTGGATGGCAATTTCCAGTTCTGTTCTGTGTTGCAAGTCCAACTTCTTTAGGACATTTTTTTAAGTAAGGAGGAAAGATCAAGAAAGGCTTCTTAGTCTGTGCCTGCTTTTCCTCTCAAAGGGGAGTATTTTTTTATTTTCTTTTTTAACTGCACCTCTGTTCTTTCCATAAATAAATTTCTCTCTGGCTGTTTTGCTGACAGACTGGTCTCCTCCAGGCATTTCTCATATGTCAGAAAAGTTGCAAGAGTGGTGCAGGAAACAACGTTAAATTAGAATGAAGAAGAAAAACATTGCTGGGTTTGCTCTCTTTTTCCCTATCTAACCTAAGCACTGCCTTTACTAAAGTCTCCTAAGGTCTACAGATATCAAAACGTCTTGCAAAACATCACTGCTGTTACTGTGTGAGGTTACAGGAGTGCTGTAATAGGGATGTGAGCCTGGCAGCTCAAACAATGCATAATGATGCAGTTCTCTATTTAGAAATGGCAATGACAGCTATTAACATATTCTGTTTGTTACGGGATAATAGTGCCAAGTAATCCCTTGATTTTGGTTAAGCAACACGAGAGTTTAACGTTGCCCTGGAAGATAGAATCAGTGGATTCATTTAAAGGAAATTGCAAAATACGTTTTGCCTACATCTTTGTTTTCAAAATTCTGTACTCAGAATTATGGTTCTGCCGTTTGGACCAAAATTTAAATTCACTGGTAAAAAAGAGGAACCCTACTTAGTTTTATTTGATCTGTAGTTTTCAGTCCTCAGTTCAGACATTTCTTTTCCCTTCGGTAGAACTTGATTAGTCCTAATTCTCTGCATCTTGGTTAAGCAGTGAAGCTCCCACTCTGACCTAGAAAGACTATCTTGTCTGAAGCAAAAAAAAAGCCTACCTTTGTGGTTTTTTCCATACTGATGTTGAAGAAGAGTTTTCAAACAGATTCATTGTTCTTTCCACTGGTGTTAAAGGTAAATCATACATGTGCTAATGTAAACCAGCTAACACTGAATTTCCCCTTTCATTCACTCTTTTCTTTCTGGAGCTCAGTGGAATGAATGTGAGACAACTTGCCTTGGATTTTAAAAACCTTTTCCTGTGACAGGAATATGCTTTATCTCAATGTAAGGCAGCTTTTCTATCTCTAGTACAGCCTGTACAGTACCCAGTACAGGCTGGCAGGTTTGGGACCACAGACATCTTTAGGCACAGGGAGCTGCGGCATCAGCTCTGCTCCCGCTCTGCCCTGGCGTGACACAGCCGGGCTGGCTCCCTTCTCCTGGAGGGGCTGACGGGGCGAGAGCCTGGGAACAACAGAAACATCATCACCCCCAGCATGTCCGAGTGCCTCTGGATCACAGCTGGTTCATTATGTAGCCAGACGAGAACAAAGGATGCTCAGCACACAATTGTCTGCAGTTTAGACATGTCCTATATTTTCCCTCTCCGTGTATAGAATTAGCTAACGATCCCAGTCAGTGTATGGGACTGAACTGTAACTGTACCAGTCAGAATTGCAGAGAGTGTACTCTGTTCCCATCAGCCTGGAGAAGAAAGGTGGGACCCTATCTCCAGAAATTCCAGAAAAGCTCTGCAGTGTCCGAAATCTTCTTTATAATGGTTTTATTTTCTTTCTGCCACAAACTTAATCACATCTGGTCTTCACAGCAGAACTTGTTAGTGTGAGGTAAGTTTAACTACCCTGCAACAGGCTGCTCGAAAACCCAACCTCAGAAATACCTAGATGGTGTTTTCATAAAGTCTTTCTGTATTCCTCCTCCCAGAAAATCCTTTGTTCCAAATAAAGGGGATTGGAATGATTAAAAAAAAAAGAGTCAAACAAGAAAATCCATTTGCAGTCCCCCTGAGGTTTACAGTGCTTGTGAATTCTGTCATTGGTGTATTTATTCATATTGGAGTCAGAGGCTCACAATAAAGCAGCTAAATATCAGCTCAACACAGCTGCAGACTCCAGCACATGATCATTTATACATTGCTGATCAAATTTTGCCCAGAGTTACATTTTTGCAATTGTATTGATGTCAATAGAGTTGTCTGGAAGTACTAAGGACAGAACATGCCCCCTCAAATCTCTTATGATGTTAAGACAGTTACCCTTTGATGGCATCAGTTTCTCTAAATGTACCATGAAAGTATCATAGAATCATGAAATCATGAAATGGTTTGGGTTGGAAGGGACCTTAGAGTTCATCTCTTTCCAGCTGCCGGGGCACCTTTCACTATCCCAGGTTGCTCCAAGCTCCATCCAACCTGGCCTTGGACATTTGCAGGGATCCAGGGGCAGCCACAGCTTCTCTGGGCACCCTGTGCCAGGGCCTCCCCACCCTCACAGGGAAGGATCTCAGCAGGCTTTCCCCTGAACCGACAACAATGTTTGTCCAAGTTAGTGGGGATGGGGCTCTTGCTCTTTGCAAACAGTGCCTGCTGACAGAGCAGTGTAGGTGCCATGGGATGTGCCTCCAGGCAATCTCATAATGAGAATGAGAAATGGTTTGCAATTTTCCTTCCCTTTTTCTCTTGGGAAGAAACTATCCAACTATCAAACTAAGATGCTCAAGTGTCCCCCATCCAGAAGAATAGCCTTGAAAGGATCAGCAGGCTCAACAAGCACATGAAGCAGGATTCACTCTAAAGTGCTGAGATCCTGCTTTTGGAAATGTTTTTTGAGCTTACAGATCACGTTGGGATGAATGATATTTACATGAGTGATGTCAAGGTTTACAGCAGCATTCTATAATTGCAAATTCTGTTCCACTGTGCTAAAACTGGATTATTCCGATAAAAAGATACTTTCACTTAAAGATCTTTAGAGCATGATAGGCATGGAGGAAAATCTACTATTTGTTGTTGATAGGAAGAACCTGGGCCATTCCCCTACCTTGGCAGATATGTCAAATTTGAATTATTCACCTGGTTTAGTGACTTATTTTGCCTCTAACTCAGAGCCATCGCTGTGCAATTACCATTTCTTTTTTGCATGCTTAAAACCCAATAGGTGAGTGTTTGCACTCTGCTTTGCATCAGCCAACTTTCTGACTCTGATAAGGAAATCAGATTCCAGCCTCTCCAGCAGCTTTATCTGTCTGCAGGTTTTGCAGTCCCCCCTCTCATCCCAGTGTGGCAGGAGGGCTTGCTAACAACTCCCTACCTAGCTGAACAAAACAAAACAAAATTATACCTTGTGCAGGGCCCATACATATCTTCAGATCTTCTGTTTATTTAGTTTTTTCATTTCTTGTTCAGAATGAGGATTTTGCTGGTGAATTATTTATATGACAAGAGGAAATGAGAGGGGGAGTGGTGTGAAAAATTTCCATAAAAACCTTATGTAGTTTTCAGTAGCGTTCAGTGAAAGCGTTGGGGGTTTTTGTTTTCTTTGCAAGTTTCATTTATATTTCGTCACTAGAGAAAGCTGCCACTGATTTAATTTAAATATTTATATAGAATTACAGTCTTAAGCTATACGCACACATTAAGAGCGCCATACATTAAGGAAGTTTATCTCCAAATAAAGTGGGAAAGGCTGTGTCTACAAACATTGAGTGATTCCTTCTTTGCTAATCACAGACACCCGCAATGGAGATAACTTTCCACCAAAACTAAGTCCTTTGGTCAGTGCTGGTTGTAAGGAGATGGAATAAAATCATCTTCTGTATACAAATTGCACAACACAGCAAATAAGGAAAGGAATGGGATAGGAGGGATGTCTTGTAGGAAATACTAGAATTCCATGAGCAACAGCCATTCCCAGCCTTAATGCAGCCAGCCACAGAGCAGCCTTGGTTGTGACAAGCACTGTGGATGAACCATACCTTTTCTGAACTTCACTTCTTCAGAAATGTCTTGGCCATGAGTGCCTGTGTTCTTCTTGGCTATTTTCTGTCTTTATTTTCCCTTTGTTGCATCACTAGCAGTCCTGAGATGACAAATTGTGAGATAACATTCTCTCTGTTTGGCAGCCTGTCAGAGAAATGAGATCTGAAATGAAAAGAACCTTCCAGCTCCTAGTGGGCAGTGTCAGCCGGGTCTGTGTGGAATTGTCCAAGCATGAATACAGAGAATTGAGGAAAAGAGAGGTAAAACCCCAACTACTTAGTTCTGCCATTTACTCTCACTCAGCTTCTTCTTACCTCATCCCCCTACTCCTGTTGACTTCAGCAAAATGCAGAGTGTTCTACCAGCTTCAGCATTATGGCAAAAGAAATCAGGACTTTACAGGAAAAGAGGAAGAAATGTTTTCTATTGCACATCCTTCCATCTCTTCCCATGGTAGCAAATGGAGAATTTGGCAGTGAAACTGAAAAAGTACACTTTGATTGAAAAATGTCTCCAACCCTGATCTTAGAAAGACAGACAAGCTGTAGGACCATCTCTTCTCTTCACAAAGCTTTTTGCTTCGATGAACAAGTTCAGTTCTGTACAGCACAGACAATTCCCAGAAGGCTTCTGGAATGGAAATTAAAGCCCATGGAATAGAGGTGCTTCCGTCACAATGGAAGGATTAGTTTCATGTTTGCTTGAACATTTGGTGGGAGGTTGCCTCAGGAATAGCGTGCTTGGACTAAATAGGATATAAAGGATATAAATGCATCTTAAAATCCCTGTCCTGATGGTTTCCTACATGGCATTCCTTTAGTAGCCCTTTCCACTGGAGTTTGGAATCTCCACATGGCTGCCACATCTTACCAGCTGCTAACAGGCAGCTGTGAGCAAATTATAAACAAATTAGATGACGGTTGCATAAATTTAGCTGTGTATTGCAGGGTTTCTAAATACCCCACTAAATAAAGACACCTTTTTTTTCTTTCGGGCTCAAGCGATCTGAAACCTCTTCTTCAATTGTAACGATAGAATCTCTTCCCAGAACTATAATAGATTTGTTAGGATTTGTTGTGCTTAACTATGACTGAAGCTCCATTGCACCTTGGATCGTGGGGTCTGTCAGGAGCCCACCACAGACACAAGCATTTCCTCGTTGCTGTGCTTGTGCCACTGATACAGTCAAGACACTTGTTCAGTAATTACTCCTCCTAAGGCACCACAGTTATGTATCACAGAGATATTCTGTGTTTCTACAGCTCCATAAAACAGATATAATTGTTCTTTACTACTGTTAACATTAGATAAAGAGAAAGCAATCTTGTGGTGTGGATGAATGTATCAGAATCAAAAGGCTCATATGGTTCATCCTGCCTAAAGCAAGCAAGGTGGTGAAGTAGAGCTTGGAAGGAAAGGCACAGAATTCAGGCATATTTGGAAAGAAATGGGGAGTTATTATAAATTATTTCAAAATAAATAATGTAAACACTCTCTTGGCATGCAGTTTTGTATCTGACAATATTTAGGTTTAGATTTTACATTATTAGTTAATGATAATGAAAAAGAAGCATTGACTACGTGTGAAAATAATTTGAATGTCAAGGAGTATTTTCCATCCCTTGTTCGTCTGCTGGCACACTGTGTTCATAATAAATCATTAATCCCATGCAAATGTAAGCATTTTCTGAATCTTCTTTTCAAGCAGTAGAAAACAGGGACTGACAGTAAGCAATGTAAACGTAAATCCCAAGCCTCCTTCCTGGTGTTCCGTTTCTGAGTACATAACCAAATCAGTAACTCATTTCCTTAATCTATAACCTCTGCCCCACGTTTGTAATGCTTTCTTTTGTAAATGATTATAAAGTAGCTATGCTTCCCAATAGTAAATGTTATATGAATTAATTGCATCTGTATTTCTTTTTTATTCCTTAACAGTATTTTTAGGTGGGTAGTATTTTTAAGGATTTTGCTTGACAACTTCATTAATGTGTGCTACTGTGGTATTTATTTTATAATGGAATTATATTCTCTTTGTATGTATCACCATTGCAAATGCTATTCCACAACTCCTCTATGTAATTTTTTTCCCTGATACTTCTTAAGGCAAACACTTCTCTTGACTATGGACTGCATTTTAAGGAGATGATATCAGCTAAATTAAGCTTGCCCTCTGTAAGTGCTTCAACAGATAAATAGCACATTCATTTAGCGGGCTGAATCCACTGCTGCCACTCACCACAACTTCTCTGGAAATGGGGATCATTTAGCAGTGAGGCTTGGAGGCAGCCTAGCAGTGTCCAAGTTTTTGTGCAGCTTGTAGCCTATGAGGTTCTGACTGTGAAGTTAAAGCTCTGTGGAGTTCTTTAACCTCGTGGTCCCATTCGAATCCTTGTTTATCCCAACGTTTTGAGGTGCCTTAAAGCAATTATTTCATCTGACCTGCAGAATTGCTGGGGAAATGTGGTGGGTAGGTCCTGCAGGAAAATAGTGATGAAGCTCCACCTTCACCTCAACAAGTGGAGCGATGCTTTCTTTAGATTTTATCGCTGAACTTGTAGGATCGGTGCGTTCCTGATTCCGGGGCCATTAGGTGGCACACTTGGGCTGTGGGTTCGGCAGGGCATGAATTCGTGCGTGGAACCCAAAGCACAAGTGATTAATCACACGTCTTTTAATTTATAGGAGATGAAGCAGGAAGAATGCAATAAAATGACATTGAGGCATGAGACACTGTAAATATTCTGTCAGCTGGAAACCACTGAGCTTTCTGAATCTTTGGGTTTCGGGCAGAAGCAAAGGGGTGTCTTCAGGAGCCTTGTATGGATTTCATTACTGATTTAGTAGAATTCCCAAGGTGTTGTTGCTTAATCCGAGACAGCGACTAAGCCCCAGCCAGCCACTCACCCACGTCCCTGGTGGGATTGGAAGGGTGAAAATGAGAACTCGTGGGCTGAGATAAAGACAGTTTAACAGGTAAAACAAAAGCCTCACACTCACAAGCAAAGCGACCCAAGGCATTCCTTCACCTCCTTGTGCATCCCCAGCCTCCTCACTGGTGGGCTGGGGTGGGCAGCAGAAAAGGCCTTGACTCTGTGTAATTGCAGCACAAATCCCGAAACCAGCCCCATATCAGCTTCAGTGAAGAAAATTAACTCTGCCCCAGCCCAAACCTGCACACAGGTACTCAGTGCACAACTTGCAGTGAAACCAATGTGAGTTACATAGACATATACTTGTGAAAGCCTCCAAATGCTTAGAAAAGGGCTGTTGTTTATGCTCTTTAAAAAACAAATGTGTTAATAAGAAAGTAATTATTTCAATTTTCTCCACTTAGAATATTTTTGATATGGCTGTGCTGTAGGAGTTATGTAAAAGTGTAGGAAAACTGTAAAAACAATATATACGTGGGATTATGTAGGATTGTTATACAGGGCTGAGTGCTTCTGAAGGCTGTGGAATTTGAGTCAACCAATTTCTGAGGTGAAGAAACTGAGCAATTGATACAGAATAGTGTTTCACTTGGGCCTATGAACCTTTTGGCCAATCCCATCGCAACAGCTAATGATTTCCAGAGATCCAACTCAATTTAAATTTCTGTTTCCTGTTCTCCCAAGCTCCCTTCAGTTGACTTGACAGTTTTTTTATTCCAATGGGATGTAGCTGTCGTGTGAGGTGCTAATTATAGGTAAATTAACGGTTGTTATTACTTATTCACCTTAGGCAAGAATGTGCATAAGGGCAGTTTGTGTCACCCAGCTCCCAGACAGCTGATGTAAAACTCCAGAGAACTGGTCTGAACCTTGGACAGACACCTGGGATTTCACAAACGAGGATTTTTTATTCTCTGAGCACTGCAGCACCAGTTGGAAAGTAGAGCTCTGGGATGACTTTGCTCGAGTTGGGCTTTGTTTCCAGTTT
Organism: Mohoua ochrocephala; assembly: GCA_013398855.1. NCBI lineage: Eukaryota > Metazoa > Chordata > Aves > Passeriformes > Acanthizidae > Mohoua > Mohoua ochrocephala. The sequence continues at coordinate 293,228 of VZTA01008343.1, read as the reverse complement.
TCTTTAATAACAGAATGAGCTGCGGAAATGACATCTGAAGGATCCATTGTGTTGCTGGCTGTTGGCCTGGGGATGACTCCTAATGAAATCAAAGGAAGTGTATGTATTCCTGGAATGTCTACTGGAGTGAATGTCCCTGGAATGAGAAAGAAGTCCAAAAGCTTTAAGTTTTTTTAAAAAAAGTTTTGTTTAAAAAGCATGGGGAAGAAGCCTTCCATAATGAGGGAAGTCAGCATGGGCACACATAATTTTTTTTTTTCTTTTTTTTAAATTATGACCTTATGTCCAATTCACTTCAGCTTTCCTCTGGCTTAACGTTAAGCCATATGGCCACGCAGCATCTAGAGCAGTGGGGTTGCACCCAGCTGTGACTTGAAGTGTACTGTCTTTCTTAAAAGTAAAATAAATAAATAAATAGTGTTAGGCTTAGCATATGAACATGACCAGGACTCTGAGTTTCCATTTTGTCTGGAGAGAGAAGCTGGAGTTACTGTGATTCCTCCATTTGGCCTCCAGAGTTCTTCGTTTAAGCTTTTACATCGCCTGAAATTCCACTTGGATATGATTGCACACATATTCTCACCTATCTGCATTCTGATGTGAGAATTAGGTGCTCTGCTTATGTGGATTTTGTGGATATTTATTTACATTTAAAATTTCGTGGGTTTGGGTGGATGTTTGTGCATGACCAGAAATGCGCAAGTTGCTCGATGAAGGCATAATACGAGATTAGTTAGTATGGAAGTTGTATTGTCTTGTCAGAGTCTTTTGGCAATAAAAATCAGTTTCCAGGGAATATCTTGATGCCGAGTGTAAACAAACAGTAAGTGTACAAATAACTTGGCATTGCTTTGCATTGGGAAGGAAGATGTTTAATTTATGATCAGGTTACAGCTACTAATTTAAAGCTCTTAAAACATTTAGAATTAATTCTTTGAAATATTAAAATACTTGAAGAAATAAGCCTAGAAAGTGACTGTTTTACTAATCCACCATTCCGAGTCTCTCTGAGGCTTCTGCCCTCTTTAGAAATAAGGTGTTATTGGAGCTGGGGGTACTGGCTCAACTAAGGCAAGGATCAATAAGGACAAGAACAGTGTCCAAATGATAAAAGTTTCCATCTAGCTGCTCCTCTCTCCAATTTCCTTACTGCAAGTAGCCTCTTTAAGAGAGGTAACGGTCCAGCAGTGAGCTCCACTATAAACCTGAAAAAGATGAATGATTCTTGTAATTTCTACCATAAATCTGCTGTGCACAGAAACAGGGTGGAATTCAAGCTCTGTTTTAATGATGACCAAAGACGGACTCTGCAGGAGCGCCACATGTTTGGGGTTTGCTGTGTTGACAGAGGGGCCTATGGCCTGAATAAGAGGAAAGCCACAAACATCACTCTTGGAATATACTGAAAAATACAGGAGTTATAAAGAAGCGCAGGGGGAGTGAAATAGGAGTGAGTGCTCCAGAGCCAGAAAAAAACCCCTTTGCTAAGCACATGGGTTTACTGGAAAGGTGAGTGGTACAGGATACATTAGCTGAGTTGATGAAGCTGGGACTCAGATGAATTTAAAATCAGGATTAAGGAGTTTTAGCGGAGCTCCTGAGGCCTAAACAAATTTTCTAAAAATACAAGTTATTGCATGAAAGACATCTGAAGCTTTCTATTCTGGAAGTGAGAAATGTTACCCTTTCCTCTGTTTGTGTGAGAAAAGAAAGAACATTAACTAATTGGTATGCAAATAGGGATTGATCCTGACCCAGTTCTTCGCTGTCACTTGTCATCCTCTCAGACAGTCGAGCCATTATTCCAGTTCACAGAGCTAATATTTACACAACCTGGGATGACAGCAGGAGGAAAGTTCACGAATGAGCTCTGGCCCTCCCCCACCCCTTGCATTTGAATTAAATGCCTCTTTGTACTTCCCCACCTCTGCTTCCAAAACTTTTCCTGTGGGACTTTCTCCCTGCATGTGAGCAGCAGGACACCTAATTTCATAGAACCATAGACTCATTGGATTATTTGAGTTGGAAGGGACCTTAAATCTCCTCTTGTTCCAGCCCCCTGCCATGGCAGGGACACCTTCCACTCTCCCAGGTTGCTCCAAGCCCCATCCAAGCTGGCCTTTGATATGGACTCAGCATATGCTAAAAACATGCTGAGTGTTCCAGCTACAACAAAGCAGCTTTCTAGGGAATAATAATTGTCACAAAGTGCTGGTGTCTGGTGTGTTACAGGGCAGCACAGCTGAGGACACTGGATTTGGTTTCATCCTCTGAGAAGATAAGATTTCAGAGACTCAGCTATCAGGGAGAAGATGATTTATGCTGTATGAGCTTCATTGCTCAATAATGTCCTAATTGTTTGATTGCCCCCTGAGAGCATCCCTAGCAGTATGAAGGTACCTCAGTGCCAAAAGAAAGGTGGCTGCTTTTTTTTTTATTTTGAGTCCTGCCGAAGGATATTTTAGTGGACATTGTGATGAAAGATGTTACACAGACAGAATCAATTCTGGTTCAGATGTGAGCATTCTGCAATCCGTGTGCTGGGAGCAGGGATGCATTTTGCCTGCTCTTCCTGAGAGGTGGATCCCCTCGGTGCTGGCTGTGTGTGCTGAGCTCTGGGCACGGGGCTGAACTGCGGCAGGAGCGCTGCAGCAGCTCTGCAAAGCACAGAGAGCCGGAGCTGCCTGAGCACAGCTCGCCTGAAGAACTGCCTGCTCTGAACATATGAATTTCTAAATATGAAATATTTGTGTCTCGCTTTTTTTTTTTTCCCCCAGCATGTTAAGAAGGAGGCTTTGTTGATTGATTTCAGTGCTATATTCCTGTGGCATATGCCATGACATTGTTCCACAGATGCTATCACCAGCAGCATGGTACAAAAATACTCATTTTCAAAGCTCTGTGACTGCTCACAAGAAGCCCGAACCTCTCATAACTATTCAAAGAGATCTGTAGAGGAAAACCATACTCTTACGCTATATTTGGAAGAAGTCAGCCTGTGCAGCTCCACATTCATTTCAACTCGTAGTAATTCGATGCAGCAGTTCCTCCTGGTGTGGTTGTCTCTGGACAAAGCGTTGGTGAATTGTTGTGCAGGTTTGTGTAGTGATGGCACAGCATCACCTTGTCTTGTGTTGCAGCACAGTCTTCCAACAGGACAGGTTCTAGAAGTGCTTCCTGCCTTCTCTTTGTTCCATGTGTGCACACAATGCAGGACACCCTTCCAGTTTCTCTGTGCTTTGTATTTTACGTGCTGTAGCTCTTCATCTTGGGCATCTTAAGGCATTTTTAATGGCAGCGTATTAAAGAATGAAACATGAAGACAACAACCATATTTGTAACAACAAATCTGTGCACAGCAATCCAGTACCTAATATTCAAATAAAGAGCAAAAATGCCTGCACTGGTATCCAAGAGTAGAGGAGTTGTTGCTTTTTCTGGGCCGTGTTGAAGTGGCAGAGGGGAAATGGTGATGAAGATAAGGATAGAGGCTGGTGGCTGTGTGGCATTCCTGATGCACTGCTCGAGGGCTGATAACAGGCTTGGGTTCAGAATTAGTAAAGAGAGTCTATAAATCAGGCAAGTACTTGGAAATTCTGATCTTATATGTTTGGTCTCTGGGATTTATTTTTGTTTGGTTGGTTTTTATTGATTTACACACAGCTAATGGCTTGCTGGAATTTACTCTTAGTCTGATGTGGGATGTAGGGATATTGTGTAAGGGAGATACCTCCTCCTTTCAAATCCCAGAGTTGCTGGAGGTTAAAACCTTGTAAAAAATGTGCAACAAAGAAGTGTTAGGAACAAATTGCCCTCTATTTTCTGATCCCGGTCACCTGACATAGATCCAGGTTATAAAAATTGAATGTCTCCTGTCACATGGGTAGATTTTTATCCATGGACAGGAATGTTTGCTGTCGCTGTCTGACCTGTGGTTTTCTTTTCCAAATTTCAATCACTTTGCCTTAGCAAATGAAGTGTTTATACTGAACAAATGTATTTCTATTGTGTAGTCTACATGCTAATTCTGTGAATAAGCAAGAGACAACATCCACATTTGGAAATCTTATCTCCGTTCTCTTTGCCTTTGGTCGTTATGTGCATTCTTAAGAAATACACCTTTTTTGCCTTCCTTTTTTCACTTCTTGCAGTCCTCTTGCAGTTCCAAAAAGGAAAGTGCTTAGATGTGAGATGGTTTTCTCTCCTGCTTTCAGATATTATTTTAAAGTAAACATCACACCTCATCAGAACAGAGATTCATTACATTCGTGCTAAAGGAAATGGGATTTAAGGATAAACTAAAATTTAAGAACTTGATTACATTTGCTCAGACCTGACTTTAGTAAGCACCATCTATCCTTGAGTAAGACAAAAGGGTTGTGTAATTAAATACAGTAAATTATAATTTTCAACAGTTTTTAAAACTGCGTGCTGAGCTACATTCCTTGGAACTTCAGTGAAACAGGAGCCTCTGATTCCCTAAGTTCCCTTTGAAACCTGTGCTAGTGTGGATGAGGGGCAACACACACCTTCAGATGAATCAAGGATGCAAAGGCAACCTCAGCTGTGTCATTCTTGGGCTAGGAGGTGATTAGTTTTACAGCCATTTCTTATGCCAGCTTGGGGAGTGCAGCATTATTCATTGCAGTGTTGTGCACATTGCAGTCCCAGAAAAAGCCCTCGTAATTCCTGGGTCTGCCTGTGTGCACCTAAATCAGCATTCCTGCTGAAGTTGTGCTCATTGATTGCAAAATGTCGTGTGCAGGAATATCAGAACTCTTCAGAAACACTTGAAGAGGAGCCAGGCTCCGTGGAAATCAACGGACGTGAGAATGCGGAGGGCACATTACTGAGGAGGCAGCATAAGCAGGTGCAGGAGAACTAAAAGGCTGGGAACTGCACAGCATTTGTACCAATATTTTGTCTGAAATACAAAGCAGGTCAGGTTTGAATTGCAGAGACGTAATTTATGGTTTGGGTTGTGGTTGTGCAATCCCCTGGGTTCCCTCTCCTGTAGTTTATGATGTCATCAGAAGCCACAATGGAATTAGGGTCCTGTAATTCTCAGCACCTTTACATATGTCTATAATTACACACTTTTTGTTTATACTTTGTATAAAATGTAAAGTGAAATTCAGGCCCAACCTGAAATCGAATTAAATTCCTATGTGAATATTTGGTCTCACAAAGGCTACATTTATTAGACTTGGATTGTTTGGTGTTGGTTCAACACAACACATACCTTGAGAACTGTGGCAGCTGTAAGTGATTGAAAGGGTCCTTGCTTGTAGTCTAAAATTCCAAAAATGGACACAAAACCCCACTCCTTGATCCGAGCTTGGGGAAGTGGCCTTCAGGTGAGGAAAGGTGAGATGGATCACTGCAGTTTTTGAGAGCATCACCCCAGAGGGGAACAGCTCATCCAGCTGAGTGACTGCTGCTGTGGGAAGGTGTCAAGGGGATGTTTGTCAGTCCTGGGGCTGGGGTGAATGACTGAATAACACAGCAGCACTATCAGCCCACTGCATGCCCCAGCAACATGAAACAACACTATCAGTAGTACCTCAGTGGTTGTGAGGGTGAGGCATAAGAAGTTTGCTTGGTCACGTGGTGGCAGAAATATGAAAATGCGTGCATTGATCGTGGGGTGTGCTGTCACCCAACCTGCCAGTGATCGGCACTACCTTTCACTTTCACAGCTTTTGTCAGTCTGAAGTCACATTATATGTTATATTATGTTTTAACAGAGTTTTCCAGAAGTAATAGAATCATGGAGAAGAAATGATAGCGTGTGTCACATAAACGTGGATGTAAGAGGCCCAATACTGCGGTAATGGGACATCCAGCCTGCTGGGATGCCTTTGTAAATGGAAATTGATTTTCTCCAGGATTCTTTACTGGGTGAAATAAATTAAATATGCATTTAGTTTTACCCGTTTAAAAAATGTCTTTGTTAAAATAAAGACAGTGATACAGAAACATGTTCCAATAAATTAAAGTAAGATAAATTATATCCAGCAGCTTGTTGAATACCTCAACTTATGAGGTTTTCTAAATCTGAAGAATACAACAGAGGCCTCCCAGGAAGAAAAAGCCGATGGAGATCTCTGGAACACTTTGACTAGTTACAGATAATTTTAGCTTTGATGATGTAACCATGTGTCTGGGCTCTATTTTCCTCTTTCACTTCATGCTTTTAATTTGATAAGATTCTTCTTGTGAATATTTGAGGCGGAGTCAGTTTGGTTTAGGTCAATAGGCCAAGTATGACCTTAGAAATAAGACAGTCAACCTCCAAAAGCTCCACAATTTCTATTCAGACTCTTAATAGGTTTTTAGGACACAAATGAAACTGTTGTAGTCATTTTGCTGGTATAATTTACTACATTAATGATCAAAAAAGTGAAAAAATCGGAGTAAAAATGCTAATTTCAAGCACCATTACAGAAATACAATACAATAGAATAAAAAAAAATCAGATAAATGTTCATTTGCTGTAAACTGACAATTGTTAAGAGCCCATTGCCCTAAAGCAAGCTATGTTTGGAGCAGCAGCAGACTGAGGTCACTGTCATTTGTGAAATGCAGATTACTTATTGGGGATTTTTGTTAATGTTTTAATAGAAAAAGGGGGCGATTAAAATACTGTTTCTTCAATAATAAAGAGTCATCACTGTTCTGGTGATGGTGTTAATACTCTGCTGCCTGTTGCTGGAGAGGCTCAGGCCTCTCATGAACAGACATCTCAGACTGAGGTCTCAGTGTCTCCTGAATCCCAGCCCTGCTCCTGGCCTCCAGCTGCTCTTGTTTGTGACCCTGCTGCTGGAGCTGCCCCTCTCTGCCCTGCTGGTGTGGGCAAACAGGCTTTGAGCTCTGCTGAAGGGCACCAGTGAGCCCTGCTGTGGCCACGACCGGCTCTCTGCCTATTTGCTCTCTGTCTGAAGAGGAAGAATCACATATTCTGCTTTCCTTGTTGCCGGTTCAAATGTCACGGCATCATTTAACTATCACAGTAACATAATGTTTCCCCAGGACTGAGCCTGAACTGCAACCCCTGACAAAGTTCACATGTATAAAAAACCTTACAGTGTTCAAGTGATCACAGCAGATCCCTCTGTAGCTGCTTCCCTCTGATGAAAATCATGTGTAAGGTGGAAAGTAAGAGATACCAAATACAAGGGGCACTCAGGTTTAAAACTGAGCGGCATTGGTTGTAACCTGGCTCCTTTGAAAGATTTCGGTCTCTGCAGCATTACTCAATGCAAAATAGGTTTCAGTGCTGTTCCTTTGGTGGGAACTGGGAGGCACCTTAACTGTTCACATTTGTTTAAAAGCTCAGGGATGACAAGGCTGCTCAGGTTGAGGTTGTTGTGCCTATTGACATCTCAGTCTGGATCTGAGTCTTGTTAATTTTGTTTGCATTACTTATAAATATCTAAAAACCAACCAGAATTTTTTTTGAAAACTAGTTGTTGAGTACTGAAGGTATAGTAGGAGAAATTTAATTTGAGTAAATATATATTTTTAAATAAAATAATTTCTCCAGTGCTCTTTTGCATGCAAAACAGACCTAGTGACACTTCTGATATCCTTCATGCATTTTGACATTTTTACATTTTCAGCCAGAGAAGCATGCAGTACACAGCAGAAGTGATTGTATTATCTTCTTACTTTCTGCACGGCCTATTGTATTAAATAATGGCTTAGAAAAATAAAATAAATCCAATTCATGCATAAAGATGAATGGCGTAGAATAATCATTATGTGCATAACTTCAGCCCCTGAGTATGGTACATTCTGGGAGAAGCTGGGCTCGTGCTCGGTGAGTGCCTGTTCCCATCCCACTGAACACGAGGGGGATTTGTTTATTTATTAGTGGTGTCTGTCCCAGTCCTGTCTGCGGGAGTGTGGACACTGGAATCTCCTGCTGAGGGATTCAAGTGAGCTCAGCTGCTCTTCCTGCAAGATTCTCACAACAGAGGTTCTGCAGAAGCTCCTCTCTCGCTATGAATTAGAGCCGAGGATCTGCTTCCTCCCCTCCCCTTGGACCTCAACTCAGCAAACACTCAGCGCTTTGCACCTCCCTGTGTAACCCCCCTGGCACAGCAGGAGAGCCCCGTCCCTGGGGAGCACCTGGACTCCTGTCAGCGAGGAATACACTTCTCTCAAGCTCTTTTTAATGCCACACTGAGCACACTTTGTTCTGCAGATTGTAGGGGTCTGTGTGCCCATACCCACGCTGGGAGCAGCACACTTGGAGGCGGTGATTCGCCCAGGCATCAGGAGCTGATTGTGCTGGGAAATATCGGGCATGAGAGCAAGTTGTTCTCAGAATTGAAGGGTATGACACCTAATTCTGCATCTTGTTCATTTTTATACGTGTTTTTGCTGTGAATAGGCAGCAAGATTAAACGCTCTAATTTCTGTGGTGCGCCTGGAATGCAGACAGGGATATTCTGCAGTTTCATGAATAGGGAAGACCCCAGAAAAGAGCAGTGACTTGGGTCTCCAAACCTTTCCACTTCCAGTGTTGTGAAAAGCATAGGAATGGAACTGAACAGCGTAGAATAGTGTAGAAAAGATCAGAATAGAAGCAAAGCCTTTGATTTCTTACCTGTTCAGATCCATTTTAACTTCTGAGAATGTATTTCCTCTTTAAATGGCAAGAAAAAATAGCCCAGAGAAGCACACGGAAACCTTAGGAAGGATTTAAAATATTCCATCTGTGAAACTCTTTCTGATTAAAATATTGACACACAATCGATAAACCTATGAAATTTTACCAAAGATAACTCTGCAGTGGTTGCAAAATTTTGTGGGATAATTAATATTGGAATAGTATGAACTAATTTAAGCACAGTATTAACAATACATGCATAGAGTTTGAAATATTTTTTGGCAGAATTATAAGAAAAGACACTTAAGTGAGATGAGCATTCTGCTTTCTCCTGGTTCTCACATAAGTTTGTGCTTTCCAACTTCTTTGGGCATTCTTCCAGCAAAGAAAGCCCAAATAGCTCTTTCTGTTACAGGAGTCGCTGCTGTCAGGGACTGAGCCATAAAGCCATCACAAACCCAGGCTTGTGATGAAATGAATGGAATTGGAAGGGTCCAGTATTATTCCAGAATTTTATTTTGCTGCAGGTGCATGTATATTTGTTCTAAAATAGCTTGAAGTAGTGTTTAAGCTCATTATGATTTTATTGAGGAATTGTTTCAGTGTTTAATGTACGAATTTTTTTATAGACTTGCATATGTTTCCACACAGAATCTCTTTAAAAATAAGATGAAGCAAAAAAGTAGGGGTTTTTTTTATATTATGGGATCGTATTGCAGTAGATCTGAGATGATATGCTTATTTATCCTCTTCTGTGTGAGATCAAAGCTTTTTTTGTGAAATATATCAGTGATACAGAAAATAAGGATAGCACAGCGATAAGGGAAGAATGTCTGATCCCCACTATCATAATCTGGACCCCCAAAGAAATCCTCACCTCGTGAAACTGCAGCTTTAAATTGAAGCAATGCTATTTATGAGGCTCACAAACAAGCCCACTGGAAGTCAGGGAGCAGCCAAGATAATATCAGTCGCTCACAGGGTAGATATTAGCCAGAGCTGTATTTAAAATTATTTCTAATTGGAGTGTGATTCTGCATATTTTGTACCCCCATGCAAATGCAGTGTGCAGATAAGGTTCTTAAAAAGAGATGTTCAGAGCAGCAGACACTTGGAAAACACAGAGTGTGAAATCCAGGAGCAGTTGGTTGATAATTTTCTGTATTTTGTATGGTTTTTATTGACCCAAAATGATCTGTTCCTTTATGAGAGAAGACACAACCTCTCTAACATTCCCTACCGCGTGTGAGACCCACTCTGTGCGGACTGCTGGGTTTTGAGAATTAACAAATGAGCTAAATGAATGCAATAAAAATAAATCAGGGATGGTGCATTGCAAAATGGGCTTTGTTCATTTATTTCTGACATGAATGGTTTAGTTTTAATTATTTATAATCCTTCACAGTGCATTGTTAAATGTGCTGCAACATACTTTGTAGAAGTAATGAAGTTTTTGAAGTAGCAGAGCACAGTACAGCTCTCACACCAGCTGGGTATGGTGGGGATTGACCACTGCAGGGGGAGAGGGACAGGAAGGGGCTGTTTGCCCCTGTTTCCTCGTGGTGTGGAAACAACTGCCCTCACAGTCTCCGTGATCTGGACATTTGGGGTCTCCTGGGGCTGTCGGGTGGAAGTGACACATCAGGTGCAGATCAGACCCGAGCACCTCGAGCTGGGCACTGTACAGGTGTTTTGCTTAGGAGAGCAAAGCTGCTGCTCATCCTCCTGGCCAAAGCTGGGAGCTCTCTGAGTGGCTGAATAAATCAGTGTCACACGTGCAGATGGCACAGGAACGAGTAACACCAAGGCAGCTGAGGGAGCTGCGCTGCTGTTCCTGGGGAAGTTAAACAGGGACAGCGAAGGCTGCGAGTGACTGAGCACACCCAGGAATGAGAAGTTTGAAACTGCAACGTGTGCACATTCTCCGGTTCCACGTTTTCACATCATTGCCTGCTCTCTCAAGTTGGCACTGGCAAACAAATGAGGACCTGGGTTTGGAGGCAAAGATTTCTTAAATAACCGCAGACCTCTTTATATGATTTTGCATGGGAACTAAGGAATGGAATGCAAGAACAAGGAAAAGACAAGGGCACTTGGGGAGGAGGAAAAAAAATTTCAAAAAGAACCAAGTGTGTTAATTTCATCTATTGTAGATACAAAAGAAATGAGCTGAAGTATATTTTAATCCATCTTTCAATTTGTACAGAGCCTTAAAAATCACTTTTGGTTGTGACTCTGCTAGCTCTTGTGAGCTTGTAAACTCTGAAAACATTCCAGTGGAATTTTCTGCATTTTACTTTTAGTGCTTTCAGTCTGGTTGAAGTCATTAGCTACCTGAATAAAAAGCTGATCTATGAGATAACCCTCTCTGCATCCGTGTGGAGGTAATGGAAGATATCCATTATGGGAGGGGGTTTTGATGAAACTTGCTTGAGGCAGTGAAAACAGTCATAGAAACTCACCATGGAAAGAATCTTTTTACCTTTCATGTGAAAACCCCACCCGAAACCCTCTCCTTTGCTCTGTGTCATTGCATTGATAATAACCTGGCTAATGTCTTACCCTTGATGGGATGAAAGGCTGGATTTCACAGCTGTTTATGACATATGTTCCACACTATTGATGGATTCAGCACTGGAAATAATGCAGAGAAATTAGTGTCTTCTTTTTCCCACTTTATGATAGCAAATATATCAGTACAAATGCGGAGATGCTATGCAAAAGCAATCAAATTTAGTCTGGCTTTATATGTATGTAAATGTTTTATTTCTCAATAGTATTTGTAGCCCTCTGCTGCAGCAATCATATTAATCTCTGATGACTTTGGGGAAGACCAGAAATGTTAATGAATAGCAACGCTTGTATGAGTTCTAGGATCTTGGAATTTATGGAATATGCTTGGCAGTCTACTTTATTCTAATGTCTTTGTCATGAAGCCCCTTTCCAGGATCAACACAGGATTGAAAATACGATCCTTGATTCTGATCCTGCAGAGACTTATTAATGGCCTTAATTTTAAGCACTGATACTTCAGTAGGACTGTTCACAGTATGAAGAACCTACGTGAGACTTTGCAGAGTTGAGATCCGAAATGCTAACTTTGCCTTAGTCTTCTTCTTAATTCTAACAGTGCGCTATTTCCAGGGACAGTTGCCATCTGCCTCAATTGCAGGGAGCTGCAGAGCAGCAGGTTGTGTTTGTGCGTTGATCCTACAGTCTCTGACTTCACAACCCTGGTACCATCCAGCCACTGAACCTACAGACAATGAATATTCTTATTTTCTCTTACTCTCTTTTGCTCCATGACGGAATGAGTTACCCTTCGCTTCTGACCATACCAGCAGCACGGCTGGGTGCTGCCTCCTCTTCCTCTTCTTTCCATCCACAGGAGCGTTGAGTATTCAGTAAGAAAAAAAAGAGATACTACCACACCCACAGTTGTCTTCTCCTTCAGAAGCCTCACAGTGGGTTAATCTAAATTCTGTAACCAAAAGAGAAGCAGTTGGGCTTTGTAGTGCCCCTTCCTCTGCTCTCAGGGTCATGCCAGAAAGAATCTGTCCTTACTGCATCACCTTCACCCCCTCACAGCATGTGGAGACATTCTGAATTCAGCTGAAAAGGATGTATATATGTCTCATTCCAGAAATAAGATTTGCCCAGTGTCTATACCATGTGCACATTCCACTACATCTCCTGATAGTTCTCCCTATCACCGCTCCTCTCTTCAAGGACAGCGAGTTCCTACAAGGTCTCCTGTCATGATCCTGCTTCCTCTGGGCTTGTCAGAGCAGACACTGTGCTCCTGCTCCCCTGTTGTAAAGCTGCTGAGAGTTATATAAACAAAAGTAGCCGTGCCTGGTACACTGCCTCACTCAAGTGATGTGAAGCTGAAGCGCTGCAGCTGAGCCTGCAGTGCTTTTGTGGGGGTACCATGTAATGAGCCGATAAACCGCACAGTTACTGCCTTCTCACATGGCATTTGCTTTCTCCAGGGCAGGGAAAGCCAATCCGGCCTGAGCAATAATGGTCTCCAGCAACTATAAAAGAGAAATGAAAAGTGACACTTTTCAACTCAGCAAAATATAAAAGTGAGCTCTCCTTCTCCACTCCTCTGAACACTTGAGTTTTTGCTCCCAGCCGGGGCTGTCAGTTTAGACTAGGCTCAGCAAAGTGAAAGCCTCTGCTGAAAGCATTGTATCATCATCTTAATCTTTCTCTTCACATCTTCTTGTTTGTTAATTCACCTTTATTAGGGCTTTTGGTACTCACTATCATACTTGTTTTGCTGCTTATACCTCAGGCATCCACAATGGTTTCTCGTATGGAAAAAAGGTTGGACCTCAGTTTTAATGTAATAAGGATCAAGTTGTGCTAAGTCTTGTGAGGCCACTTCTTGTTTGCCTCTGGTGAGAATGTCTGTGGCTGTGCTGGAAAATTTCAAGTCCTGTTTTTCCTGCATGCATAGGTCAATATTACTGAGCTGCTTTCTTTGGGAGAGGTAGTGACTGCTGAGAACCCAAGGTGAAGGTATTGTAGCAGTGTACAGTACAACTGAAAGCAAATGTCCGTTTCTTAGCTGTTGTTGAAAGCAGAACACTATCACAATCTTTAGAAATGTAAACTAATTCCTGGCTTTTAATTTCAAGAAATCAGGACAAAATCTCCCCTTTGTCTGTATATCTGTGCTTTCATCCTTGCTGATCCTTCCACACCTGCTCAGCAGCCCCTTCCACCAACACTCCATGTCCAAGGATTGCTTTTCCCTTCTGTACTTTCATCATCTCAAGTGCAATATTCATGTATGGTTTTTTTATTCCCTTCAGATTCGAGCTTTTTTATTCCCTTCAAATTACGAGCTTTCTATTCTTCCTTGCTGTCATCTCTTTTCTTCTCTCTGAAGCCATCAATTACCAGAGTATTTCTCAGGAAGACCTTAGGCCAGTGACTGATGCATAGTTTTTGGACCAGAACAGTGTTCTGTGTGTATGAAATCACTTTTAAGACAATTTCATTACCCTTCCATTTCCATCAGGGTTTTTTTGCTTCTCTGTCCATACAGAACTCTGGAGAGCTACAGCTTTTGGCCAGCAGATCTTCACCTGTTGGCCACTTACACCTTGTACCTTTGTTTTCGCAAGACTGAGGTCTTCTGAAACTTATGTACCTATCTTCACTGCTCCTCCCTCATCTCCAAACCCTATTTGCCTAATTATTTTGATTACATCATTGCTTAGTTACTTTGGTTGTATTTCCAGACAAAGGCTGTGTACAAATGTGAAATATTTTCTAGACCTTCTGTATTAAAAAATAAATTAAATGGGAAAAAATCAGATTCCCTGTTTCAACTTCTGCAACAGAATATAACAAAGATTTCAAAGAATGTTTACAGGAAACACATTCCTTGCCATGTCAGTGGAAGACTGATTGTTTTCCAAGCAGCTCTCAGCCTTCATGACAGCCTGCTGTCGATGTGCTAAATCTCTTAAGACCCAAACCATAGTCTTGTTCAAACACTTGACTTTTCCCCTGGGAAGCATGCACGGCCAGAAATGGATTGCTGACCATTCCTGAAGGAAGCGTCCTGTCTTGTTCATTAAGTGGATGATGCTAACAAACTTTGAATCACCTATTAGGGAGTGGTTAAGCACAGTGAGAGCAAATGCACTCCATGCATGCTTTCATTTCTCATGGTCAGAGAAATACAACAGCCTGAGGTACAAGACAGGTATGACTTCTGCTCAGGAGAAAGGCAGGCCAGGCCCTAACAACAGGGATGTAATTAGCAAAAGGCTGTCTGGTGGTATATTTTGAGAAATAATTCCTTTGTTGTGGATAAATGTTCAGGATTCCTTTATATTGGTGTAGAGAGAGAGCTCAATAGATCCATGATAGAATAGAGAATTTAGTTTGTTTCATTGTGTAAGGATAAGAATTGGATACAGTAGTTGCAAGGGGAATATATCATTCCCTAAATCCTGATATAAAATGGTAGTTCCCTCTTTCTGTCAATACTTGTAAGATTATTGCTTCTTTGTCTCAGTGAAAGTCCAATTTAGAAGTCGCTGGGGTTTCTTAAAATTTACAGGTTTTACTCTCTGGAAGTTTAAGCCTACAAGTTTATAAGCAGTTTTTCATATTTTGGTGAGCCAAAAGAGGATAGATTCATAATTTCATGTCTTTTCAGAAATAGACAATATGGTTTCTTTGTTCTCGCCAAAACTTTTTAGACTCTTAAATAAGTATAAAGCACTGTGCAGTGCTGTAAATTTTAGACAATTTTTTTCAGTTTTATATGAAAGGACTGTGCCCATCTCTCTGTCTTTTCTCTCCTTTATACAAAATATAATGTAGGCACATTTCTGTGAATGAATGAGGGTCAGTAAACTCAGCAGTGGTTTGGTATGTTTTACACAAGAATCAGGTGATTAACACATCAAACCAGGTAATTAGTGCAATGTCTCATAAAATCAGGCTTCAGTTTTATTAAATATCATTATCTATTAATGTAATAAATTTAAGAAGTTATTAAAATCATGGCAATTTAGATCTACAGATAAAAACCTAGACCTGTGTGTGCTTGAATTAATTTCGTTTCCATTACTTATTTTGAGATGGGTTATCTGCATTCTATTACATCAGGTGCATCAGAAGTAACTCCGAGTGAATTAATGTTTGTTACAAATTCCATGGCCTGTAATGAGTGTGGGTACGTGGGTATTGGAATGAAGTGAAATCCTATAGATGCAAAGGTATGAAATATTCTAACACAGACTTGTTATGCAGTGAGAAAGCACAGCTTCCAGCAACCTACACCATTGTTTCAAAGAGAAATATTAAAAATTCCAATCCAGGTATTCATTTATGGATCAATAAATAGCAGTCATATAGTTTTATGGCTATGTTTAATCTCACATATGTAAAATGTGCCGTGATATATGACCACTATTTATATGCATCCTAAGAGCTCTTCTCTTATGAGGAGGAATGCTCAGAGTCCTTCCCTTGGGAGCTACACAGTTAAAAAGAAAATGAACATGAGAGCTTGGGAGAACAAATACATCAAAGATGAAAAAATAATTTATAAGTAGCAAGTCATAGAGAAATGCCACATACTGATCAAGTGGGACTTCAGGATTTCTGTCAGCTCCGGGCTGTGCCCTAAGTCACAGGGGCCAGTTCATTCTCACAAGAACTCTACACTACCTACTGCTCCTGCGCTCTTTCCCTTGCTTGGAAAACATTATATGTTCATAACCTTCCTCAGAATCCTCTGCTTCCAGAAATGATCATTGCTGTTTTGGCAGAATAACTCTGAATGTGATGTTGGCTAAAGCTTGCTCTATTTAAGGGAAACAATAAGGAGAAATAAGGCATAACATGGTAATATCTCAGTCTGACCTCTGGGATCTGATAACTTTTCCATCAAATTACTGACTTAGCCCCAGTTGCTTTTGGCAAATTCCTGTTTCATAAGCTTATCTCTGTTCTCCTCTGTAATGAACCAACTCCTGCTCCTGCAGTGGAGCTGTGTTTCTGTAAGGATGGCTTCAGCTTCCAGCCTTGGGAAAGTTCCTGCTGTCTGGCAGAGATGGATCTTAGGTGTGACTCAGAACAGTAATTCTTGCTTCTCTAACGTGTACTGATGATATGCTCACGTGGAGTTTCATGCTCTGGTTTTGACACATCTCATTTATGTAACAGTTTCAAATTCAAAGGTGTCCTGGTTCTCTTTACAGATGAGGAGAGAGAAGCACTGGTGGATTCTGTGAATCACAGTGGATGCAGAAGACCTGTAATGAAAGGTAAAAATCCTTAACTTCCAGGTCTGTGCTGCATTCCCTGGATATTTTAAACTGTGGAAAATGTCCCCTTACCATTCAAGCTATGTGGATTAATATATAACTCTTGGTTTAGAAATTACATCGTTCATATAATTAATTAACCCTAACATTGCTATTTCTGTGAGGTATCTTAGTGCTCTCAGCACAAGTTTTCCCCCTCCTGACCTTTTGAAGAATTTGTACAGATTCAAAAAGATAAAATGTTGAAGAATGTGAGCCATTAAAACGCTGCAGTTGTTTTCAATTTTTCTCTATTAAAATATGCATACTTTTTTAATTGGAATAAATGCTGACCTATAAAGAAGGCAAGAAACATTTCCAGTTTCAAACAAACAAACAAACAAAAGTAACTCACCTCTCCCTTCATCTATTGAATTTCAAGTTTGATAGATTATGCTTCGGATTCCAGATATGTTAAATCCTTCAGGGTAATATTCAGAATACATATTGACAGTGCTACTACCACATAAATGAGGAAAGGCGACTTCGTGTTTTAAGCAAAAGGTGAGAAATGGGACTGATTCATTTATTTAGAAAAACTTTTAACAGAGGTTGTTGAACTAAATTTTTTTTTTCAGTATTGGTTCTGGTGACAACGATCTGAATTCTATTGATGTGTTTTTTTTCCATAAGAGTGATTGGATTTCTTCCTGTCTCTCTTTATTATAAGAAAAAATTATTGGTTTAGAAGTGTCTGCCTTGATCTCTTAACTTTTTCCAGTTTTGGTGGTGTTTTGTCTTTTTTTTAATAGACCAAAATATTGAACTATGTGAAAAAACTATTTTTACCACTTGTGAGAGAGAGGAAATATTCCTTTTTTACCTCTCCAATACTTTGTCTCATCATCCATTGAGGACAGATATGAATATATAACTCATTGGTTGCTGTGAAACTAAATCATTTGTCTGGAAGGTTTAAAGATCCTTGGATTCTAAGCCCTGTGGACATGTAATTAAGAACATATGGAAGAGCATAAGCACTTGAACTATGGCTCATACCCAATTTTGATGAATGATGTATGTGTAAGGGAGAGAGAATAGTTGGAATAACCGCTAAATTAACTCTGACTCTTCTGGAAAGAGCGTCACAGAGTCTGGAGCTTCCCTCCCTTTGGCCTCAAGAAGGGGCAGAATTGGTCATAGAACCACAGAACTGTGGAATCCCAGATTGCTTTGGGTTGGAAAGGACCTTAAAGCCCATCTCGTTCCACCCCCTGTCATGGGCAGGGACACCTTCCACAGTCCCAGGGTGCTCCAAGCCCTGTCCAACCTGGCCTGGAACAATTCAGGGATGGGGCAGCCACAGCTTCTCTGGGCACCCTGTGCCAGGGCCTCAGCACCCTCACAGGGAGGAATTTCTTCCCAATATCCCATCTAAAGCCACCCTCTTTCAGCTTAAAGCTATTCCCCTTTTTTCCTATCAAAAGCTTAGGTCTGGGTTCTTTGCTTCAGTGGAGGGCTGGTCTTCTGTGCCATGGGTTGTGAACCCCGATCCCAGAATGGATTTGAACCCACATTTTCCACAGTGGGTGAATATGCTAACGGGTGACTGGGATAAATCCCACTGTGCTGTCAAACTTGACAGAGACTGTGCATTTTGTGCAAAACCACGTAAGCCCCACCACTGTCAAATGAAAGAGGGAATTTTATGCTCTCTGTTCCCCTCTGATATATGTTTGGCTGTCATCTTATTTCATAGTTGAGGCAATTGAAACACTGTTTAAATGTGTATCATAAACCTATAGATGAGAACATTTCCCTGCTGGATTTAAACCATTACCCCCAAAGGTGTTAAAGAAACCGCGCCGTGTGTCACTTTTTAAGATCAAGGGGCATTTTTGATGTTAATGCCTAGAAAAGGCAGATGAACACTAACAGCTGCTTATGCACAGGCTGGTGAATTGAATAGGGAAATACTTCTGTTCTGGAAGTCAGATCTCCAGAGAAAAATGATAAATTGTGAGCATCCTTAAGTAAGAGTGATAGTCTCTAAGGATAGTTGAGCAAGGCTGATAATATAAAATATGTAAAAAGGGGAAAATATTTAATACTTCTGTTTCTCTGCTCTAAAGAGTTGGAAGGGTTGTGTTAACAATATATACGGTGCTGCTGTGCTCAGGCATGCAGGAGAAATGCAATATATTAGTTCTCAAATCAGTAGTTTGTGAAATGCGTTTCTGGTATCCAGGGATTTTCAGGACTGTTACACTGATAAGGAGTCAAGGGCAGTCTCCTCATGGGCTGGGATGGCTCTCTTGGGAGCAGAAAGGAACAGAAGGAAAGGAGCAGCAGATTAAGAGCTGGACATTTTAGGGTTTCTTTACTTCCAAATGCTGATATTTTTTAACTCTTCAGTCTGCTGATATTTAAAACTCTGCAGCAGCTTCAGTTCTGACTTAGAGCTGATGAATCACCTTGTAAAAAGACCTTCTGTAGGAAGTTGTGGTGTACAAGGAGAACCTTATACAAGGAGGGAAGTTTATTCCCACAAGAACTACATATGATTCCTGTGGGACAGACAGAAGGAGAAAGAAGAGAAACTTTCCCTATAGACCCCGATAACGATGTTCTGGTGTGAAAGTCACCCGTGGGAGAAATACTTAGGAGGCCAGCAGAAATGGGGAGGAATATCTAAGATACTCCAAGTCTTCTCTACTGGGTGATCACCTGATAGAATAACCTGGCTTTTTAATGCAAGGAACCCAAAGTAAAAGCCTGGAGGAAGGGAAGATTCAGCACCACCAAAGGATTTAAGATGCACTTGAAATTCAGGTTGTACCACCAGGGCTCAGATCCTGCAGAATTAGACCAATTGGAAGGAACTAAATATGCTCTTCTTTTCTGAAGTCTCTGGGAAAGAGGGAGACAGAAAACATTCCAGGTGTGTCCTTCCAGGGGACTTTCAGGTGAGAGGAGCTCCTTTGAGAGCAGAGGTGCAATTTATTGTTTCCTGCACCGAGTGTAATGAAAGAAATCTGAAAAGCCATAGCCAACAACAATAACAAAAAAGTACTGTTTATTGTCCCCCCTTGACTGGACAGCTTGTTAAACTGAAATTTCCACTGGAATTTTTATTATTATTATTATTATTATTATTATTATTACTATTGCAAAAAAAGAAACAGAGGACAGAGACAGCATTTTTTTGAGGCAATTCAGTTTTCTCACCTCCAAAAAATAAAAATAAAAAAGGAACATTTCTTGTTTAGAACTCTACCAGTCAGACTCCTAAACCCTGCATTTGGGCCAGGAAAGCCCCTGATTCAAACTCTGCAGCTTTTTGCTGTATTTTAGGTGATGCACCTGAATTTTCTCGTTTTCTGGTCGCCTAATAGAACATAATTATTTTCTACACTTACATTGTGTGAAACACATTTCAGTCTGCCAGCCTCAAGGAACTGCAACCTCACCGTAACACTTTTATGGCTTGAGAGAATTTTTTACACCTGAAAACTGGGATTAAGATTGTAAATTCTTATAGAAGAATGTTGATACTCCGTTACGTGTGGCTTTGTGATTGATGACTGTATCCTGCTCAGCTAATCTCAGTTTGCCAGTAAAGCCTTTATGACTATGAGAATTTTAGGTCCTTTGATTTCTGTGATAGATTCCTTAAAGCTGCTCAGGCTTTGCTGGATAATTGCTTCATCTCTAGAGCGTCACTTTAGGCCCAGGGAAATGTGGCATCTTCTTTAAAACAGTTACTGTACTTTTTAATCTGTTTGTAATCTGCAGCATTAAACAAAGCAAAAGCAGGAACAGGAACAAATGATACCTAACCCCTTGCTTGGCACCCTAGGGCAGTTTCAGAGTGTGCTGACTGATACCCTGTTTGCTGAAGAAATCAAGGACAGGAGGAGAAAGCTGTAAAGAGACTTGGTGAGTCTTGATTTGAATTTTTAGCATGTTTTTCCTTTCAGGTTAGGAACCATGTGTGGAAGATGTGTGGTTTTAAAATTGAAGTGAAGCCACAAAGCCTCCTGCCAGCAGAGTTAGTTTCTCTGGTTGTGCTTAAAATGGTTCCTCTGTTGCATGCACAAATCAGCTTCCTCTGTGAAAGCAGCAGAAAGCTCAACTCAAAAGTGACTTGTATTGGTTTTGATGGAAGAACTGTAGGCCATGATTCTTATAGCTCTATTTCACAGTTTTTCCCCAAAGTTTCGCCGACTTTCCCCCGGTCAGAAACTGCAGAACCTCACCTGTGCAGTCGTCACAAGGAGAGATTTTTGGCTGCTCAAAGCAGGAGGTTTTCCTGCACCTTGTCACATGCAGCTCCAAGTTTGTTCAGCAGTGAATTTTGATAAAGTTGCACAAGAATATAAGTAGCACATCACGGTACAATCCTCACTGGAAAAAAATTGGTAGGGGAGTAGCAAGTTCTGCTATTGCTCAGCAGGAGACAGAAATTCCTTCCTTCCTTAGTCTTTGGACTCTTGATTTAGAGAACTGGAATTGCTTCTGGAGTCCCTTTCAGTATCATCGCTATGGATAAACTTAGACCCTCACCAGTCCAGGTACAGTTACAAACGTGTGAAATTAGAACAAAAATAAAGGAGGATTGGAGCGGAGCTGCCCACCACATTTTGCTGCCTGGAATATGTTCTGCACCCTTACAATTTTTGCAAGGTTCAGGTTTTCAGTTTGGTAAGAAAACTTTATGTGTTATTGTAGCAACACTCTGAGCCATGTGTTTTCTCTATTTTCATTACATTTCTTCTTTTCACTTTATCACCTCACTTCCTCTATTCTGTTCTTTGACGCTGCTCTATCCTTTGATAATTTTTCCACTGTTCTTTTGTACTTATTTTCCATTTGTTGTGTTTTTCTTTATTCTCTTACCAAATATTTTTTCCTTTCTTATTCTCTCCCTCCACTCCTGTCATCATGCTTTCCCCCCACATACATTCCTAAATTATCGCTCATAGGTCGCTTATGCTTATTTTTCTAGTGTTTCTGATTTTATTTCTGTTATCTTCTCTCATGAAATAAAAACATGCCCATGCCCATATATACATAGTTGTTTTTTTCCAGTCACCCTCAAAGAAAAACCGAACCTTGCGAAATCATGAGGGAGCAGAAGGCAGCAAAACCTGTGGGTGACTTTGCTCGAATTCCTCCTTCTTGTTCCTGTAATTTGATGTGTTTGCACTTGTAGCTGGACTGATGACCTTTGCAGTCACCCTTGCACACTGGCATCCTTATTACACTCATCCTTTCTTCAAGGATTCTTTTCTCTGATCCTCACACATCCAGGACCTGACTCCAGTGAGGCTTCACTTGTGCACGCCTGCCCAGTGCAGAGGTAAAGCCTTGGGAGTGACTGGGAGTAGAGCTGTACCTGCACCTTGTTTTCCCCTTGGGGTTAAAGAGGCAGTGGCAGAACAAGAACCAGCACATCATGTGAGGGGTTCAGGTTCAGGATCCCCGAGCAGGGTGGCAGCAGCACTGGAGGATGTTTCTAGAGGTGATGGTGACTCCTGGTCCCGCAGGAGCAGGAGAACAGCAAAGGCAGGGACTGAGTGACTTTGCTTCTGTGGGTTTGGCTGTAGGGAGGCTCGTGGTTGCAGCCTAGAGATAAATGTTCTCTGTGAGATCCACCAGGAGCTGGGCTTGCACGTTGGCCTTAAGCCTGAAATCCAGCATTAAAGCAGTACAAGATACTGCAGCTTCTTTGTGTCAGCAAAGACTCCTTTTCGAAACGTATCGCTTAAAGTATCGTTCAACTGTGAAATAATCTAGTGCATAAAGTAAACCTTGTTGACTACCTTTTTAGCAAAAGAAGCTATTAATATAATAGATGCTTTCATGAAAAACCTTTGAAACCTTGGGAAAACCCATAACTCCTTCTGCCTGGAACTGTTGTTCTTGAAACTCTGTTTTCTTCAGTTCTTTCGTTCTTTTTTCTCTCCCACCTGCTTTCTACCAGCAAGTGCCCTGAGACACCAGGGCTGCTGCCCCGTGCTGGGAGAGGCACAGCACCAGCCAGGCTGGCATTGAGCACGTCCCCTTGTGCCTGAGGGAAACATGCCCTGGAAGTGAGTGGAGCTGGAGGTGAGGCAGTGGAAACAGGCTGCTTTAGTGCCTGAGCCAGGCGTTTGCGCTGCCTCCAGCTCTGCCCACCGCTCTTCCTGAGGAAGGGGCAAGGGTGCCTCTTGATTTGCTTGCCTGGTGCGACAGGGCTCTGCTGTCGCCTGCCTGCAGAGTCATTTGCAAACAGGCTCCATCGCTGGGGAGCAGAAATGTGTTTTTTTCAAACCCGAAGCAGATTTATAGTCTGGTTTCCTGTCAGATCTTTGCATTTTCCTTCTCCGCCCCTCCCAGTCTCTGACACACTTTTTCTTACTTTCTGTGTGGCTCTTTGCTCGTTCCGCCACCAGTGCCCCAGCCTCCTTCATTCCTGATTCTTCCGAAACTTTCGTACTTTGGGGGCCAGGGGGTGTTTTGCTCCTTGTGTTTCCTTCACTCTTCAACAGCTGCAGAGCACAAATAACCTCTCCAAGACTCCTGGAGAGACACTGACAATTGCATGGAAGCGACGTAGAGAGTGCAGCCTGCAGCAGCTGCAGCGAGACAGCCGGTCACTCATGAGCACCCAAGGTAAGGAAAGCAGCTGTCAGAGCAGCTCCACCTCCCTGCTGGCTACCACAGCACTTGGCTCTGATCACTGGAAGTTCCACTTTCACATTTTTTGCGTTGGTATTCAAGAGTTTCTTTGGTTCCATTCGTGCTCTCCTTGCCCTCAACAGGTCTGGTACTTTGCATGTGCCGATTCTTGGAGCCCGGGGCTCAGGGAGGCAAACAGGCTGTAGCTGGAGGTGCAAGTGTGCACTGGGGAAGAGAGTTGATATGGAGGGGAGATGAAGGATTGATCATCAGCGCTGGTCTTCAGGGAATTTCTGGTTCTGCCCATAGTGTGTTGTGCTCTAGCCCTTTCTTTAAATCTCTTCACTGAGATTTATGCTTTCTGTTAACTAGTAAAATCTTTCTTTTTTGGTTTTCTTCCTCTTTTCATTTGTTCTTCTCACTTCCTTTATTCTATTCTCAACCCTCTCTATCTCTTACTATCTTTTTCACCATCTTTTTATGCCTTTTTTCATCAAGAGTATTTTCTGTGTGACAAATGTTTCCCTTGTTCGTTCCTTTCCTTTCCCCCTGCCTTCTTTCGTGCCTGTGCAATAGACTGTACATCCTCCCTCAAGTTCTTAATCTCTCCCTCCTTCCCCTCTGTCAGTTCCTTCTTGCTCTTGTGTTCCCCTTTCCCGTTGCTCCTCCAGCTTCACACACACGCTCCTACTTCCTGCTCCATCCCCTCCCTCGTGCATTTGCTGCCCTGGCAAGCTCCTTTTGCCCCCACAGAGGTGTTACCTCTCCTCTGGGCTGTCCTTGCACACACGTGTCTGTTTCCTGTCATTCCCTTCCATGGACATGTGCAGGATTTGCATATTTACAGTTTCGGGGAATGGATCCCAAAAGAAGAGACTTTTACACTTGCATTGCTTCCTTCCAGTGCTCAGACTCGTATTTAATCATTCACAACAAACAACCACCGTCATCCTGTCTGTTTCTTTCTGTCTCACAAACAGCATTTTCCAACACCTGTAACCCCCTTTGTCTTCCTCTCCGCTCTCAAATACAGCCTGCCCTGACTTTGTGTATTCTATCCCTTCT
Organism: Mohoua ochrocephala; assembly: GCA_013398855.1. Classification (NCBI taxonomy): domain Eukaryota; kingdom Metazoa; phylum Chordata; class Aves; order Passeriformes; family Acanthizidae; genus Mohoua; species Mohoua ochrocephala. Next base: position 269,102 of record VZTA01008343.1, on the reverse strand, counting down.
CTTTCTGCCATCCCACTCCTTCCTACCTCCTTACCACAACTCTCCACCAGGTTTCTCTATCTGTTTTTATCTTTATATTGCATTCAAACTGGGAGGAACTGCTGATGCAGATGGGCTTGCACTGCTGCCTTACGATCCCTGCTGCCAGCCTGCGGGGGAACAGAGGAAGTATTGCAGTCTCTCAGCTCCTCTTTCCTCTGCAGAATATGCAACCTGAGCAGAGGAAGAGCTTAGTGATGGGTCTGAAGGTAGATGAAAAAATGGGAGAGCAAAATGCAAAATGCCTTTGGAAAATGGTAAAAAAGAGCTCTAGTTGATCATAAATCTTTTTCCTAAACTTCTGGAATTCCTTCCCCACAGCAGAATTTCTGATCTGACTCTGGCATAGTTTTTGTTCTGTTGATTCCTATGGGATTCCAAGTCTCAGAGGTAGAAGTTCTCAACTCTAATGCTGTAGTGGGAGTAACTTTGCTCCTAGGATCTGGAAACAGCTCTTGTCTTCTATACCAGACATATTGGTGAGTCACCAAGATCAGGCATGGCTAAAAACTGCATCCAAGGACAATATCTGGTATTATTCCTTGCTTAAATTTGTATGCTTTGAATCAGATGTGACAAATAAGTGCATTTCTTTGATGAAGCTTTTTAGCCTCACCTTCTTAAGAAGGACTATTGAGACCGAAGATTTATTTCTACGGATGTTCTGATGTGGTCTTTTGGGAACTGAATAAGGATGACTTATTAAACTCAGCTGAATTAATAAGAGAATTATTATGTGGGAGAATTCTCTTAGCGATCTGTCCTGCTCTCTCAAATTGTCCGTCTCCTTATGAGTGAAAGGAGCTTAAATTTTATGTTTGCAATTATAAGATATCCTTTCTGATTCAGAGCTAGAAAACTGTGGCCTTTGAGCTGTGAGCATTCTCTTCTGAATACAGAAACAGGTACATTAAAATATCTTTGCCTTTTGGAACTTGCAAAAAGTCCTCAAGCCTAGAACAGTAAAATAATGCTCATTTTATATATCCAGGCCTAATATGACTCTTCCTTACTCTATTGCAACTCACCTTGTGATGGGAACAGCATCTGTATTCCTTTGAGTCATTCTACAAAACTTGTGGATTTTGTGCCTTGTTCCATCAGTATTTTTTGCCCCTATTACTGGTTCTTTTTGTAAAGGCTTGATGTCTTTCAGAAATAAATTGGCTGAGACAATGTCTCCTCTCTCGCTCTCTCTCTCTCTCTCTCTCTCTCTCTTTCTGCCTCCTTTTTCTTTTGCATTACATAGTTTGCTTGTGTTGAGTTAAAAATGGACATTGTCAAAGGTGCATTGTGGCATTTGCAAGGGGACCTGGAGACAGAAATTTTATTTTTGTGTGCGTGTATGGCCAGTTTCTTGAATCGTGTGTCTGGCAGAGGAGAAATTTCAGCAGGAAAGTGCCTGGAAACTTTCTATTCTACTCAGCAAATTGCTGTATCGAGAGCCAACCCTAGAACAGAAATTCAGAATCACGTGTTTGACTCCCTGTTCTTACGCAAATAGCTACTTCCAATTAGACTTAACCCTGAATTAAGAGAACAATAAACTTTTAATGTGGGTGAAAAGAGAAAACCATCTGACTGCATGTATTTGTTCCACTTAAAGACAATTTGGAGCTTCTCTATCCCAAATATGCCGAAGGTACCAGAATGCCATATACCAAATGACCTTGGTTTCTGTACAGTTGCTTGGTGAAAGTTTTCATCAGCTATATGGAATGATTGCTCACAGAGGATGAAATTTATAGAGATCCTTATCTAGCCACTTGTTAGCAGATGGCACAACTCTCTCTTTGATATTGAAATACATCTTTCATGAAATACGAATCTTTCACTTAGCTATGGTCATTAAGTTGTGTAACTGATGGTGGAGTTTGACCTGTGGCAGCTTTCTTTGGCAGTAGCCTCCACAGCAATCTAAACTTATAAAGAAATATGGAACTAGGCCCTGTGGTTTTCAGACTGAAGGGTAAAACCATAAACCCCACCAAGTTTGGTCAAGTTTAGCCACTGAGATGAGGGAAATAGTCTTTGTCTCTTGTCTGTTTTGCCACTGCTGTCTGTAGGATTTGCATCTGCAGAACCCTGTCTGCTTTCCTGCGAATCCAGCATCTGCAGTGAATCTGCAATTCCTTTTTCAGAACAAATGATGGGGTTTTACAGGTCTATGTGTAATAAGATTCTCCCTCTCCACCCTTCCCCCAAATTTTCTCTTAAGTGCTGCCTTCACCCTCTCGTCTGGGTCACTTATTTAATGGCAATGAACATTTTCAGGAAGGTAACCTTTCTGCTTGTGATTTGTTCAAGGACTCTGGAATTATAATGGTTGCTGTCAAATGTATATAATTGGTGTCTGTGGCACACATCCAATGAGTGATAAAAGCTTCGTTGTCTCTGCTGCTTTAGTCCGTGTTCTCTCCCTATATCACCCTCTCACTTCTGCTCCTCTCAGGCAAGAGGAGGATGCAGTGCCAGGCTGTTTTAAAGTGCAGTTTGACAAAGCAGCAGCTCTGCCAGATTCCCTGTCATGGTGTCCCAGCTCTGGGATGTGGATTCCCTTGGCTGAGGTTTGCACACTGACTTAAGTTAAGCACGAAGGTCTTCTCTGAACTTTGATTTCAAACACCTCCCTTCACAACCTTCTGCCAAATATTTGGGCTCTAGGAAGGGTGATAGTTTATGAGTACCGTGAATTCACAGCCTTAGTGATCTACATGTAGCATTTTACCAGCAGGTAAGAACTTTGTGCTTTCGTAGGCAAAAAGCAAACGTGCAGGGTGGGTTTTTCACAGCTCACAAAAGTACATTACTAATAGCACCCAAGATTGGCAACGTGTTCTACACTGTCTGCCCCCAGTGCTGAACATGTGGTGAGGTGAATATTCCTGTTATGCTAGTCCTGGAAAACCTATTTTATCTTCAGGGCTGGATGGGGCATTACTTTCTAATGCTGTCTACTTCAGTGAATCTGTTTAGCAGCTCAAGAGGAAAGAGAAATTTGTCAAATCTCACTGGAAATCTATCCGAAATGTCAAATGAAATGCTGTAGCACTCTGGTTTTGTCAAAAGGATAAATGTATATACAGCTCTGTGTGTGATATTATTTGTAGTAATTGTTGCCTCAGTGAATTTGTCTGTGTGAAGTAACTTGGTGTAGTATTAAGGGATGTGTTTGTTCTGGTCCCTGAGGCCAGCTTGGCCTTACACGAGGTACTTGTTATTTGCTCAAGCCAGCTCTGGTTTTTGGAGTTCAGGGGAGGAATCAGCTTCAGTGTAGCCAGGGAAAGGATTCCCACTGGCTCTCTGAGCACTGGGCAAATTCTCCTTAGGTTGTAATTGAGATGCTGAAGACCAAATGTAGCATAAGGTTTCTGTTTAAAATGGGATAAGGATTTTTTTTTCCATCTGCATGCAGAAAAAGCTCTATGGTAGCAGTACATATATGGTTATCATTAGCAATTGAAGGATTGTTTCCACTTCATTTTTATAGCTCTAAATGTGTATAAACATCTCCAGTCTGGCTGTGCCCATACTTGAAATCAGTCTGAGTGTACTTAACAGGTTGTTACATACATATAATATATTTGAGCACAAAAATAAGTTCCTCCAAGATTTGAAACACTAATAAAGACACCTTTCAAATATTTCCCTCTGGGGATCCTGAATCCTGGTGAAACTTGGAGAACACCCAAAGGGTCTTTCAAGTCTTTTTACACCGAGTACATTTCCAAACTAGAGTGAAAATGGTGACTGAAACTTTTCTCCTTGACCATGAACTGAAAAATTATCACATTTATAAGATCATTTGAAGGCTTTTGGCTTTTAACAGCTCAATTCAAATACCAGTGACCTGCACTACTGGCTGACCACACTGGTCCATTGCATGGAGTCTGTGTTTAAAAGAACCTTTTCTCCGTGGTTGCAATTTTGTGTGGATCCTCTCCCAAGTCTACTGGTGCATCCCAGTCTTTTACAAGAACAAGTCATAGTGTCTATCCAGCATCTGCTTCCTGCATCTCATTGCTTGGCTTTTTCTGAATCACAGAATTATTTAGGTTGGAAAAACCTTTAAGGTCATTGAGTCCAACTGTTAACCCAGCACTGCCAAGTCTGGCACTAAATCATGTCTCTGAGCACCATGTGAAGGTAGTTTACATTCCATATGGTTTTTGTAGTTTATAATGGGGTAGTTAGTGAGATCATCAAACTCTTTTCACTAATGATTTGCAGTGGCTGAAAATAGAAAATTCCATCAATTTTCCCACCTTCTTTACTATTGCTGAGCCTGAGGGAAAAAAAACAAGCTTAAGGTAAGATACTTCCCTGTTACTACACTGCTAGACTTCCTTCACAGTTCCTGCCAAAGGAGGTCAGAATAAGTCTCAAAGTTTAATTGTTTAGGAATCTTTTGTGCGTGCTTCATCCTTCCAGTAACATATTCCTGTATTTCCAGTTACATATTTTTCAGAAAGACCCAAGACGAACATGTTTTATTTTAGAAGGTTTAATTTCCTTCTATCTTTTATTCTCTCTTTTTTGCAATTTATGCTATGAAAGATACCAGAGTAATATGAAACAAAAAATGTTTAAAGTTTTGTGTCAGGATCGAAAAAAATGTGTTTTCCTCTTGCTTGACTTGTTCAAAAAAAGTGAAGGAGTTTTACATTTCCCAAAAGGCTGAAAACACTGAATCTGTTGGGTTTTTTAATCCGCAAGTCTGTGGCCTGAAGGAAAAGTGATACTTGAAAATTTTCATAAGGAGTGTTACACTACAGAATGGTGTTTTTGTGACTCATCCATATCCATACTGAGAGCAGCATCCAGGCAGCTTTGCTGGATTAAATGCTACTGACAGCAGCACCTTCACTGAACCACTGCCCAGCAAGGCTGCACCCCTGGGAGCGTGGGGCTGGCTCCACGTTGGCCTTAGAAGCCATGTGAGAATACAACGTCAGGAAGAATATTCCACCTGCAAGGAACAAGTGGAAAACACTCGGTCTGAGGCAGAAATGCTCAGAATTTGAATGCCCCTTTGAAGGCTGTGGATTCAGTGACAAGCTCCTGATACACTGTAGTATGTGCTGCAATGCAGAAAAATGTAAACTCATTGCAACTGCATCGTTGCAACATGATTATAGTGCAGAAATCCAAAGCTACTTGAGCAGGACAGTATTAGAAATCTTGAATGAATTTAGAAATTTTGGCTATTAATAACCAATGCCATCAGCACAGATCGAGTAGAGTCTCTGCACAAAGGGACAGAACAGTAAAAATTACTTGTCCATTCAAATATTGCGAGGAAAGAACATGAGAAAAGGCAGAGGGTGGTTTGTTACTGCGCCTTTGGTCCTCACAGGACATCCCAAGTCCTCTCTCCCTTCAGCCTGACCAGTTTGTCTGACTCCCCTCACTTGTGTTGTTTAATATCTCCTTTCCTTCTCCTCTCTGATTCTGATTCCCAGCCCATGCATGGGGGTCCCGTCAAACGAGAGAAGGCATCTGGCAAACTCCTCTGTCTACAGCAGACTTTAGAGCCGAAGGCATCACTCACCTCCAGTTTGTGACTGAGGGAGATGAAGCAATGCACCAAGCACAGCAAATTAAAAAAAACCTGCCTGAAAGCAGAGACAGGCCGTTGTGCTTTAGCAAGCTCTAAACTCTCTAAACAAAGTCAGATTTTCATCTGGGATATTCTTCCAGTTCTTTTCTCTTGTGGAGAATGTTTCACACAAACAGCTGGCAGCAGTAATCCAGGTTGTTCTGGTTGCTGTGCTGGGTTTCAGAGCAGAGCATCAGCTTCTGAGGGCCGGGCAATGCCACATCCTGGCATTCTGTACTATGTGGTCTGTGTCTAGAAGTGTGGTATTAAGGGATGTGTTAGTTCCTGCCCACCTCTCCTCTCCCCTCACATGGAGGCAGTGAACTCTGTAACCTCAGACCAGAAATTTGTTGCACCATGAATTTGGCCTTACACAAGCCCAAGAGAAACTGTACAGTTATGTGCTGCCCAAACCAACAATCCTTATTTCCTCCAAAGAAAAACCAGTGAGTGGAGTGAGTGCCTTCTGATGGTTGAATGTGGATTCTGAGCCACCAGCTGGACCATTCTGTCCTGAAAAGGAACAGCAACATTTTTGGCTAAGTGCTAAAAGTTTGTATATAAGAATCCAAAAGGAGCATATGGCCATTGCTTTAAACTTGCCTTATTCTTTAAAAATATGCTTTACCAGAATTATCCATTTCAGACCCTCTAACTGTGGAGTGAGAAAGTTTAATTCCCTTTTTTTCCTTGCTAGAATAAGTGGCATCATAAATACTAGAAAGAAACAGAGTTATTTCAGGAATTTGAACTGAGATAAGTCTGATTTACAGAGACTTCCATCACCACTCCACTGAAGATACCAGAGACTGTGTATCAGTTGTTTGAAGAAAGCTGTTGGTCCTTGCTCAGTTCAGCTCAACTCCACCATTCACCTCAGCACCAGCACTGCTGATAAAATGTGCGGTGTTGCCCCAGTCAGTCTTGGTGATGATAACATGTCTGGGTGTGGCTCTTTGCTATTGCAAGTGACTGATTGTGTAACAGTGATATGAAATTGTCCTGATGTATATAAGTAACCAGGACCACCACTAATAAACTGCTTTTTACCCCAGAGAATGTTGTCATTGGGAACACCCAAGGGGCTTTAGAAGAGTTATTTCTAAAGCTTTTCTAGCAATCCAGGAATTATTAATAATTAGTCGCTCACAGGAAAGGTCCTGTAAACACTTCCTCCCACACTGATTGCTGTGAACAATTTCAGTGTGAGTGTGGGGAGAAAGCAGAGCTTTGTGGTTACTGCAGTTTCCCAGCCCTTGCAGAGCTCTCCCACAGCATTTGCCCACGTCGCACTGAGTCCCCTGTCCTGTGACGTTCTGTGTTCTGCGCTCCCTCACCGAGGCGCCTCGTGGGGCACCAGGAGAGCACCTGTCTGTCCCTGTCTGTGCTGCTGTGCAGGGAAAGGCACTCGTGAAACCCCCTCCTGCCCATTGGGGTGGGTGAAGCCAGAGCAAGAGCTCCCAGCCTCTCAAGAACTCGGGGAGAAGGTGGCGGAGGAAGCTCCGGTAGACAGAATTCCACCCAGTAATGCCAACCTCAGTGCTGATGTCAGCCTAGGACACAGCTTCTAAAACTGCTAATAATGAAAAGGCTGGACACATTCCTATTTGAAGAGGCTTTTTAAATTCTCCATATGCTTCCTTTAAAAAAATTCCTTTAATCTTTCTGATGTTTGCAGTACCCTGGAGAATAATGAGAGTTCTTTTCTCATTTGATGAGTCTATTGCTTTTACAGGATTTGAAACACTTGCTGACCTGAGTAGCTTATGACAAAACAGGATTTTGAATTCAGATCCAACTTGCTCTGCCTTGCTTCTTTTCCTAATCCAGAGCGAACCTTATCTGTTGTTATTTTGTGTTTCGCATGATGAGGTATCATGCCACAGAGAGGATAGAAGGGCCTTGCTCTCAGAGAGGGAAACCTGCGCATCATTCCTAAAAAATCTGAAACACGAGTGGAGAAAAGCAGGAGTTAAAACTGGCTCCTGCATAACAGTTGCTTTGTCTTACGCTTGATGTTCCATCCCTGTGCCTAATTCCTCAGTCTTGTCTTCCATGGCGACTTCGTTAGCAATGAGATGCTAATTAAATTTCATATTTACGATTAGAAAATAAAATCATTGGACCTTTTTTAAATAGATTTTTATGAGTTTTGGCTCAGTTAGCTGAGTCAGCAGCATGGATTCTGCAAGGCTGAACTCACCGGCTTTGAAAAAAAAAGATAAATAGAGCAACTAATGATGAAAGGAGAGTCTAATCTCAAACCTCATACAGTTTCTACACTGTATTAGCTTTTGAGCATAAGAAAAATAAATTTGTTTTGGTTCCTCGTAGAAAGTCACGTAGAAAGAACCCTTCTTTTATTATGTCTCAGAGGGTTCAAAGCTTAAAATTTCATTTAATTCTTAAAATCTCAGTTGTGGCTGGAGACAATGTGCTGAAAAGAGATTGATGCATCAGCAGTGTTTGTCATTACCTGTTAGCTAGCAAAATATTTATTTCACAGCTTAGAATTAACACAGGTAAGCACTGGCACACAGCATCTGCCCTCTTCCCCGTGGAATGTGCGCTGCTGGAGAGTTTATACAACACTAGAGAACCAGAACTACTTAAATACTGCTGCCGGCCAGATTTATGTGTGCTATAGAGAGCAGTTCCCTATTCATGTAAAAATTAGCACCTCACAAAGCTTTAAAGGCCCATTTTTCCAATACTTAGAATTTGAAGAATGTTCCAGTTGTGAGAAGATTTTTGAAAGCGCTCAACTTCAATTTAAGTGTGTGCAGAAGCTCTGATTTTAAAAAGTGCTTAACGCTCAGCAGCCCTGTGATTCATAACACCACCTTATCCCACACACCGAGGCAAGGCTGGCAAAAATCTGCCCATTTATTTCGTTGCCTAAATAGCACCTGTGCTCTTAGAAAATCTGACCCTAAATATGAGCTGTGCCCCGGAGCAGGAATGAGAAACAGGGGAAACCAATCCTTACGCGTGGGAGCCGTTTGCTCGTGCTCTTGTGTGTAACCTCACCTCAGACACAAATGCAACAGTGCATGTAAAACAAAGGCTTTTCTGCACGTTCTGCAAATGATTTTGTTGTCAGCCTGTGCTGAGGAATTGTTGTTCCTTCAAGGCATAAGTTAGGAGAATAAAACAAACCTCCCCTGATTTCGAGTTGGTGACCACCCTTTGTGCTGTTAAACCTCTCCCGAAGATCGGGATTTGGGTGCAAATAATCCTGCAAATCTTGCTTTTGTAGTAGTTTTTGTAGATGTTGTTTTAACAGCAGCTGCCCATCCTGAAAGGCTGGGATGCTCACAGATGGAATGTAATTCTGGCACCACTTTACAGTTGTTATTTTCACAAATATTTATTTCCACAGTCAGCAGAGAATTCAATACAATTCTCATACTTCTTCTTGCTTTGACTTGTGGTCAAGAACCACACCAGGTGAAGACAAATAGTCTGATTTATTGCTATTTTAGTACTTTGTTTCTTTGGTGTTTTCAAAAAAAAAAATACACATTAACCATGTACTGAACCGGCCAGAGTTTCCTGATGAGACCAGAGTTTAGTCTCTTCCCATGGTTAGTTAATTCTTTGGGGATAAATTTTCCACATGAAAGCTTTACAGTATTTTATTCTCTATCTTCAGAGCAATGGGCTTAGTTATGGAGAGAGCAACAGAAGATGCTTAATTCCTCCTTGCAATGCTTTGAACATAGAAAATATAGAATTGCCAAGTATTTGGCATTATCTCTTCCCCAAGACAGCAAGACAAGGTCATGGAGACATTACCACTACAGAAATAATGGTCAGACAATGTACAAACAGACCATTTTTCCTTTAGATTGCTACAGAAGTGACTTACAGGAGCCCTTCTCGAAGACAGAGAGCAAATTGTCTCTCTGTTTTCCAGAGATTGCTTTCCTGCTCTTAATTGCAGGTCTGTGGTGGCAGGGGATGGCTAAGGAAACCCAGCTGGGTTCTCTGCAGGAAAAAGGGACCTGTTTGAGGTCCTCTTCAGGCCTTTCCTGCTCCAAGCAGAGCCCCCAGCTCGCCGTGGTTGTGACAGCACTTCCTCTAAGACTTTCCTCAGCAGCGGTGTCACATTTGAAAGTTACCCACAAGCTTTGTTCAGAAGAAAAGGGAAGTAAGGCAGCCCCCAGCACCTTTCTGCCTGCTATATATAGACTGTGAGTCTGAGAGAGAGGGTGGTGGGTGTAGGTTTCCGGAGCTGCGTGACACAGCCCCACAACACTGGTGAGCAAAGAGAGAGCACACAGAGCAAGAAGAGGAGGTGACCAGAAAGCACAAGCGGCGAAGATCTGTTCATGAAACAAGCACAACCAAATTTCCATGTGCAAGGACTAAAATATCAAGCTCCTTCTGATTCCTGGTGAGGGTTTGCCCTTCCTAGGCCAGGCTGCTGGGATTTATTGCAGGCTTTTTCTCATCAAATGGCATCCAGTTGTCATCTGTGTGTGTTGTGTGCTGCTGGCTGAGATGTTCCTGCAGCTCTGAGCAAGGTGCAAGGGTTTGGCCAGCGAGCAGAGCACCCAGGACTATGGCAGACTGTGGCTAAGAGTGAAGCTCGCCTCTCCCAGTGAGGTGTTGGTTGTGTAAGGTATGTATGACATTGTTCCAGCTGCAGTGGAGCTACGGGAGAGCAGCCTGCTCTTTCAGATTAGAGTCTATTTTAAAGTAATGCTTACAAAGAGGTCACAAAAAGGAATAAGGTGTGGATACCTGGTCTATCGACATAACCTTTGCATTTACATAAAATAATCAAAATGGATGTGTGAACCATGGGAGTCATCACCTCTAGGAGACTGGTCAGTGTTTGATCCAACAGGATACGTTGTTGGAAATTAGAGGCTAAACATGACTGGGTAAGTTTTCACAGAGCTAGGTAGGAGCTATTCTACCTTTGCAGAGTATTTAAGTTATTTAACTGAATCACATTCTCATCACAATAAGTGCATGCTGCTCTCATAGTGCAGCAAACAGTTTGCATGGGGGTTGTTTTTCATGTGTTTGGAGTAGTTTGTTAAGGTTGATCTTAACAGGAGGGTTATCAGAAGCTTATTTGCTTCTCTTTGTATTTTGTGTGTTTTGACTAGCTGTGGGATTCTTTAACTGCTGGAGCTGTGTCAGAGAGGTTTAGGTTGGATATCAGGAAAAGGTTCTTTGCCCAGATGTTGGTCCGGAACTGCCCAGGCTCCCCAGGGAATGGTCACGGCCCCAAGGCTGCCGGAGCTCCAGGAGCGTTTGGACAATGCTCTCAGGCACAGGGTGGGGTTGTTGGGTGTCCTGTGCAGGGCCAGGAGCTGAACTGGTTGATCCTTGTGGGTCCCTTCCAACTCAGAAGATTCCGTGATTCTCCATCTAGATTTCTGTCTTATTTTCCTACCATGTTATAAAGCCTGCTATATGAAATATTATTTTCAAACTTTCCTGGGCCATGGTGAATTACAGTGAGATTATCTGACAGTATTCAAGATTGGAGTGTGACCTTTTCCGTTTTAAGAATGGCCTTCACATTTACTGTCGATTGTTTCTGAATTTGGAGATTAAGGCAGCGCAGTCCTCTCCTCAAGTGCGTTCTGCGTTATCCTTTGACTGCCTGGAGATGAGAGTATCACCTACAGAGGGTCATTATCTGACTAGATGGAGAGTGTTCTTCTCTCTGTTATTTTTTTAAACTTCTGTAATGTAAGAGTTTGTAGAAATTGACATTTTTTTTCAAGAAACAGACTAAGTAGGAGTTTTGTTTGGCAGAGCTACAATTCTTTCTCTCTTCCCGATGTGACTCGTATTAATAGAAGTGAAGTGTTAACAGCACTGATAAGAATCAGGCTGTCTGTGCCAGGGTTGTGCGGGTTTCATATGTACCAGTTAATGAACCTTTGTCCTTACCAGGTTCTTATGTAGCTCAGTCTGTAGAGCTCTCTCACAAACACTGGCTCTCTGTACCAAAGAATGTGCTGGGGTTTGTAATTCGAGCACACATTTACTGGGACCTAACCTACTGTCATCAAAGCCATTTGCATCTTTGAGCAACTTGAATTTTTAATTCAAGTCTCCTCCTAAACACACAGGACTTGCCCCCAGCTGTGCCTCCTCCTCCTCCTGAGCTGGCGAGAATCTCATTATCAATTGTAAAAACAAAGTGAGTCGGTCTAAAGAAAAAATTAACCTGGGACCCAGTAATGACTTCTGAGGCGTTTGTTGGACCAGCATTCTCATGAGCCTCGGCAGCCCGAGGACGACAGCTTCTTTCTTAGATCTCGGCTTTTAGCACACATTAGTTGAAAGGAAATGCTTGTGTCAGTAGCTGATGCTCCAGAACAGAAGGGCAGCTATATAAACATATTTGTACTACGTTAGCACAGCGATTTCTGCTGCCCTCCTCATCACCATGCGGAACAGGACGGAGCATGTGTAGATTAAAGCGTTTATTAAATGTCAGGCGCTCAGCTCTCCACTGCTACTTTGAAAATCCTTTAAAATAGATGCACTGAAGTCCTGTGGTAAATTATTTATTTTAATTACTGTGCCATTATCTCGGTTTGCACGCTCAGAAGTAACGCCGGTTTCTAATATTTCAGGATCTGTGGAAGGTCCTTCCCTATTTATTCCCACATTCTTTGCCTTTGCCTTTAGTAAGGCCTTTCCTGTGCTCATCTCTGTCTCACTTTTGTTCCTCACTTTCATTCTGTTGAGTTCCTCTTTCTCTTTCTTTTTCTTTTCCTGTTCCTTTTTTATATTTCCTTTCCCCTTGACCTCACCATTTTTCACCCTCAAATCTCATCTTTCTCTCCCCTCTTCACTTTTTTTTTTCTGCATCTCTCATTGTTCATATCTCTCACCTCTCATTGACTTTTACCCATATTAGCATTGAATAATGGCAGTATGGCAGTTTCCGAAACCTGGGTATCAGATTCTCATACAATATGTGAAAACAGAATAATACCCATCTGATCACCAGTGTAGATATTGGCCTCAGGAGGACAAATCTCTCTCCATGGACCCCAGAGGGAACCGAAGTGACTCAGGGTTGCTGGAAACCAAGCTTTGGAGAGCATTCCAAGGTGGAAGTATAAAATCGTGGAATGAAGAGTTTTGAGCAGAGCATTTTCCATCCACTAGAGAGAAACTGTATTTTTAAATTCATGCCTAATTCAAAATTGTGAGATTAATCCACCCCCAAAATTTGCTCCTCTCTCAGTAGCGCTTAAAATGTGTGTTACTGCCAGAGCTGGAAGCAGCTTCATTATTTGTAGGAAATAGTGACACACAGAAAATGACAGTTGTCAAAACATCATTTCAGCTATTTGCAGAGGAGGATTTTTCCACTGTCTTTGTTTATTATCAATAATGTGTGTGCCACAACCCAAGCTGATTGGATGCTGCCTGTTCGAGGCAGCACAACCTGCTGTCAGTTGGCCATTGAGCAAAATGAGTCACATCCTTCCTGTGAGATCAGGTGATGGGAGCTTGGAGCCTCTCGAGCTGCCAGACTCGAGGAAGAGGTACACCAGACACTGCCAGCAGGTGGGGTGTGAAGTGGAAAAGCACAGATCTCAGCCTTTTATCAAACAGAAATATTACAGGATCCTAAGGAGTGTTGCTGCACTGATTGGGGTCTTTGCAGCAGTATTGCATTGGGCAAAAGTAATGTTCTTCATGTGTAAATAGTGTTTTCCTCCAGAAAGCAATAGGAATTGTGTAGAATTTCATCTGCAATTTCAAAACACACAAAAGCTCAATGTGGTAAGTGTGGAATTCAGTTCATTCATTGCTCAGCTCCTAGGCAATGTTGTCCTGCAATATTGAACACTTGTCTGTTTTTGTTGCACTCGGTGTATTCTGGTTTAGGTGGTTCTAAGTGAACTGTTGGGTGTCCTGACTGACACCACCAATAATTGATCTGTGCTTTATGTATGAGTTACCCTTCCGTTTTTTTCTGAGATGGGGTTTTTTATGGATCTGTTCTTAGGAAAGTAAATAAAGACAAAGAAAGCAATAATTAAAGAGAGTTCCAAGACTATTAATTCTTCTGCCCCCCCTTCTGTTAGGACAGGAATAGTGATTAGACATAAATCTCTGATTTATTCCATTGCTTAGTTTGGTTTTTTTTCAGAGGGCAGAAGTATTGAATGAGAGTAACACAATAGAATCCTTCATTTCTTTTTCTCTCACTTGGTTGTTGAGCTTATAGTTATGAAAATGAAGGGAATTTTCTCTCTCTCTTTCCTGAAGCCAGATGAAGATGCCTCCACAGCTCTCTGAACCAGTTAGGGAGTTTGGTTTGCTTCCTTCTCCCTCTCTTCTATTCAAAAGATGGGAGTACTACTCATGTTAGCTACGGGAGATCTAGCTTTACCTCCCCGAAGCCTTGCAGGTCTGCTGGTGTTTGGGGTTTCTTTTGTAGGCTGTGTGGAACAGGAAGATTGACTCAATTGAATTGAATAGGACATTTTTGTGCAAAAATAATCCTATTTTGTGTTTAAAGCTTCTTGCTCTTCTATTACTTTGGTATCTCTTATTCAATTTTTTTTTTCTTTTATATTTTGTTGAAATAAGTAAGCTGGTTGAATCTCTTGTATAAAGAAGGGGTTCTGAGATACACAGAATGGTTCTTTTCATGTGCATCGCTATGACCCGAACCAGAAATACAGCCCAGCCCACTCAACAGTGCTGCTGCCTTCAGAAAGTGTTCTGGGGCCTGCAAAATCTGAAGTAATAAAAGTGCACTCATAACAAATATTTTTCTGGGGACTTTCCATCTCGGTGGCTCCATGTGCTTTGCGGTCACTAACTAACAAGTCCTACCTCGTCATAGACATACCCATGCCAGCCTTGTGTTCAGGAGGGGACACTGAGGTAGGAAGAATGGATATAAAGTGCAAATTCCTAAAGGCAGATGAAGACACTGTCTCGTCTCCTTTGGGAGTCTGGATTTCGACATCTGTATCGAAAAAATTGCAAGGATAGGTAAGCAAATTTAGTCCTCTTTATCAATGTTTAAGCCTTTTAAAAGTGGTTTTCAGTACCACAGAACATCCAGAGAGCAGCCAGAATAATTGGAAACTGCTGGTATTCAGCATTTCAGAAAGCCTGGAGGGCACACAGAGCTCTCCTGTCCTTAAGCAAAGGAATATAATTTCCTTATCACACTTTAAACTGTGACTTTCCTCTAAAAGTAAAAATAGCTCTAAATCCCTTTGTGGTTTTGTGGTTCTCTGATATTGCAAATCTGCACATATCCACACAAGCAGCTTTTGAGAAAATCACCCGGTTGTTACATTTTGTCATGTGAGGTGCTGTACAAACTGCAGGGAGAAAAGACATTGCCCCACGGACTCTGGAGATGTGCAGAGAAAGAGGATGCAGAACAGCAGCCTCAAATAGTTGAGGATAATTAGATGCACAGAGTGTTGTTTTCATCTTTATTTTTGGTTTAAAGTATGATGATTTACATGTAATTCTTTCATACTTAGCACTTAACATAAAATTCTGTTCTTATTAACTTAAAATATGCAAAACATTTGGTGTGCTGTGGTTTCTTTTTAAATACCGCCAGTCTGCGAGCATCTGTGACAAATGCAGGAATCCAGAACATTACAATAGATTACCTCTTCCAAAATAAACTTTCTTCTGCTTCTCAGTACGAAGACAAAACCCCTTTTTCATATTTCACAAAGGGGATATCAGGAAATCAGAAACCTGAGCTGAAAGCTGCATTTGCAGTGGGCTACATGGCAATTCCTGAGTATTGACAGGCTGGCAGGAATTGAGAGCGTGGGGATGCAAATAATTAAACAGCTGAAGGGTTAATTTCTGCACCATCATCAAACAAAGCACAAAAACCAAAAATGAGGCTTTAGAAGTGACCTGATGATGAGCACTTTATAGAACCCCTGGGTCTGAAGCCTGCAGGCTTTATTCCCTTGATCAGTGGAGAGTGTCACTGACATATGAGAGTGTGGAGTCTGAGTGAGAACAGAGAGCAGCTTTAACTGCAAGGTGATTTGTTCAGCTGAAAAATACACCACGAGAAAACCAGCAAACACACAGAACAATTCATTTGTGTGTAACAGCCGGCAGAAGGATAGTCCCTGAGAGAGAAAAGGAGACAAGGGGAGCAGAGCGTTCCTTCTAATGTAAAAAGGGATTCTCTCTTTTATTTGTCTATATCTACAGAGACCTTTGAAATAGATGGAACTAGCTGAGATTATTACTGGATTAAGCTCTCCTGCAGTTAAAAGCTATTTTGTATACTAACTACTGAAAGGAGCAGTAGGAGAGCAATTTTTTAACTGCTGTGGTGATTTCTGATTTCTTTTTGCTTAACGTCTGTTGAAGTCAGTCCAAGTCTGTGACTTCACACCTGTGATTTGTAACGGATGCTGTAGTATTTCTATGAAATATCACAACTCTTGGATGTGTTAGTTTACAGCTCAAGCGGTGTTGGAATCACAAAGTAGATAATGGTAATAAAGATCAGATTAAATAAGTGATTACACATTTGAAAACATTTTAAATCTGTCATTTTCAATTTTATAAGTGAAAACAACTTTTCTGCAATATCATCATAGGAAGGAAGGACAGAAGCAGGGAATAAGGGCTAGTAAATGCCTAGAAAATGCATGTACAGCTAAAAAACTTCTAAAATTAAAGCCAGTAATACAAGGCCTTTATTGGTTTCCCGCTGAGTTTCAGTTGTTACATCTGGGTTTTTGACCAGCACACCAAAATTTCAACCAATGGCAAGCATTTTGTTTCCTATTCAACATTATATTAAATACTAAATCAAAGAATTATGTGCTCTGTAGGAGGGGTTGTGCTCTAATATCAGCTGCTCATTGCTATTTTCTCTGGAACAGCTCCGCAGGACGCTGGAGCTCCGTGGGGGTTGTGCTCTTAGACCAGCCTGGCCAAAGAACCACAACAAAGGCAACGCCTCAGGCTCCGGGGAGGGGAGGAGAGATACCTGTTACACATCCCTGGGAGCTGATGGACAGCACAGGGATGTAGGACAGAGCTCAGCTGTGATTCTGGCAGGGCATTTCCAAAGTGGAATTCCAAGGAAGAAAGCAAAAGGGAGAGTCTGACATTCCTACATGGCAGTGAAGGACCACTCCGCTAAATGTCACCTTCTCAGGGCTTGCTCCTTATAATAGACTGTGTTTAGCAGGAGTTTGCTACCAGGAATCTCCTTTTAAAATTCTTAGCCACTCATCCAATGTACTTATTACTTTCCCATATGAAACATTATGTCCCCAAAATAACAGTATGGATGTGTTATGCCCATACACAAGGGACTATTGGATAAAGATTTTTTTTAATGTCAGGTAAAAAAAAAAAGGCGTATTCATGCTGAGAATTACGCTGATGAGTGAACTCTTCTTTGAATCATTTAGTGGAGAAATCCCTTACTAATGTCCTGAGGGAACTGCTGACAGTGTGCAATAATTTCTGGTTCAGCGCAGCAGATTACAAGATATCTTGCGTTTTATGAAATTCAGGCAAGTGCTTCTTTTGCACTCTGAGGTCCGTCCGTGAGCTCCCTGCTACACTCCCAGAAATCAAAGGACCTGTGACTTTCCTTTTTTCAGCTGCAGTGGATGGCTGTGACTGGGAGCTGACTGAGGTACTGTGTGACCTTCTGCTTCACTGCCTTCTACTCCCCAAAGTCCAGCTTCCCCAATTATGTAGCGTTTGTTAAATTCACCTTTGAAGTGAAATACAGTCACTTCCAGAATAAGTGGTGGAGAGTGAGGCTCATGAGAATGTGTGAGGACTTCAGATGAAGCTCTTTCACCGTTAGCATTCTTCCCACTGCAACCTGCTTTGTAAAGCTTTTTCTCTATTGTTTTACCTTTATTCTGATCGTTGCTTCAATGTCATTTTTACCACACATAAATGCTGGCATTCAGTTAGAATTTCACCCAGCCAGTGTGGAGTTCATAAGATCAGGGAGCTTTTTCCCCTAACTACAGCCTTGCCCCGTGATTCTGGATCCCTTTGAACTGCCCTGCTCTTCCTGGCCCTCTGAGGACTGCTGTCTCTCCCAGAATATTCAATAGCAGTCACTGGAGTAATGAATCCACATGCAAGCATCAAAGCAAATGTGGAATAAGTGGCTCCTAGGATGTGAAACTGCAAAGAAAAGAACTCTGCTGGAGTACAGGAGAAGAACAAAGCCCTTGGCAATACTCCCTTAACTTGCCCATACTGTGAAGAACCATCCAAATTTTTCTCATAGAGATATTGAAGCCCAGACCAGGATTTTTGACAAATTGGGAAAGCTTTTAAAAGCATCAAGCAGAGAGCATGCATTGTTTTTGTAGGAATATTCTGTATTTCATTATGTGAGAACACTGACAAATGCATTATTTAGCAGATTAGCACTTTTGGCTTTAGTTTCCAAAATGAGGAATTAATAGCCCTTGGCTATGCGGTTTATGAGCTGGTTTTGCCCAGGAATGCTCGGTGTAACACAGGCTGCTCCCCAGTTCCTATAGCTGAAGCTGAGAAAAACAACATGTTGCTTTTGAGGTCTTTAGTTACTGATTACCAGCAAAGCCTCATAAAGCACAGCTCTCGTCCCTTATGACCCAAGAACTGCATATTCTTCTTCTACCAGGATCTCTGAACTTGAAATAGAAGCTTATGTTCCACGTGCCACCTGGATCACGAGGTTCTGTGAAAGCTAGAATGCAAAAATAGTACTAAGTGAAAGGTAAATATTTATTACAAAATAAAGAGGGAAAGTGTTTTTTTTTTTACAAAGTTTCTTTGGTTTTTACTTCAGTACAAGTTTTCTTGCCTCGCTGTAGCCTGCCATGTAACCTTCTCTAATGAGGTGGGTACAAATTAGGAGCTGGCAGGAAATTGCTTCGCAAGCACTCAGAAACCGTGTGACAACATTTGCATGAGTCAAGAACATTTTCAGACTGCGGTGACACAATGCTGTTACCTCCCCCCTCCTGCGGGGAAAGGCAAGGTCTGAGCTCCCAGGTACCTGCACCCACACCCCTCAGTGCATCCACAGCCAGCTGCAGACACGGGCCTGCCCTAACTGTTCTTGTGTGCAGCCACTTACAGGTGCTGGCTCATCACATCTGTGCAGTTTCACATCAGTACAGCTGAGAGGAGCAAAGGAGGTGAGGATGAAAGCCTTCATTGCCTGCAGCCAGTATTTGTCTTTGCTCGGAGCTCCGCAGGTTCATTCCCTTCTTGCCGTGCACTGTGCCCTTTGCCATTGCCTCTCTTGAGCAGAGGCATCCTCTGACTTGTAGAGACCTCGGTGGGGTTGGCTGAGTGCAGATTCATCACTGGAGAGCGCTGAGCAATAGTTCATAGACTCGAGATAGCACTTCTGTGAACTGTCATTCCCCAGATGAGCTGTGGACAGGCTGCACTTCAAACAGCTTCAATATTGGGCAAATTCAGCATTAGTCAGAAGTGGTTCTGAGCTCATCCCATATGACATGGAAGCACAAAAAAGTCCCGGGATTGAAGCTGTCCTGCTCGGTGTTCATTTGCCAATTGTTTCCCTTGTTCAGAAGCAGAGCCAGAGATGGATGACTGCCTGGAGACACTGAAAGACGAGGAGGAGGCTTTGTGGGAGAATGTGGAGTGCAACCGGCACATGCTGAGCCGCTACATCAACCCCGCCAAACTGACCCCCTACTTACGGCAGTGCAAAGTCATCGATGAGCAGGATGAGGATGAGGTGCTCAACTCGCTTATGCTGCCCTCCAAAATTAACAGAGCAGGTAATTATCTGGTCGGTGGCTCTGTCTGCATCCCTGTCTGAATAGCTTTGCTTTGCTAAGTCTGGAGAGAGCCTGTATCAAGTTACACATCACCAAATGGAAACCTTTTATCTTATTTACCGGAGGTTTAAAGTAAGGGGGGATTCTGCTGCTACATTGATAACAAAGACTCTTTCCAGTGCTGTGCAGACTAGAGCTCATGGGGTTCAAATTTCCATCAAAGCCTTGGCAAATATTTCAGTTAACATGAGCAGCAGCCAACGCCATTCCAGGAGCAGCTTTTCAGCTGTCTTGCAGTACTTTGTGATTTGTCACTGGAGGATCTGGCATCCTTGCCTGGTAAAGGCTGCACTGAAGAACTTGTCCTTTGAAATTTCTGTTCCAGAGACCAATTTGCCCATTCTACTCCTTCAGAATAATGATCAGCACAAACATATAGAATTGGTGGCATTGCTTTATGAACTGAACTCAGTTAATCAGCCAGGTTTTGCACAGCTCGTTGCTGTGGCAGAGGTGAACCTTAGGCAGATCTGACTTCAGGGGTGTGGTACTTGCTCATGCTGCTGGTGGGGCTGATGTGTCACCTCTCTGCTGTCTGTGCCCAGGCCGGCTGCTGGACATCCTCCACACCAAGGGCCAGAGAGGCTACGTGGTGTTCTTGGAGAGCCTGGAGTTTTACTACCCTGAACTGTACAAACTGGTGACAGGGAAAGAACCTACACGGAGATTTTCCACTATTGTTGGTGAGTAGAATCAATCACAAAGGAGTCTGTTGAAGTGAGGACTATCTGGAAGACTGGCTTGGGGTTTTTTGGGAAAGAAGTGGAAATAAAAGCTAATCTTGTTGTAGCATTCTGCAGCTTTTCAGTCTCCTTCAAAGCAAAATGTGGTAGGTAATGTATAAAGCAAATCCCAGCATTTGAATCAAGCTGAAGAGCTTCAAATGGAATGATAGACATTGCCAGAAATGTCAAGAGAAGCTATATTGGAATAGTGGACTAAATTACACTGACAACCTACACATGTGCAGCACATTTGAAGCATTCAGATTAATCGTACTTGTGCAGATTCATTTTACAGAGGTTGTGCTATTTCCACAGGCTCAGCTGAAACAAGACAAATGTAAAGGCTTCATCTTCTATCCAGACAAGCTGTGTGTGTGTATACTGTGATGCTGATACCCGTGTGCTGTGTGATATTTGTACTGTTAGACATACAGATGTGTATGAATTTGTGCAAATTCTGCACCTCTCTACATAGCCTGGCCACTTGTTTCTTACTTGGTTCTGCTGGTCCTACTTATTAATAAAGTAACTTAAATAAGGTGCTTCACTGGACATTGACAAGCTGTTCAAACATTTTCAGTGGAGGAGGGACATGAAGGCCTTACCCATTTCCTAATGAATGAGATCATCAAGCTCCAGCAGCAAGTGAAGACAAAAGACGTGCAGCGCTGTGAGCTCCTGGCCAAGTCCCGCCAGCTGGAGGATGAGCGAAAGCAGCTAAAGCTGAACAAGATAGAGCTGCTGACCTTCCAGGAGAGATACAACAAGATGAAGGAGGAGAGGAACAACTACAATGATGAGCTGGTCAAGGTGAAAGATGAGAACTACAATCTGGCCATGAGATATGCCCAGCTGAGTGACGAGAAGAGCATGGCTGTGATAAGGAGCCGAGACCTGCAGTTGGAGGTGAGATAAATGCTCTGGGGTGCTCTAGTCAACAGCAGCAGCAATGGAGGGTGCCAGTGGCATCTGGGAAAAAGAGACAGCAGAAAGATGTAAAGCCCTCATTTGCTTTGCTTACCCAGATGATTGGAGGCATCACTGTACAGAAATGCCAGCTGCAGTGAGGTGTATTAATGGCAGATAATGAATTAACAGAACGCAAGTAAAAATAAAATTTAAAACATACTTGCTTGCTAAAAACATAATTTTAGCGTTTTTAGGCTTAGTAATATCTTGGTACAGTTATCCAGCAGCACTACAGCTGCTGGGGGTTTATTCAGAAACATATCCTGAATTTTCTCCTGGTTTCCCTGATCCAAATAGTCCATGTGCAAAAAGCACAATGTGTGGTCAGCCTCTTAAGTGTCCATTCTGTTTCATATCTCCTTATTTATTGGAGGATTGAGGATGTGCCACTGAATTTTAGTCCAGGTGTTCTAAAAGTTCACAACCAGCCCCTATGAGTTGTAGCTGGCAAGCAGCAGGTCTGTACTTGAGACTTCACCAGTTCAGTTGTGGACATTCAGCACCCAATTATCAACTTCTTGTTAGCATTCACAGTTTAAACTATTTTTCCTCGCTATGGTTTCACCTGGAAGTGAGAGCTTTTTCAGAGCACTAAATGTCACAGCTAGGAAGGATTCCCTTCCTCTCCTCTTTCTCCTTTTCACTCTCCCTGGCTGCTCTAGATTGACCAGCTGAAGCATCGCTTGAACAAGGTGGAAGAGGAGTGCAAGCTGGAGAGGAACCAGTCTTTGAAGCTGAAAAATGATATTGAAAACCGACCCAAAAAGGAACAGGTTCTGGAGCTGGAGCGGGAAAATGAGATGATGAAGACTAAAATCCAGGAGTTACAGTCCATCATTCAGGTATAAAAGCAAATTGCTGCCTTTAAAATCCAAACTCACACATACTCCAGTTACAGTGCAGGAAGTGTTGGCTGAAACCTCTGCCTGCAAAGCTACAACCAGCCTAAGTGCAAAGTTTGGACAAACAGAAGGCTGGTTGTACAGCTCCCAGCTGCCTGGAGTGCTCCCTGCACAGACACATGCATGAGGAGGAGTTCTACAAAAATAATCCTCTAAAAAAATCAAGTGTACATGAGAAATTGGCTCTTCCAAGAGTGCAGTGTTGAATTGCTGAACATTGTACCAGCCTGTCACTACAAAGCTGTGTTAAACAGCCAGCCCAGAAATTTCTGACAGTGGCTGCGTGTACCCTGTGTCAGGCTGTTGTCATATCTTTACCAAAAGGTTTTAATGAAGCAGAGGGTAATAAAGGTTGCTGTACTTGAGTGGTCACTAAGCACCGGGGTGCCCTGTAGAACCCTGCTGTAACTTGCACAGGGAGCCCAACCAAGGTGTGTTTGGGCAGGTGGGGAAAACAAATGGTGTGCGGCACATTTAGAGCTTAGCCAAATAATGGGATATATGTGAGACTGCTTAGCACTTTGTTGGAAAAGGCTTGTGGCATTTTAAAATGACACTTAAAAATTATCAATAGAAGGCCTTTCAGAAATGGCTCTACCCTCTAGCAGTGCCTAATGATTCTTAGTTCTAACACAAATCCAATTCAAAGGTTGAAAAAGAGCGTAGGATAGAAGATTCTGGGAGTTCTGGTCCGTGTAGGTCTCTTATATTAATTGAAATGGTCTTATAACACTTAAAGAAACAGAGAAATAGCTAAAAATAGGATTTAAATTCTCCTAAGCGAAAGTATAAATAAACTCGAACCACTTTGTTTTAGAAATGCTTCGATACGCTTAGAAATACTGGATAACCAAAATGTCCCTGAAATCTCCAACTCGGTCTAGGTATTTCAAAAACAAATATGCATATTCCTTGCTGGCATTTTATGCTTTTTTCATCTTCCATTTATGGTTAATTTTGCATGGCAAATATATGTTGGAACCTGCTTTGGTAATCTTGTTAATTTTAAATCTGAAGGAAATTATATTCCTGGACAGTGTGGAAAAGGAAGCAGTGGTACAAGGTACTCCAGGCATGTTTAATATTCTCTGAGCACAGCCCTGCAAAGCCTGTGCATGCCTTAAAAATTCTCCTGAATATTTTCTTAGGCCCTGCTCTTTGGAAAAGGGTGATTTTTGTGCTCAGTGAGAGCTGATTAATAGAAAAGAGTTTTGAATGCAGGGCTTGGAGTGAAGAATCGTCACTGCATCCAAACCGGATCAAATTACAGCCAGTACAATAGACCAGTAAAACAGTTCCTTCATCAGACTATTCTGACAGCAAGACAGATTTTATTCATCTTTTCTGACAATGCTTTAAAATATGAACAAATGTCCATCTCTTCTCCTGCTTTCCCATTGCAGCACCTTGTTCATTTGCTATTCCCCTTGCTTGTTACTGTCTCTGATACTTCTCTCCCTGCAAAACTATCTTCTGTTTCCCTGGCCTGGCTCTAAAAAAAGTCTTTCCTCAGGCTGACAAGAGGGGTTTGCCAGATTCAGACAAAGCCATTTTGGATATTCTGGAACACGACCGTAAGGAGGCACTGGAGGATCGTCATGAGTTGGTCAACAAGATCTTTAATCTCCAAGAGGAGATTCGTCATGTGGAGGACTTAAGAGACAAGGTGAGAAATGGAAGGGTAGAGAGATGGAATATCTCAGGCTGGTGCCCAAAATGCCTCTGAGAGCGGTGGTGGTTAACAGTGTGTCGTTTCCAGTATCTCGAGGAGAAGGAAGATCTGGAGTTGAAGTGCTCAACGCTAGGAAAAGACTGTGAGATGTACAAGCACCGCATGAACACTGTGATGATACAGCTGGAAGAGGTGGAAAAGGAGCGGGACCAGGTATCTCACAGTTAAAGTGGGGGAAAGCAATAGCAAAAGCCTCTCTCTCCTCTGTGTCACTTTGGGGAATTGTGGGTAATTGGGCCCAAAATACCATTATAAAATAAGCGGTTAAAAGAATTGCTTGTTGGGATTTGCATTACGGTAATTAAACACAGGGTAATATTGGGTTGTTTCCACAGTGGAGCATCTGGCAGGCAGGACCAGGATCTTAACAACAGCTCCTGCAAGGCTTTTTGTCAGTATCAAGTCACCCCATTTGCACTCTGGGAGATTTTCCCACCAACCCAGAGGGAGATGTAAATGAACCGCCCTCATCATCATAATTTTTAATGGTGCTACTGTGGCACATCCTGGTCCTGATTGCTGTGTTAATGGGTGACTGGGTACCGCTTCTGAAGTGCCCATTGCCAACACCTCACAAACAAAAGCAGCAGGGGGAGGATCTGCTGCCCAGGTGCCACAGAGGTTTCTTGCCCCGCTGCAGGCATTCCGCTCGCGCGACGAGGCTCAGACCCAGTACTCGCATTGTCTGATTGAGAAGGATAAATACAGGAAGCAGATCCGGGAGCTGGAGGAGAGGAACGACGAGCTCCGAATCGAGGTGGTGCGGAAGGAAGCGTGCATCGTCAACCTGGAGTGCAAACTCCGGCGCCTCTCCAAGGACAACAACTTCCTCGACCAGGTATGGCTGAGCAAGACAGACATGATCTCTTTTGTTAAGACTTGCTTTTGCAAACATTTTGGTCTGGAGGGGAGAGGGGACTTTTTAAATTCTTTCCATGAATTAACTGGAAAAAATAATCTCCTCCTACTAAATGTCAGTGCTGTGAATTCTTTGCTGTAGTGTTGTTCAAGCTGTCTGTCATGCACATGGCTTCCCAAAGGCTGCCATTCCACAGCTTGACTTTAAATGGAAGGGAAAGAAATGCAGAAAACCAATTATTTTCTACACTGGGGTAGAAACTACAAATATTTTTAGGAATGTGAGTGGAACAGAATTCAGTCAGTGAACAGAAATCCTCACAAATCTCAACCCAAATTATAAATTGAGTTTGGAGCCACATTCTTTGTAAGCTTCTGAAGCACAGAGTCGCAATAGGTTCAATCAGATTGTTCTAAGGGAAGGTCATGGGTTGTACCAAACTGGTCTCAGAAGCAAAGTGTTCCCTTGTGATCTTTAGACTTTGCCACGGAATCTTCCCATTACCGTTATCTCCCAGGCCTTTGGGACTTCTGGCCCAAAAGCCAACGGTCAGGAAGCCGATGACTCCTCCACTTCTGAAGACTCTCCAGAAGACAACAAATTCTTCTTGCCTGATCAAGTTCGTCTCAAGAGAAGAGTGAACCTCAAGGGGATCCAGGTGTGTCTGAATCTGAGGCTGGAATGACAGAGAGCAGGGACTGTTAGAACTATCATACATAACACATCTTGTGGCCGTGCCTCTGAAACCGCTGTAAAGATAAGAATAGATTTGTGTATGATAGTGAGCTGTCAGTTTTTGCCCTGTGGTGATTTGCATCTTGAGGAGCAGATCTAATCAGGCTTTATAGACTGTTTTCTGTCCCTTCTCCCCATTTTCTGTTTCCTTCTTGCTTCTGCTGTTCATTCACATTCTTGGAGCGTTGTCAATAAATTGATTCTTTGCCTCCTTAACATTAGTGGGAAAAAAAAATGACATAATGCCTGAGGTCCAACACACACTGAAGGTGAAAAACGAAGCGTTGGTGGAAAAGCTCTCAGCAGCTGGAAGGAAAAATAGAAAGAAATGGACACAATCTAGAGCAAAATTAACTATCTAATTTAGAATTAAATTATGGCAATTTCCTCACCCCTAACAGGAAGGGGTAGCATGCGTTAGGTTCGTGATTTCCCCGACCAGCTGCATTCACACAGCTATTACCTGTGCTGAATTCATGAATTGTAAAGAAAACCCACAAAAATCTAACATTCAGGCTTTTGAGGTTCTCTTTCCTTTCATCTGCATTTGAATTCTCCCTGCCCTTCATAACCTTTCTGAGCTCTGACTGTCATTATTACTTATGGCGATAGAGCTGCATTTTTCACATTGCACACTCCAAAAGGATGCCTGTTGTATTAACAGCTGCCTGAAACCCGTCCCAAGGCACCCACTTCACCTTTTGTCTCTTTGTTTCCTCAGCAGAATCTGGAAATTGCAATGCATTTGGGCCAGACATTCAAAAGTAGTCAGGTAGCTAACCCTCCATCACCACTGTGGTATTTAGATACCTGAATGTCTTCTAAATTTTGGCTCCTGTTGTTTAAAGGAGGGCAAGTAAATTACAACGTAACAGCGAGAAAAGGTGGTGAAAATATCTGGTTTGCAGTGTGTGGCAAATACTCTGCATTTGTGCTGATTTTTTCCCTCTTTCTTTTAGATAAGTCCAAGAGCTAAATCCCCTGTCAGCATGAACAAAACATCAGAGTTTCAAGGTCAGAAAGAGCACCCGTGTCCTTATTCCTTTTCCATTGCTTTGTCTCTTTCACTTAATCTCTTTAAGTTGTTTTAACAAATATGCCAACCAGGGAAATTCTTAACTAAGTCCAAGGCAGTAAAAAAACCAGTTTCTCTCACAGATACCAATGTAATAATTTAAAGTAGTCAAGTGTTCTACTTCACTGTCCTCTCCCTCCAAAGATACCTCCACAGGCACACGATGTGCATCCCATAGCTTACCTAAATTTTCTGTTTACTCAGTTTTCCATTTAGTTTACAAAAGTTGCAAAGTCGGTTGTGTAACATCTGTACTAAAAATCATTATACCATTCTCTTTTTGCTGTTGGAAAAATCATTCAAGCTGAAAAGGCCCTAATCTAGTGATTGTCTAATGAGTTCTTTTTTCCTTCAGCAAAAGGGAATTAATTTTAAATCTAAAGCATTGCAGAGGCTGGGAGAGGGCGATTGACCCATGCCCCAGCCAGCTGCCAAGTTACCAAATTTGCTGCTGTACACTCATGTTTGAGCTACTCCTAATTCCTCCTATTTGTGTAACACTATCCCTGAACCAAACACCATCAGAGGCAGCACTTCCTTCAGTTGTTGTTTGTGACAGCATGCCCCTGTTGGACAAAATATCATGGGAAACACGGCTCCTGCTCCAAGGTATTCCATGTTAAACAGCAGCTTTGCTATCAGGAGTGTGCAACATTAGTACCAGTCAGAGGTGCTGAGGAGTCCACATTCACTCTGTGTTACCTGGGGCTGCGGAAGGATCTCAGGCTTCTGGATCCTTGTTGTAAAAATGTGTAACTCAGTGAGCCAACCTTGCAGATCGCCTGGTTCAGGTGATGAAGTTAGTTAGAACATAAATTAATGAAACAATCCTTCTTTAATTTGTCAAATAGCATTCACAGATCTATTAAAAATGTCCAAAATGGCCAAGACAGAGTTGAGAGACAAAGTGGGCGGGAGTCTGTGCAGAGGGGTGGGAATTTCTGTGCTTTGTCGGGAACTGCCAGGGAAGGTGTGGGAGCCAGAGCTGCAGGGCAGGAGCGTGTCTGGGGCCCCTGGCACATCTGTGAAAGACTCTGCATTGGAAGTGCTCTGACATGCTTCTCTCCGGTGTGTTTTGTCTGTGTTTCCCTGTGTCCCCGTGAGTGCAGCAGTCAGAGCACAGGATGAAGACGGGGCCGAAGGCAGCACCGGCCGCACGGACACGAGCTCCTCTGTGTCCATCAGTAACTCCATCAGCAGCTGTGAAGTCACCAAGATTGTAAGGATGCCCCTTGCCTGTCTACAACCATCTCTCCTAATGTGGTTCAGAGCTTTCACACTCAGTGTTAGCACTTCCCCAGCATCCCAGCTGTGATCACATTCAAGGCCCTTGTCAGAAGCTCCCTTAATCCTTTTACCAGCATTTTGTTAGAACTATGTTATTAGCCTTTCCCAAAATCACAGAATTGGTTTATGTTTATTTAAAGATATTTCAGAGGTATTTATGACCTCTTGCTGTCTCCTTATGCCATTTAACATTTACTGTTAGAAAAAAGAGATTTGCTTTTAAAGCTGCTTTGTAACTTATCTAAGATAATTTTAAGGGGTTTTTGAGTTCCATAATGCTTTTCCTGTCTATAAGTAACAGCGAGTGAGGAAAGGGGTGCAGATCACAGTTGGAAATTTCTGCATACTATAGTCAAACCATTTCTTCCCTGCTTGCTGTATCCCCATAATCTTCCAAGGTAGATATTCCATTATACATATGTGAGCACTGACACAGCAGGACAGGCAGATAGAGAGAGTGCTCTTGCAGAGTGTTAATAACAAAGAACAAAACATCTTTCTAGAACACCGTGAAAAATGCTGCCCCCAGGAAATTAAAATTATACTCAAGAATAGCCAGGAAAGAACTTGCTGCCACTCGTAATAAGCTTAGCTGGGTTAGGAATATTTTTTGGAATATCTGTTGAATGTTTAGATGACTTATACTGTCTTCCCTCTAGTGCAATTCAGGGTTTAGTTTCCAGTGTACTGGAAGATTAATTATTTAATATATAGAGATCTGTATTTTTCTTTCTCATTCCAACTATATATATATTTATATAAATACACATACTGCTTTTCATCCTCCTCCTATGTCAGCTGTGCAACACATACACCACACATCAAGGGTAAAGTTACAATGGCTTAGTAAATCAGGCAGTTATGTGGCCACAGGAGAAGGTGCAGCGCCAGCACACAAGCTGTGCATTGTGCTAAAAACTGGGATATATGAGTGCTCTTGGATCCTGCACAGCTAAAATCAACTTCTCTTCTTTTTCTGTGTGTGCTTCTCAGTGCAGAGTATGGCGGGTTCAGAGCACCCCTGCTAATGCTGCTGTGAGTTAGAGAGGAGAGCACATTTCAGCCAGATAACCTTTCTGACACCTTCTGGTTTCTTGTTCAAAGCAAACCCTGCGGAATCGCAATGACAGCATCATGTCAACCACTCCCGAGCCTCCCGGGAACGACTCCATTGTGCGGCGCTGCAAAGAGGACACCCCTCACTGCAGGTGGGTCACACGTGGGCAAACCTGCCCCGGGCCTGCTGCCACAAGGACGAGGGAAAAAAGGCTGTAGAGGTCCTTGTGTCTGCCTGTGGTTGAAGAGCCTCTATAAAGCAGCAGGATTAAGTTAAACTTCTCGAGACTGCAGCCCTTCATCCCACATTTTGTCCAAACCACTCGGGAGTGTCTGACAGTTCAGCCAGGATGAATGACACAGTGATACCACTGCAGCACTGACTTTGGAATGGGCAGAAACAGAAACAGGACTGGCATGACTCGGCACTGATGCTGTTGGAGAAAGTGCTCTGTCTACCTTCATACACTGATCCAGCTTCAGTTTCTGCCCCTCAGCTCCATGCTGCCCATGTGTCCCTGTTCTTTCCCCTTCTTTCAAAGCCCCCTCTTCTTCTCTGTAAGCTGCCGAAGCAGAGCAGAGCTGCTTGCACATTTGTGAGGAGTGGAGGGGAGAAGTGGAGGAGGGAGGTGGTGTTTGTGAGTCTCAGGGTCTGTTTCTCAACAGAGCAGGGAGGGGAGAGACAGGCTTTGCCCTTGGCTTCACCTTCTGCTGCAGCTTCCACTTCTGTCGGGTCAGGGCCCTGTGGACTTCCCCTGGCAGTGAAATCACGTCAGCTGGTGAGTGGGAAGTTGGTGGCAGGAAGGAGAGAGACCTCTCCAGCCTCACAGTTCCCTAAAGGGCACTGACCCCTTTTCTAAAGGGTTTTTAGCAACGTGATACTCAAACATGCTGTGTTGGTGTGGTGTCAATAGCATCAGTGTCTGCATCAGTGTCTGCATCAGAAATATCAGGAGACACAAATACATTCCCTAAAGGTCCCAAGCACAAGGAGAAAAGAACCGAGCAGACCAATTTAGAAGAAAGCAATATATGTGGAGGGTTTAGATCTTTATTAGATCTATTTTTAACATCTAATCTTTATTAGAACTTTATTCAGATTTTTATGTTTTTCAAAACAATCTGATCTTGGGCAGACTGCCACTTCTTCCTCTCTCTCTGGACAGCTTTGCGAGACAGCTTTCCACTGAGGGCATCCTCAGCTGGTTCTCCCACATAATTTTCTAGGCTGCTGAGGATTTAAGCAGGGTTTATTTTAGTCTCCCTCAGCTTCTCCTACATTGTCCTCCAAGTCTCTTTTTAAAGAGCGTTGTATTAATTCAAGATGGAGAAAAGGGTTTTTTATTAGTTATTTGAATGTTTTGTGCTTCAGGTGCTTGAGAAGCCTTTGGCATGCCTGAACCTTTCAATATTTGCAGTGTATTACAGAACACAGTAGAGATTACATGGAGATTATTCATCTTGTGGACTTATTTCACTGTAACTCTGACTGTATTCTGTTCCATGTGTTAAGGCATCGGAAGACTGAGTTGTACTGAAATCTGAATTTTTCCCTCACATTAGATATTCTTCATGTGGAAAGAAAAGGTATCCTGGAATGAGGTCTGAATGTGGATTTACTTTGTTGAGCTGATAATCACTAAAGTCAAGTATCTCAAGGGCCTGCCCAAAAGTTCACTGTAGTTTATAACTTTATAATTAGCATGATAAATTTTTGTAACTTATTTGTGAACATAATCCAGAATAATTGCTGTTTGCAAGCCAAGTTGCAGGTTTCACAGTTCATCTCATCTTAATTTGTGTAAAAAAAAAAAGGTGAGATCATCATTTAATGTAGGAAAAGGTACATTATTTCCCTGCTTATGCATGCTGTAAAAATAGCTGATTCTCTGCAGCCTGGCTGCAAAAATTCACCCTTCAGCTAAAGCCAAATATGAGGAATATCAGCTCCACAGGAGACCTACAAATCATTCTGAATGGGAAAAACAACAAGCTGTTATTTAAACAGCTTTGCAACCAAAGGACATGCTTTAATGAAGTCCTTCTGGTGAAGCTGACAGATCATTCACTTGGCTGGACAGCTCCAATACCCCTGTCAGAGCAAAATTTTAGAGACTTTTGAGTGGTTTTGAGGCCAACCAGTCCAGTGACCTTTACCAGGAATGGCTGTGTCACTGGGAGCTGGGCTGGGACCAGAGCTGAGGCAGTTCCTTTGTACTGCAGGTATCTGAGTAGCCATGCGAGGCACCCTGAAACTGCAATAAAATGCTTCAAGTACTTGAAATCAAGCAGATAAATTACTCCTTTACTGCTGCACCTCAGTAGCTTCCCTTGCATTCACTCTGTCCATCAGTGAACTTCTGGCTTTTCGCTCTGTCGTGGAAAACCCCCATGGTGCAGTGCATGCACAGCAGGCATTGTGCAGCCCTTATCTCCATGTGAACCAAATGTGGCTTGAGTCACACACCAGACCATCAGTCAGCAGCTTCCTTTTGTCCTCAGCAAAATCTTCATTCCCTCACTGCTGTTGGCAGTTCTTCCTTCTGAACCTTCTTGCTGCTTTCACATGCTTCCCATGCTGCCTGACACATGTTGTCTTCCTGCCCTTTTCTGTATCTCCCCTGGACCCTCAAGGATGTTACTTGCTTATTTTTTCGCAGCTGCACCATTGCCTGATGCAACACCTCCAACATCTTCCTTTTTCACAGAAGAAGTTCCTCCTTCAGAACTCAACAAAGTCTGCTGAAAGCTGGAAAGTGTCCAGCTGTCTCTCTCTTCCATTATCTCATGCTTTGTTTTTAATTCCAGCCTGGTTGAAGAGGACAATGACAGCTTTGGATGTGATGCTTTGGAGCTGGATGGTAAGCAAGAGGATATCATGTATAATTGAAATATGAGCTAATATGTGATCAGCTCCCCAGCTACACTGACTGTCAGATAACCAACCCTGCTCTAAGAAAATGGGACACACAATCTGTGAGTAAATCAAGAAAACAAAGGGTCAGCCAGTGGTGAGAAGGGGAAAGCAGTCATTCCTGAAGAACGAAGTGGGAAAAGGGTTTTTTTTTACCATGAGGGTGGTCAAACACTGGAACAGGGTTGTCCAGAGAGTTTTAGTCAAACTCTTCATCTTTGGAGATATCAAAACCCAGCTGGACAAAGTCCCGAGCAATCTCCTTGAGCTGACCCTGCACTGACCTTTGACCAGACAGTCTCCAGAGCTCCCTTCCCACTTTCTGTCCTGAGAGTGGCATTCCTTGTGCCGTGTCCTCATGCCTCTGCATGAGGAATTTCCTACTTCAGCTTTGGCTGGGATCAATTAAAATTCATTTTCCCCTTTTCCACCTTTGTCACTTTATCTAGGACTCATTATCATTCTTGTTACTCTTTCCAGATGACAGTCACGACAGGCAGTCACATGGAGCTCCTTCAGTGCACTCTTCCTCTTCTTCTCATCAGTCAGAAGGCCTGGATGCCTACGAGCTTGAGCATGTCAACTCCATATTTAGAAAGTTCTCTCTGGAAAGGTATTTGAGATGCCAGTTTACCTACCTGAGAGGAAAGGGTGCTGTGGTAGAAACTCTCTATTTATTTATTAGTTGCTGAAGTTATAACGGCAGGAGTGATTATGGTGGCAGCAGTGTAATGTTATCTTGGAGCCCTTTCATGTCCTGTAAACCCGTGAAGGTCATCCTAAAATTTCAAAAACTTCAAGGCAGACTAAATGTTCTAAAGGCTTAAATTTCTCCTTGTGATCTTGCTATCTTGCTGCAAGAGCTTGCAGAGTGGAGAACTGTCATACACCGAGTGTTCAGAGATGCCAGAGCACCGGGATCTATCCGGATGCTCTTCTCCAGAACGTGTGCAGTAACGAGGAGGATTTCTTTTAGAGTCCTTAGATCCTAGTGCCTGATAATGCTGGAAGTTTATTTCTGTATCTCTCATTTATCACACATGCATTTAACTCAGAGTGAGATAACCAACTGTCCCTTCCTTCACGGACCAGACCCTTCCGTCCCTCTGTCACATCTGTGGGCCGCATCAGGAGCTCGTGCCACACGATCCAGCGCGTGACGCTCAACGGGGACAGCCTCAACTCAGAGATCACCCTGCTCGGGGGCAATGACAAGGGCAGCTTCATCAGCTCTGTCAAGACAGGCTCCCCTGCAGAGAAAGCTGGCCTTCGGGAGGGACACCAGATCCTCCTGGTGAGCATGAAATCATCACCGAGCAGCACTAGGTGTCTGCCCACCCACCTGTGCTGTCCCTGGCATCCCGTGAGCACAAGTTCAACAGTGCTTCTGCCAAGTTTCTCTTTACTTAGTTTTCCCTCCATTGCCGATGTTCCCAGACCATTTTCCTATGAAAATGCCTCCAAGGGGAAAAAAACACCTCCCACAATTTATATTCCTGCACTCCTTACTCCCAGGGAAGCCTGGGATTGTCCAAGTGCTGCAGTTCTGTTGACTGCTAGCATTCCTAGTTTGAGAGAAAAATAATTATATAATTAGGACATAATCTACATCCTGATAGCAAAGCGTCAGCATTGTTTAATAAGAAAAAGATTACGACACTTTAAAAAAATGGTGTAATTGACTCGGAGATTGAACCTGCACTGGAGAGTAATATTTTTTTCATATCTAGTTGGAGGGCTGCATTAAAGGGGAAAATCAAAGTGTTCCCTTGGATACTTGCACAAAGGAAGAAGTTCACTGGACAATTCAGAGGTGCAGTGGTCCAGTAACACTCCAGTATAAATCAAATCATGAAGGTAAGACCAGAAGTATTTCTCATCTCATATAGTCTCAGGTCTGTTATAGCAACTTGTCTGGAAGAGGGTGACAGGACCAGCATATCCTTTGTGTTGGGATAAATCTGGAGCATGCCATTGGTGTTAATTCCAGCACCTCTGTGGAACTGCTTCAGCTTTTAGCCTGGTGACTGAGAAAATAAAGAGCCCATGTGCTTGTCAACAGGATTCTGAAAAATTTACATGGTGGCCAGTAGTAACATGACTCAGGGAACGCGTTCAAGCTTATTTTTGTGTACAGTTTTCTGCCATACAGTGTGGTGAGCTGAATGATCTTTATCCAGCCGGTCAATTTAGCATTTACCTGATGGAGTTGCCCTGTTTATTACCTTTGTGGCTTTATCTTATCTTTAACAGCTGGAGTTCATGTGTGGCGAGCAGAATCTGATTTTTGTGTTCAGGGCCTGTAATGATAATTTCAGGTTATGGATCAAAAATTACATTCCAAAATCCTTTCTTTACTGGTGTGTATAAATGGGCGTTCGTGTTTTTATGCTGGTTAGAGAATTTCAGCTGCATAGATCACGCAGGAAGTGATGCCTTTGATTTTCTTTGATGTTTTCAACAGTAGGAAAGACTTATTGCAATTTTTTGAGCATCACTTAACTGCAGATAAAGCATGTTATAGATTCTGGGAGTGCCAATTAGAGCTAATAAGGGGAATAGCTTGTCAGTAAAATTGGTGGCAGAACTCACACTGTACTTAGAGGGCAGAGCTAGAGCTGTGTCTGCATCTTTGCTGAGTTCTCTGTTCCACAGGTCATGTGGGGAGTACTGAGAATGGAGTTACCTAAAAGCAGCATTATAATGAGAATATTCCCACAGGCCTGACAGCAGCAGCATGGTCTGTCCCTGAGCCAGTGCCCCATCAGTGTCTCTGAGGTGCAGGCCCATGATGTTGCTGAAAGTACTACAGGCAGCGCTCTGGAAGTACAAACCTCTCCCTGAGGGGCCCTAAGAGTTTGTGCTGGGGCTTCTCCCAGAGGATGCCCGGGAATGCAACAACAGCAGAGTGTGAGATCCTGCCTCACCCCCTCCCTCCCTGCCTCACCTCTTCCCTCCCTGCTGCAGGGTACCGGAAGCTGCTGTCGGAGCTGGAGGAAGGGCTCATCACCTCAGGGGATTCATTTCACATCCGCCTGAACCTGAACATCTCCAGCCAGCTGGACTGCTGCTCCTTGTCAGTGAAATGTGATGAAATCGTCCACATCCTCGACACCATGTACCAGGGCAGGTGTGAGTGGCTGTGTGCCAGGGTGGATCCCTTCACTGACAGGGACCTGGAGATGGGGACCATTCCCAGCTACAGCAGGTGAGGGTGATGCTGAGTGACCACAACTGACAGCAGGGATCTAGAAACAGGGAACTTAACTACGGCTGTAAGGAAAGAGGTATCTGTGTCTTAAATTTTGAGATAAGGTCTGGTGATGTTAAACTATAATATGAGCTATAAAACTTAAGAAAGGATATTACAGATGTTACCTGAAAAAATAAAAGTGGGTTGCTCAAAAAGATTCATACACAAATATTCCGTGGAAATCTTTAATCCTTAACTGCACTGCAGTTCTCCATATTATTTTGTTCCTGCCTTTACTGCATGGTTCAGTCAGTCCTCACTGCTATTTCTATTTAATCTTTTCTGTAGGCACAGACCCATTGCAATCCAGCTTTCTTGTGAGTGGTTTCAAAAATATCTTGATCTATGTGATTCCATCCTTTCTTTCAGAGCCCAGCAACTCCTTTTGGTGAAGCTGCAGCGGTTGATGCACAGAGGAAGCAAAGATGAGACAGAAAACTCCTACAATACCCTTCGGGCACTGCGGGTAAGTATCCACAAACAAAGTCTTTTTAACACCTCATACTCCCCTGCTACTGTTTTTTCATTTTTCATTTTTCATCATCATTTTACAGAAATTCCTGTTTACACTCTCTGTTGGTTTTGATTGTGTCAGGCAACGGGCACCTTCTGTTTACTTTAAATAATATTGTCCCTGCGAATGAACCCAGCTCTGGCTCGCTATTAACCCTTCCAGCTGTGAGGGAGTACACTTTAAAAGTCAAAACTCTGTTCTATGTTTTAGTTACCCTTCTCATGCTTCTCTGCCTGTAAACATTTAATGCCTCTTCATGTACACACGAGGAAGAAGCTGTGTCCTTGGAGTTAATGATCAGAATTATTTCTCTCCTGTTGTGAACAAGCCTTTAAACCACCGAGTCCATTGTCCCACTTTAGAAAGACCTGTCTCTTCCAGCCTAAATGCTGTGGAGAGAATTGGGATTATCAGGCCTCACACACAACAGCCCTTCTAACTTCTCCCTTTCCGTCACTAAAAGTAATTTGATTTTTCTTTCTTTAGACCCCAAAATTCCATTTTGCATAATTAAAACTACCTTCCGAGTGTATTAGTTACCGTAAGTTATTTTTAGAGTCTGGGAGACATTCATGCTTCTAACTTTTGCAGGGACAGGTAGACAGTGCTTGTGCTTGATTTCAGTCAAGGTTAAGTGTCACACATTCCTTCTGTGCTCGCGTCCCCACTGATCAAAGGGACAGAGATCACTGGCAGAGGTGCTTGTGAAAGCAAAAGCTGTGCATGCTCTTTCTTGGTGCAGAAATTACCTCTTTCTTAGTTGTGGAGAGCAGTCTGTGAACAAAGGAGTGTGAAGAGCAGTGAAAAAGCAGAGTTTCTCAGCACAGGCCATGCTGTGTCCACAGTTTGTTTAGAACGTTGTATTTGGGATAGGTATCGATCACTATCCCCTTTTATTGGAAATACAAAATAGCTGTTTTGGCTTGTTTTGTTTCCCAAATGTTATGATTAAAAAAAAAATAACAAAACAAACAAAAAACAGGGTGGGGAAGAAAAACTCCTGTGTTATTTTTTACCAGAACACATTGCAGCCAGAGGAGCCTGCCCCACAGAACGACCCAAAAACCAGCCCTCGCCTGTCCAGAGCAAGCTTTCTTTTGGGCCAGATTTTACAGGTAATAAAGCTCAAATCCTCAGTGCAATGTCTGAAATAGTGGATCTGAACAGTAGATATTCTCAGTCTATCCTAATTCCCCCAGAAATCCCAGCTCAGGTCTAGGGGTTGTATTGGAATTTATTCCTATCAAAAAGAGATTTCATGCACGAAGGAGAAGGATGGGTTGTGTTTTCTGTTGTGATGTGGGGTGTTTGTTTTTAAGAGCATGGCTTCCATTATGGAGAAATCCCAC
This sequence comes from Mohoua ochrocephala, assembly GCA_013398855.1. NCBI lineage: Eukaryota > Metazoa > Chordata > Aves > Passeriformes > Acanthizidae > Mohoua > Mohoua ochrocephala. Next base: position 232,244 of record VZTA01008343.1, on the reverse strand, counting down.
GTCTGCCATCAGAGGCTGAAATGTGCTTTGCTTGTACCATAAGGACAAATCCAATGGGCTGGATCAAATCTCCAAGTCTCTGTGAGATAGGGCTCCATCAGAAAACAGTCCTTTAATTGTGGGCCAGTGGCCGAGCGTGACAGAGACTTGTGGGTGAAAGATAAAGCCTTGTGAAGGAAGGTGGTTGTGAAAGGTTAGCAAATACACAGGAGGAGGAGTTAATGTTTGGATAGGGGAATAGTCGGGTGGATGAGGAAGGAAAGCATGAAGCCTCATTTCTCATGTAAAATGACTGTAAAAAGATGCCATTTGGGAGTTTTTAAGTCTCTCTGGTGGAGCAAAGAAGAGGCAGTTTGGGTATAACCTGTGATACATTTGTGCACATACCCTGGGTATGATGTACACATCAGTACCGGCGATGGCAGGGAGCTCTGTGAAGGGAAAACATGCCTCTTAACAGCAGAGAACAAAACAAGAAATCCCAAAGGGGATTAACACAGGCTCTGAAACAGATCTATGATATTTAAAGAGTCTTAGAATTCAGTCCACAGATCCATGGAGTCCTGTCTGTGATAGACACAGATGATTCAGATCTTGCAGTTAATGAGTGTCAGCTGATGAATACATGGGAGGGCAAATAATGCAAGAAATGAGGGTCAAATCTCTCTTTTTTTTGTTCACCTTTTTAGTTTGTCAGTAGGTCTGAGAACAAATACAAACGAATGAACAGCAACGAGCGGGTCCGCATCGTCACAGGCTGGCCCTCGGGCCTGGCACTGAGCTCATCCGAAGGGAAGAAGCAGCTGCCTGATAAACTGGAAGGTACAGAGCTAAAAGAGCCTTTACACACTTAGCACTGACACAAAGGCCTACACAAACATCTACATCACAGCATGGCTACGAAATATAGCATAGGTCTTGCATTTGTGGTCCACCCTGCAAAAGTTCAACAGGATTTGTGACCAAAACTGATTCTGTTAAAAGTGCTTGGGGCACTAAGCCTTCAAGGACACTGAAATGTTCTGTTTGGCTGGCAGTTCTTCCTAGGTGCTTTCTTGCCTTTTGCTCCAAAACATTTAACTTAAGTCAAGCTAACAAGCAGAAAGTCTCCAAGCAAATGTTGTGTTGAAGAGGTTAAGAAATAATCTCTTGAAAGCAAAAGGCACTTAAATTATTTAGTATTAGGTTGGACATCATAGTGCTGTGAGTACAGTAAAGACAACCCCAGCAAAAGGGGAAGGAGGAGCAGTATGACTAATCAGGCCATTTCTGGTTCACGGGTGTCTCCTTTTTCTCTCCAAATATTGATGGAGAGGAACCCAGAGGATAAATGTGTTGTTCTTTGCTCAGATTTGGATTCCGAGAGTGAAATCGATAAGAAGCTCAGTCTGATCCCTTATAGCTTGGTGAGACCCATCCACTGCGAGCGCAGGCGCCCCGTGCTCTTCACCCCCACCATGCTTGCCAAGCCCTTGGTGCAGAAGCTTCTCAACTCTGGAGGTGCCCTGGAATTCAACATATGCAAGCCAGGTAATGGGATAAAAGAGGGCCATGACTGTCAGCCCTCGGTGCTGGAAATACGAACATATATATGCGTGCACACGTAGGGGAATGCACATGTGAGAGTTGCTTGAGGTACTTCAAGTCACATCAGAGTGATGTGTAGCTGTAAATCCTGCTTTTTGAGACTATCTGGGATATTTGAATGTTTTTGAGACAGCCAGTACACATGGTTATGAGATTCTGTGTCTATAAATATTATCCATGTGTATGCTGTGTGGTTGCTAGGCTGCCCCTCAGAGACTGAAATGCTGTGAGTGCTCTTTCTGTTTGCATACTGTTTGCATACTGCATATCTAGGCAATGTGAAATTTTGATTAATTTGTTTCTAGTATTTGCTATTATGAGGAATATCTTCCCTAGAGCGACTTTAGGTTTCTGTCTCATCCAAGCTGTGAAGATTGTGCATTTGATCTACTGGAAAGACTGATTTTCTTCCATGCTAAGTATTTACTATTAAAGCAGTACGCAGTGCCGTGATGGCTGCAGGGCAGGATTGTATACAACCCAGCATTAAACAGAGCTGACGTTTCATTTTTACACTAATATTGAATACCCACAGCATAGTATGCAGCCTCACAGTCATCCAGACAGAGAAACGGAGAAGTTAAGTATTATAATAAATATCCCCTGTCTTGCAACATAAAACAAAAGCTTTGATGTAGAGCTGCAATTCACAAGGGGGCCGGTATCGCACATTGCAACCTAAGCCAAATTTTTTTGAAACTTTAAACACAAATGTTGGAACACTAAATCCTTGTTTTAGGATCCTGTGCTGAAGAGACCTTCTTTTTTTAGCACTTCTCAGCATCCTCCATCCCTGAACTGTTACTATATAGCATTAGGTGCTGGAATGGTATTTACTGTTTTAATTTAATGCCTTCATAGCGTTGTAGTAATTGCCCAAGGACTCATTGGTGCAGGATATAGCTGAGATGCTCAGCTGTGATCAGATTAGGCTTTAATTGAATTCAATGGAAGAAATGAGGCAGCTGTTAAGACAATTCATTGCTCATCTTCCTTCCCTGAACCATCCTTACATCCCATGTGAAGTACTACTGGATAGTTTTCTACGTGTTCTGCTGTTGTAAATTTGATTCTGTCCCCATCTACATCTCTTCCTAGATATTGTAACAAAGGAAGAGTTCTTAAGGAAGCAAAGGACGGAGACTGTCATCTTCAGCAGAGAAAAGAATCTGAACACGTACGAATGTATTGTACCTGCCAACATCGAGGCTGTCGCTGCCAAGGTGCTCCCAGTGCTCTGTGTCCCTTCTCTGGGCTCTCCGTGAACCTCTCTGCAATGTCTTGCATAAGAGACTGACCAATTTATAGCTGCATGTTCTCTCTCCTGCCCTCCTTCAATCTCAGATTTGTATTTATTCCCCCAAATGGCTTTTGATTTGTGCCCTTACTTTTCCTTTCCTTTCCCATCCTCGGCCATATCCTTTTATATTCTCCCTCATTCCCTGTGATGACCCACATAGATGCAGTTAAATATCCTTTCATTTTCTGTGCTCCATTCTTTATTCATTTCCTTTTCATATCATAAGTATATATGAATACACGAGAGAGTGAGAGATACAAGGACCTCGACAAAGGAAAGAGAAGCCTGAAACCCAGACACAGGGGTGTACAGAACAAAGATAACAATGCCCAAGACAGAGATCTGATGTCAAGTAGAGCAGATTTGATGCACAGCATGGAAAAAAAGGAGAATTAAAGTGATGGTTTTTTTCTCTCACAAGTAGTTGCAGTAGATGTTCTTTCGGAACAAAAAGCAAGTCTGTGTGTTTGTGTCTATATGTAAAACTGGTATTTTATCATACTTTTCATCTTTAGAGCAATCCATTTCAATTTTAAACCTTTTTAGAAAGCTGTTCAACTCAGCTGTTATTTGACTGACTAGTTTTAAACCAGTAGGAGGAGCTGGACTTTAAATGTATATTTGATTAGAAGGTTTTAAATCAGTACGACGGTAAATAGAGAGCTTTCCAAATGACCCCATAAGGGATAGATAGCGTTATCTTGAGATTCCACAGCAGTGAATTTTCTTTGTGACACTGTTATGACTTTGTTTTTAGAACAAGCATTGTCTCCTGGAAGCTGGAATAAGCTGCACAAAGGATTTAATCAAAGCCAAGATATATCCTATTGTTCTCTTTATAAGAGTCTCAGAGAAAAACATCAAGAGGTTCAGGTAACATATCAAACCTTTTGCATATTTGATGTTCCATCTTATTCAGTGAATAATTCTTGAGTCCAATAATGTTCTCACTGAGAGAAATAAAGAACCTCATCCCTCTCCATCTGGTACTTCTGTGTGCACTATTTCCTCCCGTGACTCCTCCCTGAAATCTTACAACCGGAGGAAGCAGGAATTCCCCAAATCTGGCACTGTTTCACTGTCACTGGTGGCAATGAGCACTGTGGGAGGATGAGACCAAAGAAAATGTGGTTTTCTCCGTGCTCAGCACTCCCACAGCATTTCTTAAGGTAATGCAAGCTGGGAAGAGGAGAGCTCGTAAACACTTGCACTCTCCCTCCACTCAATCCTCTTAAATTGTTTCCCCATAGCAAATATTTCTCCTCGGGGGCAGCATGGAGGTAAGGGGAGGGTAGACCTGGAGTAGCTGCATTCTTCACTGCTTTTATTGCTTGTAAGTAGTTAGGAGAAAATAAATTCTTGATGGGACAGCTGGGACTACAGGATTCACTTAGAATGCAAGACATTTATTTTTGGTCTGCTCATTTGATCCAGGAAACTGCTGCCGAAGCCGGAGACCGAGGATGAGTTTTTACGGATGTGCCGCCTGAAGGAGAAAGAACTGGAGGCACTGCCTTGCCTTTATGCCTCTGTGGAGGCAGAGGCATGGAGCAGCATTGAGGATCTTATCCGGACAATAAAAGACAGGATCGGGGAAGAGCAGCGGAAAACCATCTGGATAGATGAGGATCAGCTGTAAAAAGCCATAAGTAAGACATGGAGGTCTTTGGTGAGCAAAGGACACATCCAGGTGGAGCAGAGGCTCACAGAATTCTTTGATGAGGTGCCCAGAGCTCATTCCTCTTTCACCCTTGCTGGCTGGGCACTTCCTGCTGGCAGGATGCACGTCTGGAATGGAACTGGAGCTGTGTTGAAGAGCCAATGTCCCAGATGCTGGGATCCAGGCTGTGGGGCAGACCACAGCCACCACCGCAATTTCTGATCCGCTGGCATTTCTTAGGGGACAGCACCTGTTTAACACATGGGGACAGAGATCTTGAGAGGGAGCTTGGGGTAATTTATTATGTTCAAAATAGGGATCTCTATTATCTCATTGAAAACTTCTGATGAGACCAAATAAGTGGCATCTGAAAGGGATAAAGCATGGGGATTGGGCTTCAGAATGTGGAATTGAGATGTGCCCCACACTCCCCCAAGGTGAGATTCTGAACATACCCAGCTGAGGAAGCTGAAGGCTGGTTGGGAGCAGCAGCAACACGACTGCTGATGGCCAGAGCAGCACTGTAGCCCTGTTTCTCCACAGCCATTTTAATGAAAAGAGAAGAAAATAGCTATTCTTCTTGGCATTAACTAAAATGAGAATTTTCCCTTCCTTTTGAAACCCCAGTTTTATTTAACAGTTTTGCAGGTTTCCTTTGTAGTCCTGGCACTTACAGGAAAACAGACTTCGCTGTCCCAGTGGCACATCAGATCTTTCCAGATCTGCCAACATTTCATTTAGTTTATCCCTGCCTCTGCATCGTATTCATTTGTACATCTCTCAGTGTTTAACATTTTTGTACTCGTGGAAAATACCACGGTGCCTTCCGTGGCCAACGGGTTTCTCTGTTTCTTCACTGAAGTATTTCTCTACAACATCATCGCCTGCCAACGTGCCTGCTCTCAACAGGAGGGACTATTCTGAGAAGAAGGGAGAATTTCATAAGCCAGTAATTGCTGTGAAACACTCAGTCCTTGACCTGTGTGCTGTGACTGACAGCGAGGAGACCGGCAAGCACCACGTCGTGCCGTGGCCAAGTGGGATAATGCTTCCAGAAGTGTGTGTAGGGCTGAGGAGACCATGTCCCATTTTCAAAAGCACTTAAGTCCTCAGAGAGTTTAAGTTCCACTGCTCATGAGTGTGACTTAGATTCCTCAATCTCTTCAGTCTTTGAAATCTTTCCTCTCAACATTAGACGCTGTACTGAGATTGCCAAATTGATCCAATAAAACTGACCCGATAATAATGACTCGCGCAATTGCTGATCTGAAATGCAATAAAAATTGACCTACAGATGAAGAGTGGTACATCCCGTTGTCCTTAGATCCTTCGTTCCTTGCCATACCTCTCCATTTTGAGATGCATTTAATAACAAATTTACTTTTGCTTCTGCGTTCATCCCCAGTCCCCCATCTTGGTGCTGTGGGCTGATTTTTGCAGCAGGCAATAAAAAAACAATCAGAATCTGAACAAAACATCTGGCCTGGTTGCCTTCACTAGATTAGCTGCTCCCTTGTCTTTGCAACAAACTTCTGCTGTGGGTGTCTCTCAGGTAGACTGGGTCAGTTCACGTTGGCTTGTGGGATTGCGCTTTTCTTTTATGCTCTTTTTTCTTTCATGCTCTTCTCTTTCGTGCACATCATTTTTTAACTAATGGAATCTTCAAGAAGTAATTTATGTCACTTTACATCTAATTGCCGCCGCTGTGTTTCTCAAGTTATTAATGTTTGAAAGAATGTTCATAGCTAGCACTTCTCAGAGAATAGCTCTTTACCTGTCCAGTGCCATCTGCTTGGACTGTGCAAGCAGGGGGATACTTCCATGCACAATCTCTTTACAAAAAGGACAGGCTGCACACACAATTTGCAACTCCCTCCAGGGCAGAGAATAACAACCAGTTGGGGTATATATAGAACAAATCGGATGATTCTTCAGAGATCCTCTGTAGCTCAAGCAGAAATAAGAAAGCATCAGCTGGAAGAACTAAGCCTTCCAGGAACATTTTGCATTCATTCCTAATGTCCCGATAATGCAACCTTGTGTAACAGCTGCCTGTGGTTTGTTCCTGCCCCTCTCGTGAAAGCTTTTGAGTCCGCAGCTGAGCAATGGGAGGGACTGCAGGAACATTTCTCAGCTGCTTCAGCAAAAAGTTCAGCCAGGTCAGCATCAGATGCCTCCAGGAGCCACCAGCTGACTGCTCACCGGACGGCGCGCGGAGGATGTCCGTGTGCCACTGGCTGTGCCACGGGGATCGCTACCATCTGCTGGAATGGCTGCAACAGATGGCTGGTGGGGCAGAGGGGATGGACTGTCTCAGAATGCCGCTCTTGTTTCTGCAGTGATCTCCTCTCCCCACAGCTTTATGGCTCTTTGCATGGACAAAGCTGCAGATGTGATTTGTCCCGCTTCACTTTTGGCACGGGAAAGGCACATGCCAAACTCTGGAGGACGTTCCTCTTGCAGTGAGCAGAGATACACCTCCAAAGAGCTGTTTGTCTGACTTAGTGGACATGGCTGTCTGAGGGTGAGATGAATTGCCCTCTGAACTGTCTGGGGTTTTCATAAGACTACAGCAAGAAACAAGAGAATTAGCCTGGCCTTTAGCATTTACCTCTTTGATCTGTAATTTAGGACAGCTAAACCACCTTATGGGAAAAGTGGAAGTAGAGATTGAGGCAGAGAACAAGAGATCTAATTATTTCTGTGAAACAAGAGGGGAATGGATACTTGGAACAGACTTTTCTTCTCATATCTGAGTGCATCTGTAAATTCCCAGCTCTGCAGACACTACAGGGCATTGTGGCTGTCTGCTCATGTGATGCAAAGCAACCAGACCCAATCCAGTGCAGTTATGGCACAGCCGTGTGCTGTAGCCCGCACAACCCTCATCTCTCTGTGCCTCGGTGGAGAAGGACTGAAAACTGTTCCCTCTTGACTTCTGGGTGTGAACTCCAAGAGCAGATCTGTAGCTGGAGTGGAGCTGCAGGACAGCCACAGAGCAAAAGGGGCCACTGTCATTTACACTGGCTGGGAGATGCTTCTGCTCTGGGGCCAAGAGCTGTCCCTCTCAACCAGAGGAAATTAACCCCTGCACCTTTTGAAATACATTCAGATCTTGAAAAGAGGCCATGATTTTCCCTGAATGTCAGAGTGCTGGAATCAGGGTGGATTCCAAGTCCTGAACCAGCAGATTTGAAGCGCAGGCTTGGAATTTGGGCTGCAGATCATTGTGGTATTTTCCATTCTGCTAAATCTCCCTTGTGAGGTATCACCTTAGGCCACATCCCTCCTCACATGCCCATCCCAGTTACACAAACCTGGGCTCAGCACACGCACAAAAAGCCCACCGGGCACAGCCAGCTTCAGTAGGGGTTGTGTGGTTGTTAAACTGGGAACAACAATTAAGAAAACAAAGTGGGAACTGGGAATGTTGTAAATGTTCCCTGTAAATAGAATAGTGTCACAATAGAATCTCGAGCAGATTCTCCACCTGATCTCATCAAAGGGTTAGAATGGGACAAGTTTAATGTTGATTTGTTCTTTGGTTGTTCCTGTATTTTAGACAGCACTTGATATGAGATTTGGGGGCAATAACTGGATTTGCAGGTACCACCAAAATTCAGATACAGTCTCTAAATCAGTCTAAAGAGGGAGATTCAAGCTGCAGACCTGAGCTGGAACTGGAGGCTGTGCTTGGACACCAGAGCTCAGGCCCAGCTGCCGTGTGTGGATCCCAGGTGTGGATCCCTACCTAAGGTAAGCAACATTCACAGCACAACCCATTTTAAAATCATTCATGGTTTTTAATGGAAGTCTGGGAATATTTCTCAGCAATTTTTATTTTCAGTTAGAAAGGAGGTAACAGAAAGCCCAGAAATTGCCCTGTGTTTGGTCTGCTGCTTTTACTGTAAGAGGTGTAAACCGTAAAATAATAACTGCCTTTCAAAATGGATTATTTGAAAACTACTTCTTGCCTTTAAGAGCTCACATGAGCTTGTTGGAAAATTTTTCACATGCAGATTGTTCTTCTGAAAATGTCATTGAAAAATTGCCCACTAGAAAATGCAATTGGAAATTTTTTCAATGAAATATTGTCCTGTTAGAAAATACGTTTTCATCTAAATCAAATGTCTATGGAAATTTTTCTACTCTAACATTTCATTTTTAAAAAGTTTAAAGTATTTCAATAATGCCGAGGCAGTCATTTTCAATATTTCACATGCTTTCAATCTTTTATCTGAAAACATTTTTGGGGTTAATTTTTAATTTTTATAGTTGAAATATTTTTAAAAGTCTACATTTAAACATGTGATTTGATTGAAACACTTGTTGTATTTGATGTTTTTATACTAGAAAATAATGGAAGTAATGGCTTACAGCTCTCACATGTGGTATAAGGTCTGTGATCACGAGAGAAAAATCAAACTGAGTCTGGCTTTGCGTTTTGTTTAACTCTGCTGCTAAAATGATGTATTGTGTAAGTCAGTATCATGCAGTTCAGCACATTGGGGAATTGTTGCAGGTAAAAATTTCATGCAAACTTTATTACACAGAATTGGATATTCCTTTGAATCAGAATTCTGGCTGGAGGCAAAGCTGTCAATCGGTCCGGCTGCAGCACAGACAGCTCTGGCAGCACAATTTGCAGGGGGGTAGGAACACACACAAAGCAGACTTGTGCCTACAAACTTGAAGTGGAGATAGATGCCAAAGCTGGAAAAATGCCTGTAAACCTGTTCGAGGTTTCTGTATTCTTTGTGCCAAGCTATTTTCATGGCCCAGGGTTCGAGAGCTCAGTGCAAGGCTGAAGTCGGGCACTGCTGAGCCCTGGAGCTGCTCGCAGCTTCTTCAGCTCTGCCTGGGCTGGGCTGTCTGAGCAGCAGTTGTTAAACTGTTCCCTGGAGACTGGAAAAGCAAGACACAGGAGTTTTGGGCTTCTGGGAGAGCAGCATTCTCGGATTTTGCAGTTATTTGTATTGTGTATTCCAAGTCATTCAGTCTTAATCAGCTTAGACCGTGAAAATGTGTTCCCCTTTGGTGCCGTTTCCATCTCCCTTGCTCTCGTTCAGCTCTGAGAATTGAACAGTACCTCACAAAGAGACACACAATATCAAACAGGAGATTGTGATTCACTGCTTGTAAGTCACTTTGTCTCCCCCCTTCCTCCTGCTCGCTCAGTTTCCAGAGTTGCTTGCTCTGCACTCTGTGTACCACGAGGACTGATTCGGGGTGTGCAGCCCTGAGGTCCCTCGCCTCAGCACCACAAGATTCAGGAACGGGTGTCAGTTGAAATGTAATTCCAGGAAAACCTTATGCTTTTCCAGACTCATCTGTAGAACAAAAAGGAGGCTCTCCCATGGATCCAAGGCCATGTGCCCTTTGGCTTTGGAGACCAAATCCAGGGTGAATTTTGGTTCAGGCACAGGGAATAGGGGCTCTTGAGCGCTGGCAGCTTGGGTGGCAGTGCAGTCATTGCCTGGGACACCCTCCTGGCACAGCAGGAGTTACAGTGACCCACAGTCCTGCCCACACAGAAGCTGCAGGAACTGGGGTGACCATTCTGCCCAACGCTTTCCTGGGAAGAACACCTAATCCAGCCAAGGCAGTGCTGAAAGACCGTGGCATGAGATTTCCTCCATATCCTTCAGGCGCTGCAGAATTCTGCCATGCTCCCAGGTATCACTTTTGATATCTCTGTAAAACTCTGTCTGACCCTCAGGGACGATCCTGGACCCAGCCACTGAGGAATCTGTTCTCACGGACTTTTCATTTATTCCTTGTAAATTTTGAGGCTGCAGAAGCAAACAGAAGGTCTGGCATCCCTGCAGATTTCACCCGTAGAACTAATGCTTCTTCCAGAGGAAGGTGCTGTCACTGCCTTTGTACGGATGGAGCAGGTGACAGAGAGCTGAGGGCACTTGTCACATGGGCCAGTGGCATGGCCTGGCTCCCCCTGGGCTGCACTGCTCTGGTCTCCAGACTCTGAGTGAGGGGGTGATGCCATCTGGCAGCTGGATCAAGGGTTTGAGTGGGGCTTGCCTTAAGTGCTGAGATTTCTAGTTTGATTTGAGAACCCTACCAGTAAGCCAAGTTAGAACAACAGGAAGCTCATCCACCCTCCCTCCCCCACCTCCTTTTTTTCTGTTCCTCTGCTACAGAAACTGTCTGATGTTCAGATCAGAGGCTCTCTGGGGTTAAATGCACCATTAGTCACTGGAAAAAAGGGGAAAAAAGACCTTTTAAAAGCAGATGGTAGATGATAGAGAACCTGTTTGAGAGTAACTATCTACAACAGCGTGTCTGCTTCATCAGATATTAGCATCAAAAGCTGTCTGACAATTTAGCAACAAACAGCAATATTGATTTTCTTCCAAAGTGCAGATGCAGAAAGACAAAGATGGAGAGATGGTTCTTTCAGAGGATCCCCATTATGCCTGGGCAAAGACAAGGCAGGAAAAGACCTGCAGCCCCCAGTCCCATCAGCAGGGCAGGGACAGCCCGCAGGCCAGAGGTTCCGGAGGGAAACACGGGAGAGATCCACTGCAGCCCTGTCAGGAGCCCGTGCAGAATGGAGGGGCACTATCCCAGGGATGAGGAACCGGGACTGGGGCCAAGACCAGGCTGCTCCCACCAGGGAAAATGGGAAATAGAGCAAAGCAGTGGAGCTGGGATGGAATGGGGAAGAGACGTGGAATGTAGCTTGCTTCCCTTGCTGTTTTCGGAGGGTATGTGAATTAATTGCTGCAAAGCAATCTGAGCAGTAATAGCTACCACTCCACCTGTCCTTCCCTCAGATACAGCAGCCATCCTGACTTTTCAGGGCGCTGCCAAAATAGCCATCTTAACACCTTAGCATCTGGAAAAATTCCACTTTACAACTAAGATTTCTCCTTTATCCCCTGTCTCATTAATTTCCTTTTCCCGTGTTGGTAGAAAAGCCTTCTCATGGTCAGCAGTCGGCTCCTGGAACCATTCCTGGATGACAAGTGTTCGGTATATCCAGTTCTTTGGACAACAGCTCCCTACTTCTGATTTAAATTCCCTGCAACCAGTGGTCTCACATCAATTATGTACACTGCTCCTCGTCTCTGTGTCTGAAATGTCAGTGAATCTGATAATTTTTGCTCACAGAGGTGGGGAACTAACAAGGATCTCTGGCACAGCCTGCAGTGATTGCATCTACCAAGGCTTAGCAAAACAGCAAGGAGACAGAAACAGGCACTGACAATTGCTGAAGTTCAACCCCCTGCTCAAACAGCAGCAGTCGGAGTAACTCCTAACAGAGTGCTTAGGAAGGCACCAGGGCACATCAGGACACTGCTCAGGAAGGGCTGCTCAAGGCAATCTCCAACCATGGTCATGGGAACATTTGGAAAGAACAGGAAAGAAATAAACACAGTAAGAAATAAAGAATAACTCATAATTAAACTGATTTACTCCTGGCAGAAACAGACACAATTCCATTAGCTTTCAGTTCCATCTAAATATGCACCAGAAAGAAACTAAGCTGGATATCGACTCTGACCTAGTTGGAGTTCTTTATATTAACATTACTGTATTGTTAAAATACTGTTTTAAGAGCCAATTTTGGGCTGTTGCCTTCATTCTTGCACCCTAGAGAAAGCCAGTGGGGTAAACTTCTATTAAATGAATGTGAAAAATTGATGCCTGGCTCTAAGTGCACGTTTATAAATATAACATCAAATCCAGTGGCTTACAACAGCTCCTCTTCCAAAGAGCTCTGCCCTCTGAGCCTGTCCTGTTGTGGTCGTGGTGTCTCTGACCCAGCCTCCTGGACCAGCCCGGCACCTTCCAAACACAACCTGACACTGGGAAGATTCAGCTTTGTCATTGTAGCCTGTCTGCAGCATCAGCCTCCCCATATCCTAGTGCTGAGGTGATTTGCTCATTATCAGACTGCTGTTTATTAATCAAAGCAGTAACAATGGGACGGAGGAGCTGGAATACAGCACAGACAGTGCTTCATTTGTTCCAATTGATTTTCCTATCACATTTTATTACTACTATTTACTTTGTATGCCTCGGGAAGATTGAACTGCACTGTGCAGTAGGGGTAGGGATTTGAATTTCTCTTCTCTTTAGCCCTTTCTGTTTCTGTGGTGATAGTCAGAACAGTGGCTTCTTCCAGCAACTAAGCCACGACCTTCCCTGCTATAAAACAGCATATGGAGATTCTGTGATAATGAGACTCCATCAGCGTGTGAAGTCCTGCAGGTGGAGTCCTAGGGAAATCCATGAGAGTCACGGATACCGAGCACAAATTATCTCTCCGAGATGACACCTTACAAATGCTCAGCACTGGCCAGAACCACTGCTGGAGCTGAAGCAGCTGGGAGGTACAGACTCACAGAACAGGCACCTGTGCTTAGGCTGGGACGAGCAGGTTGTACCAGGGGGAGGTTTTGTCCTGCAGTAAAATTAATGGAGCTGGTGGCGATTATGGGCTTTTTTCCTGCTCCTTCCTATCTCTTCTCTAATGTCTTAGGTCACTGTTCACAAGCTGGATCCTGCAGTCTCCAGCCAGCACATCTAAGCCATGAGGGCAGAGCAGATGATTCCTGTCAGGAGGTCCGTGGTGCTTTATGGAAGCTGACGTGTGGGTCAGCAGGAAGACACAGGGTGGCACGTGCTGTAAGATCACATTAATCGTCCCCTTGCCAGTAACAAGGCTCACTGAGAACCAAAAGCAACTTAAAAACCGACTGAAAAACTATCAAAATCTGTGGTGAAGCTCCTATTTTCAGCACAGCAGGGATTTCACTCTACAGATTTATAAGTGTTTGAACTATATTTACTCTGAAATTGCCCCGTTCAGTGAGTACAACAGGAAACTCATGGTTGGCTGCAACTGTAGGTGTCAGATGCAGTTGCGTGGGAAGGTGATGAGAATATATGTTTAACAAAAGCTTTGTTTTCTACACTAATTTTAGAATTAGCCTAGTTGAGGAGTGAGGAGGCAGCTCTCAGGTGGTAGCACGTGTCATTAATAAAGTTCAAAACACAAACCACAGACAGTCAGCTGAGCTGAAAGTTTCCGTGGGCTCTTCACTGTTACTGGAAATGTGAGAGTCCTTCGGACAGGAATTTCTTTCTTATCACGAGTTTTATCTTGCTGAGATGCTGGTTTGTAACTTAGGCAGAGTGGGTGAGTGTGTACATGTGCAAACACACATCTGTGTCACCAGCCAGCAGAATGGCTCTGTACACACACGTGCAACATCGTCCTTTTGGGAACGTGCCACATGGCACTGGGGACAACTGCTCCTTTTTTTGTTTTTTTCCTTTTTTCCCTAGCAGAACTGCTTCTTTTGTTTCACCAGCAAAAGCTTTGGGGTTCTAGAGCTGAGTTGTATGTCCTGGCCCCTCTCTGAAGTACATCCATGCACTTGTCTCTGGGCCAACAGTGCCTGAGTGACTCGGACCTTGCCTGATGGCTCCCTCTCCTCCTGCTTCTCAACGACCTTGAGCTGCACCAAATAATTATTTTCTCCCTGCTTGGTTTTTTTTTTTTTTTCCAGCAGCAGTGGGGGTAATGAAATGATTGTAAAATAGGCCACTAGGCCAGTAGGGGTTAAGTGAAAATGAAAATAATGCCATTGATGGAAACATTTTTTGATCACACTTAAGGTCACAGTGAGATAAAGGGTTAGGAAATATCGGCCTGAGGATTTAACATCACAAATGGCTTCTGCAAGCACAGCCTGAGAGTGAGGGGAGGGGGCGAGGAAGGAGGGAGGAGAATGTACAGCCACTGGTGGTGGATTTAACCAGGACTGAGTTCAGACACCTGGAGCAGACTCACTTGAGCAGTATTGATCAGAGTGGAAACATTAAGCATCTCTGTTAATCTGGCACTGTTTCATTCGGGCTGCATTATTATTGTTATTAGAACCTGTGATTTACCGTGTCCAGCCTGGATCGAATTCAGCAGCTGTATTTCTCCAGATTATTTTTCACTCTTCCTTACTGAAGTGCAGTCTGGCAGCAGTAGTTTTACAGCTCTTTGAAGGAATGAGGTCTCCCTCCAGTGGCGGCAGGAAACAGCTTCGGCTCCCAACATCAATGAGGGCACGTGAGGCTGGGTAAATGAGTGTGCACCACGATACACTTCGATGGGAAATAGTTTTTGAAGAATTTTTGAAGACCCTTCACTATTAGCCACCCTTCCTTATAACATTTCTCCCAGTAGAACCCCCCTGCATCTTTGAAAATCTCCTCTTGTCCAGCAAATCTCCTTTTAATACTACCCCTTTTAACAAAACAGTTTAATATATGCAAATAGCACTGAATTCCCACTCAGTTTGCATGTTTTACCATTTGAGTAGTAATAGTTTCTATTGCTGATTGTCGAGTTGCACATAAAATACTGGGTTGGATCCCATCACCCCATGGCATGAGGTAATACCGTGCTTTAGACATTTTGCAGAAAAAATTCCCTTTGGATTAAGCTGTTTTCAGTTCAGAAGAGACATGTCCAAGCCCTGGTCACCTTGTAACAGAAAGCCATATGACACAAGTGCACTGGGGTGAAGAGATATTGATTTACCTTCTGTAAAATAAATGTAAAGTCAAAAGTCTGAGCATTTTTCAGCACCTCTCCATACTCTGCCTGATTGGTGTGACCCTGGCTGCAAGCCCCACGTCTCAGACCTTCCACAACACAGCCCCCGCCTTCCTAATCATCCTCGAATTGCAGATTCATATTTTGTGTTGCAGAACTTGTGTGGTCTGTGTCGTGAGCCACGAGTGCTCCCTTATTCATCCATTTTGTGTTCCTCCACTCAAGTTCTCTGTTTTTCCTCTCTCTCTCTCTCCCCTCACATTTCCATATCTGAGACAAACTTCATAAACCACTTTTCTCAACCTCCCTAGGCCTTACCGTAGCACCAGCAGAGAAGGTGCAATATTAAAAAGGGTATTAAAATAGCAGAGTGATACCTCCAGAGTGATGGGAAGCAGCGAGAAACAGAATTCTATTGAAACCAGTGTTTAATGTTAATTATGCTTTTCCTTCCAGTAGTGAACCGCTCGGTGCTGAAATTGGAAGACTTGCTCAGAAAGGGTTCCATGGGATTATTTGATTAGAATATGTCAGTGGTGCTTGTGGTTACCATTCTCCTGATTTCATGCCAAAATAATGGGCAGTGATGGCTTGAGAATCAGCTAAAGATTCTTCTTCTGAGCATCATAAATGGTTTAGAGAAAACACATCTGAGCATTTTCTTTCTGAGGTCTTCCATCATCAGATCTGTGATACAGAATAGCTTTCTTCAGTCCTCACTGTGTCACAACTGTTTCCTTAAATATGAATTTATTTTTGAAGATAAAATTTTATCTTCTCTCTTCCAGGAGAATGCATTGTCCATCCGTATATTTTGGGTTTCTGTTTGTACTTCTGCCCTGTCACCCCCAAATATTCAGTGTATGTTTCTTCCTTCTCCTAGCCAAGGTTATAAATTAAAATTCAATTTCATTAAAGTTGTAAGTAATCACTCTCTGGCTCTCATTAGTAATGATTCGGTGCAGGGGGATCCCGGCTGCTCCCACAACTGTAATTCAATTGGACTCACCAGCTCTTGTTCACAAATCGCTTGAGCTGCACTTTCTTCCCAAATTTATGGCATCAGCACTGTCCAGAGGTTGAATTACAGCTGCAGGTTTGATCAGGGACTGCATTATTCTGCATCTAATCCCTGCATTCTGACAGCGGTGGGGGGAGCACTGTTGTTTTACAGGAACTCTGCATTGTTCCTCTGCTTTATGTCAGGGGCTGAATTGCCTCTGGAATCAGGGAACTGTCAGCCCAAAGCTACAAGCAAACAACCAGCTCCAGATGACACGGTGTATAAATAACAAACATGGAGACACTCAAAAGCCAGCACTCCTTCTTCTGCACTCTCCTAAATTACCGGGATGGTGATTGACCACAGCCTGTGCTCCTGCATCAGCGGATGCAATCTGAATATATTGATGCTTGCTGAATATATTGTTGGAATGTGACTCCCAGCTTTTACCCAAAATGAGGAATGCTGATATTCACTGGTGGCACAAAGTCACTTCCACATTGATTAAATATTTCAGCCAGAAGCCATGCTCATGCATTCATTCACATCCAAGCCTTTCCTCTTGAGCAGTGACCTGCAGCCTACAGCATTCCTGGCAAGATGGGCTCTGGAATGGCACGGAGCAGGCCCTGTGCCATTTTCCACAGAGGTGTGTGTCACCCCTCAGCTGACAGCCAGGACTTTGCCTCCTGCAAGGCAACATACCCCAACCCCCCTGGTACCCGGGGTTCAATCCCAGAGGGACACAGAAGCCTTTATCCCCCCCCCAGAAACGCTGTCCTTCAGCTGACAGAAGGGGACTGGCAGCCTTGGTTTGGAACTGGTCCTCGTTAGGAGCAGAGGAACATGCCCCAGGCACATCTAACCTCGGATCAGGCCGGGGGGGAAATGGTGCATTGCCTTTGGAAGCTCCTCCTGCTTTAGCAAATCCGTATCCATGTGCTCCAACAACACAGAGCAGAGCCACAGCCGGCGGGTATCAGTATCCACCACTCATTTAATTGACCTTTACTGTTGAATCATTAATGGGAATCACTGAACACAGGGCAATAAGGTGGTTTCACCACTGTTCTGCTGCTTGTGGCTTCTGCTAATTTTCTGGTGTAGTTTTGCTTGTTCTAATAGTAGAATCTGTCATCTTCTAGTTTTGCACAAATCCTGGGAGGCAAATTAGAAGAGATGTGGAGCAAATTCCTGTTGACTTTAACGAGGGTTGTGGTTTTTAAAAACTGCGTTAAGAAGAAAACGAAGGTTCTTTTATTTCTTTGTGCAACCTTGCCTTTTTTCTACGCTCTGTGGTTGGAAAGACTCTGACATGAGACAGGCTATGGGAAATGTCTGCTTTCATATAACAACTCAGAGCAGCAGCATTTGGCTGCTGGACTGCAGCTTTCAGAGAGCTGTCGGCATCACCTGTTGTGTCAGTCCCCTGTGGCTGCAGATCCCCGGGCAGGATTCTCAGTCAGCCTCCCAGGTGGGTTCCAACGTGTTTGCAGTGTATTTTAGTTCCTTCGTTTGTCCATTTTTTATTCCTTTTCAAACTGAAATATATTTTTTCCATTCCTAATTAACTCCCTGCCACCCTACTTGTGGTAAAACCTGATTTATTTCTCCTTCTCTGCACTGAGAGGACAGGATACTTAATCTCCTCTGGGTGGACGCTGAAACACTGTCTGAATAAAATGCTGATCACTCATCTGGTTAGCTCCTGCCAGCTCTTCTCTGCATTCCTGCCACCTGGGTTTTGCATCATTTGCTATCGTTTCTTTAAGTGACAGAGCCTGTTCCTTCTCCATTTTTGGTAGAGCAATAATTCCTAAATTAGTCGTCGCATTTAGGTGTGGTGTGAGCGTTCATCTTTCATATTATCTGCAAGACCATGAATATTCACAGGCTAAAAAGGATTGTTTGAGTAAACGCTTAGAAAGGGTATTAAAGCAATGTCTACAATTTACTGCATTTGCTGTTCTTTTGGGACATTTTGCTGTGGATAGGGAGAAGGTTTTCATATCAATGTCCATTTGGTAGCTGCAGAGGAATAAAGAAGGCTTGAGATCCTTCGTTCAGGGAGCAATGAATAAATATGTTGTAGAAACAAACAACTATCAGCATTTTGAAAGGCTCTGTGTTTGACACGTACCTGCAAAGTAAAATATGAATTTCAGATGCATGTGCATGCATGCGTCCGTGTCTGCAGGGGCAAACCCTTTCAGGTGGCAAACACTCACTGGAAGTGCCAACGTTTTTTGCACATCTTGGAAATATTTGTGCAAAAATGGAAAGAGGGAAGATTTGTCCATCTGCAATGTGAGCGGGGAACGCTGTGGGCAGGGTGAAGGTGTGCTCAGTGAAGGGAGCCAGGTGAGGGAGATGAGGAACCAAGGCTTCCCCTCTTCCCACTGAAGCCTTGAGAGGCCCATTCGGTGACACGTGCAGTGACACTTCTCAGAGGCACCATCCACCCGTTCTGCCTCACCTCTGAACCCAACCCAGGCTGAGGAACTTCACCGAGGATTCAGCCAAGGGCCTCGGAGCCTGGCCCGCCAGCCTGTTCGTGATCTCAGGCAAACACTGGGAACTCTGCTCCATTTATTCATCCTAAAGTGGAGGTGTTAAGAAATATGAGGCTGGTAAGTGGGTGACAGGCATCTGCAAGTGTCACCTCAGCAATTCAGGTTCACAGAGACTCTTGGAGCAGGATCGCAAAAATTGCATCATTTGTAACCTTTTCAGCACCAGCCTTTTTAAAAACAAACTGTAACCAACAGCTTTCCTTCGGACATGAAGAGAATAACTAAAGAGAACATCTGTTTTCCCTTTAGATGTGGAACTGCAATAGCAAGCCATGCATAAATTTTATTAAGGCTTGCTAATTTCCCATGAGTTTGGGGAGATACATGTTACCCGTGGAGATATTTGCCTCTGCACCACCAGATGAAAAGTCATTTTAAAAACAATGCAGAAAAAATGGGCATAGCTTGGCAGCAAATGTGTGAGGTTCTGCTCCCAGGGCTTTGGCTTTGTTTGTGCAATTTATAGATTTGTGCCCTTTTTTTTTCCATCTTAATGTCACTCATCTTGTTTTCTGATGACTTTTTATGACATGGATGACTAAACAAAATGCAACTAAATTGCTGGAGCCTTTTGTACTCAAAATCAGAGGTCCAAATGCCTTCAGGACTTAAGTCTGCTTTTAAGTTGTTTCTGCAGTGCCAGGCTTTTCTGTGCACCGAGAACACAGGGACACCTTCCACCATCCCAGGGTGCTCCAAGCCCCATCCAGCCTGGCCTTGGACACTTCCAGGGATCCAGGGGCAGTCACAGCTTCTCTGGGCACCCTGTGCCAGGGCCTCACAGGAAAGGATTTTTTCCTAACATCCAATCTTCGCTAAGAACTGCAAGATGCTTGGCAGGACGTGCCTGGAACTACACAGATCATGCCTCGTTGCATGAAATAAGTAGGAAAGTCACAGGCTGGGTTCAAAATATGCTTGTCTTCTCTCAATAATTAATTGTTTGTGGATTAATATGAGGTTTTGTGTTTTGAAAGTAAACTAATCCACTCGCTGGCTGGTGTGTAATGAAGGAGAACAGGCTGCTGTCAAGCAGTCTGAAAATAGTGAAAATTAACTCCATGAAGTGTCACGACTCACATACTTTATGTATATGAGTAATGTGTCTTCTGTGGGACAGAAGATGAAAATACCACAAGGAAAAGAAAAAATAGTGGCTGCCAATTTAATAAGAGAAGCAGGAGTAATTGCTTTGACATAATTTGGCGTTTTTACTGCTTGGTGGCAGCTGGGCTGGGCCACTGCAAGAGAATCCACTGCAAGAGAACTCACAAACTGTATGAACCAAAGGTTCTGCAGCCTCTGTATTCACAGAGCCATCAAAGGGGGAAGAAAATATAACTAAAAATCAGGATACACTGAAATCATAGAATCCCTCCCCAGGTTGGAAGGGACCTCAAGGATCATCTGCTCCAACTTTTCTTGGCAAAAGACTGGTCTAGACAAGATGTCCCAGCACCCTGTCCAGCTGAACCTTAAAAGTGTCCAGTGTTGGGGAATCCACCAATTCTCTGAGAACATTATTCTGATGACAGATTGTTGTCAAAAATTGTGAAAAATTTTCCTCTTGTGTCCAACCAGAATCTCCCCAGGAATAACTTGTACCCATTCCCCCTGTCTTTTCCGTGTGACTCCTGGTAAAAAGGGAGTCTCCATCTTCTTTGTAGCCACTCTTTAAATACAGGAACATGGTGATAAGTTCTCCCCTCAACCTTCTCTTGAGGCTGAACTAACCCAGTTCTCTCAGCCCTTCTAGTGGCTTTAAAAGGGACAAGGCAAATACTGAGATACAAATTCACTAGTAAGTGGATTTTTTCTTGAGAGGTACCAAACTACTTCAGTTTTCTTTGGCTTCACGAGTTTTAAGACTGCAAGCACTTCAAAAAATTGGGATCTCTCAGAAAGAGAATAGAGTAGGGATCATAAAGTCTTGCAGATAACAACCAGCCAAGGGTTCAATACCTCCAGCAAAAAACGAATACTTTAGTACCAGAAGGTGCCCATATACTTAATGATGTTGCTAGAAAATGGTTGATCTGTTTGAACTACTCTTGTTCATTCCTCTGCAGGAGAATGTTATTCCCTTTGCCTCTCGCCACTTTTTCATTCTGCCATGGGGAGTGTGCAGAGAGAAGGCCATTGAAAAAGCCATATAAAACCTCGAGAATGCAATAAGCAGAACATGGCACTTTTAACACGACAAAACTACCAGCTTAGGTAAGGCTTGAAGTGCACATAAACTCCAGCACCTCCTCAGGCAAAGAGAGTCACAGTCTCAACAGAGAAGCGGCAGAAGGAGTTTAGATCATAAATGCTCTTCAGATCTACAAGCTTTGCTGCCTGAATGCACAATGAGCAATTCAAGGGCCCAGACATCTTCAAATCACCCAGGCTAAGCCAGGAGTGCACCTGCCCTGTGGTAGCAACAGTTCAATATTCTGACTCCGTTTGCTCACCCAGCACAAGGAGGGTGATTTATCACCTTGGGTGATTCCATCCCTGCACACCCTTCCCTGCTGTTCTGTTAAGATCTCCCCTTTCTTGCCTAAACTCTGGAGTTTTGATTGCATTTCTAGTACCTCTGGTATTGCTGCAAGGTGCTACCAACTGCAGTGGGGGCAAATCCTCCTTGTGGTTTATTTGCTCCCCAGTTTCACTGAGCAAAATGCTCTTCCTGGCAGCGATGGTGTCTGGTGGCGCTCAGGGAAACAGCAGCCACGTCCCAGGTGTGGGCAAACAGTTTTTAATGCAGGGTCCGTCAGCTGCACCCTCAGCTCGAGAGGCAGCAGCTCCTTCCCGCTGGGCCTCCTCCTGTCACTCCCACTGCAGTCAGGTCCCCGTGCACAAGCAGCCCAGTGCCTTCTCCAGCCCACTGCCTTCTCCAGCTGCCAGACACCTTTCCAGCTTTAATCTGCAGATGTTCTCAGGGCCAGAACCCCTGAAGTTTATTCCCCAGCCTTTCCCCCAAGAGCTCCCCATCTTTCTGCTCATAATTCAGTTGCTTCGTAGCCAAGTGGGGAAATGGAAGTAATGTTGCCCTCAACGGCCCTTTCTTTCTGTCCTCCAGTTCTCTGTTCTCTTCCCTATTTTAGTCTTTTCCCTCTCTCTATGGGAGATGAAAGAAGGAGGAATAGAAGCAGCTGCACAATTAGCAGAAGGAGGGCAGGAGTTACAGGAAGAAGCAGAGATAGGGAAGAAGAAAACAGAGTAGAAATAGGGAAAAAAAAGGGAAAAAATGAAAAACTGAGAAAGTAAAAGAATAGAAAAATGAAGTAATTGATGTTTATTTATTTTATTTTTTACCAATATAAACTGTTTTCATTTCAGTCTAAGCCCAAAGAAGGGAGATGAACCAGAAATCTTGAAGCATAGAGCTGGGCAGATAATAAAGGGGGAGAGGGAATTCTCTGAGGCTGGGTACAAACCTGTCTCTCATCAGGGCTGCTTTCACCTCCTGCGACAAAACCTCTGCAGGGCCATCAATGGGGATCGTCACGTGTGGCTGCGAGCCCTGCCCGGGCCCTAGGCACAGCACCAGCCCCGGCTGCTGCAGAGCTGCAGGAGCAAACAGAATTCTGCTTTGTCCTGCTCCGGGAGCAGCTTCCCAATGGTTCCATGAGGAACAACAGTGCTGCGGGGGATGGAGGCAGAGAGGGAGGGAGGGGTGGACCTTTTCCTTTTGACAATTAGATGGGAGCTGTTGAAAGCTGCTTTCATGGATGAATGCATGGAGAACTAAGGACGTCTGGCAACTGATTTATTTGATTAGTTTATTGTATACCACAATTTCCCTCTCCCAGCTGAAGCAGGTCTGTCGCTGGAGTTGGACTTCCCAGTTACTGAACTCTCTGCCAAAACCCCTCAGCCCCTCAGAAGTCAGAAGAGGACCTCAAGTAGGGCGCAGACAAAGCCAGTGGGGCAGGAGAAACCGAGCTAATCAGAAAACGCCAATCTGGGCACTCCACTGTTCCATAGGGCCTGATTTCCAGGCAGTTTAACATCTGCGGATTCCAGCGGGAGCCCTGAGTGCTCAGCTGTTGCAAAAACCAGAGAACGGGGGCTTCGGGGTTGGGTTGTTTGTCTCCATCCCACCGGTGCGACTGGGTTCTGGCGGGGCAATCATGACATCCAGTGGGAAACTCCTGAACTACAGCAGCATTTTATGGGTGGAACGAGCCGCTCCTGAGTCTCAAACTACGACTGAAGAGTAAGAGCATGGAAGGGAAACTGTTCGAGAAAGCTTCTATAGTGAATGGCTCAGGACTAAGAGTCTTGTGCTGGTCTCCTGAAATCTCCACTACCTAAATGTGTTTCGAGATGTCTCTTCTTGCCATGGGGAAAAACACTTCTCTTTGGGAAAGAGTTGACAATAGCATCTCAGTGGGATTGATCCTCACACAGGATTCTCACTCCCATGAAAGGATTTCTTTAATTGTTTTTCTTTTAAATCTATGACTCCCTGACTTTTTGAGATGTCTCAATGCCTACAAGGAGGCTGGGGAGGAACCTTTGACAAGGGCTTGGGGTGACAGGACAAGGGGGAATGGCCTGAAGCTGAAGAGAGGGAGAGTTAAATTGGATGTGGGGAAGAAATCCTTCCCTGTGAGGGTGGGGAGGCCCTGGCACAGGGTGCCCAGAGAAGCTGTGGCTGCCCCATCCCTGGAAGTGTCCAAGGCCAGGCTGGATGGGGCTTGGAGCAACCTGGGCTGGTGGAAGGTGTCCCTGCCCATGGCAGGGGGTGGAATGAGATGATCTTTAAGGTCCTTTCCAACTCAAACCGTTCTGTGATTCTCAGCATCCTTAACATTCTGTGAAATCCCAGACATTCTGGTAGTTCCCCTCAGCTCTCTGTACTTGTGTCACTTGCCCCGGTGTTCGGAACAAGCCTGGGGAGGATAAATTATCGCAAACTTAAACTGGAATAGATGTTTATGGCATAAATAATTTGAAGTACAGACAGAAGTAATGCAGAAAGGACAAATAATCTCACAGAACTGAGGACATGTGCCTGTCTTTTATGATTTCGTTCTGCAGCCAGAAGGTCTGGGATCCCAGCCACTGCTCGGTGATCACACACCAGCTGCTTCCCAAAATGGTTTTTTCCCTCCAGTACCTAATCACGGGACCGGGGGGGATTTTCGTTCAAACGTGTACTTTGATACTTTAATCCCCACCTCGCCACCAGCCCGGCACTGGATTGCTGCAGCGTGTTTGCAAGGAATTCCACCCGATGTCACAAAGGCCTGAAGTGTCCCACAGGAGCGGGTTCACCCCGGGCGTTGGATTTTGGATGTCAGAGGAGAGGCTGGATCCACTCGGGATCAGCTCCCAGGGAAAGCCGGGTCTGTGGAGACAAATCCCTGCGCAGTTGAATCTGGCTGAGTACGGATCTGTGGCTGCTGCAGTGCCATGAACATGTGTTCGCTGATGACGTCAGCGATGACACGTTTCTCTACGTCACTGCATGGCCTGGCCGCTGGGTCACTCTGGTGGGAAGGAACCCCGCTGGGTTCTCCCGGCACGCCACAAACACCGCCCCCGGGTGCCTCCGGCCCGGGACCCCGAAGGGCCCACCCGGGCCCCGCCGCCGCGGCCCCTCACGTCATCCCGGACGCGCCGTGACGTCACGCCGT